>WBMW01006194.1:94369-235087 GCA_013396635.1 Penelope pileata
ATTATTCTCATTCTCTGGAATGCCGAATTTTGTCAGCCACTGCCTCGCAGTTAAAGCATATAGCTTCTACTTAGGAATAGATGATCCTCTCATAATCTGATCGTTTTGCATAAGCATTAGAAAATGATGACCTCGAAGTGGTAACTGCTGTATTTATAAATAGAAAAAAGATCAACTTAATAAAAGGTTTGAAAAGATTTCTTTGTAGAGTGCTAGTCTCAACTCCCCTCCCCTCTCAAAAAACTCTACAAACAAAAAGCTACATAAAAATGCAAATACTGTTCTTTCAAGTCTTGTTAATGAATAAGTTAGTTTTCATGATTAAAAAACGTACCTAAAAAAAAATAAAAAGTAGAAAACATTCCAGGTGAAAATTAGGTATTTCATAATTAAGACGCAAATGAAACTCTTTAACCAGTTTATTTTATTGTTTGTATTTTAATTAAGCCACTCCTTAATAGAATATCATTTTTGAAAGAATAATTTGGGATGTAAATAATTGTATCTCAGACCTTTAGCTGATTAATTGTGCGCATTTTAATTTTAGCTCTGGGGAAGGCTTAAGACTGGTCTTTGGCAACTACTTTCTTTGCTGATTGAATACTCAGAAATACTATTGTGTCAACTAGAAAATAAAAATAAAAAAATAATAATAAAAAAAAAAAGCCAGAAATGTCAGCCCTCCTGAAAAATAGATATGTTTTTAACTGATATGAACATCCATATAGGTGAGTTATAGGTGGGTTATAGGTGGGATGGTATTGCAGAGAATAAATACGAGTTGCTTTTCTGTGTGACCGGAGCAGGGAAAGGAACTTGTGCAGGACATTTGTAAGCAGAGGTGCACACTAGAGGGTGCTGGTATGTAGCATCACTGCTAGTGCCTGTGTTCCACTCCTAGGAAATAACTGGGGGGCTGGAAAGGGCTTTCTGTGGGACCAAACTGTTTTGCAGTGTGGGACCAAACTTGAAATTTCTGTCCTATCTTTTTCCCCTAATGTACTTACATTTTTTCAAGTAGTATTACTGAAATGTTTGTGGCATGATTTGTTCAAGGCCCTTCCCATTACTGGAGAGTTAGACTTTGCATGGAGTTTGGCAAAATTTGAATCACCCATCAAGAACAGTTGTACATTACTTGCATCTTTCTAGTATTTGTCTTGCCAGCTTCTCTGTTTAACTTAGATTTTAGTGAGGTTCATGTCTTCTAGCTTTTATCGTTCACTCGATGAAGAACATTGCTTAGAAAAGCTGTGCGTTAAGATACGCTGGTATCAAGGTTAAGGGTGCGGAGCTGTAGGCACAGCATTTCCACATTGCTCACTGCTATTCTCTGTATCTGCTCCAGTTCTTTCCTCTCACAATTTTGTGTGTGAGCTTGCTCACCTCTGTCTGACACCTTAGCTCAGGACCTAATCGATCTGTCTTTAACTCCTGCTTTTGCAGGCTGCACCGATCAATTCTGAAATACCAGAAAGTATTGGCATCTGTGGCCAGAAGTGTTTTGCTTTGGGGGAAGTATCACAGTATCAACCTGGGGAAAAGTGGAGCCCTGTCTTACAGCAGAGTGCATTTGCATTTGTCTGTAGATCAAAGATGGTTTTCAGGGCAACAAGTAGTCATAAGAATAGTTCAGCTTTAGCTCTGCTCATTCTTCTAGAGTGAAAGCAGACAGATAGATGGGCAATGATGGAGGGAGGATGTGGAGAAGTGGAGGAAGACATTGAGTCCTTGCTGCAGGGAGCTAAGCAGAGGGGCTGTGGCTGCAAAGCAGCAGTAGGGCGTGCAAAATCCTTTTTGTGGCCAAGAGGAGGGACTGGGGATTGTTCTGAAGAGAGGAGGAGGAGAGGGAGGCAGGCACATGGGAGTGGTGTGGATAGAATTGATGAGCGTGATCATGCGCAGATCTACCCTGGGGGATTTGACAGATGCTATTCTGGCCTAGGGAGTGGAGCCCGTCACAGGCATAGAATGAGATGAACTTTAGGTCCTTTGCAACCCAATCCATCTATGTCTCAATGGGCCGTGCAGCAAACAGGACAGGTCATGCCTGGTATGTAGCGTGAGTGAGTGGGTGACTGAAGCATGTGAGAGGGCATGCAGAGCCTTTGTAAAAGACGTGATCCTCATAGAAAAGACTTAGGAAGGATGGGGAGGCATGAGGAAGAAGGGTACATTTAGGTAGCCCTTTAAGGGATAGTCATGGAAACATTAGAAGATAATGGAGGGAGATAGGACTCCAACCACATATAGGATACTATAGAATTGAAGAGACACAAATCCTGTTAGAGGACATCAAGAAAAAGCTTTTTGAAGGAAGGCTGGCTGATAGTGATGGGAAGAAAAGGGCCCAACTACAGGGAGCAAGGGAAGGCGAAACAGATCACACACAGCCTGGGTGCTCTGTGGGGCAGTGGAGGGTGCCTCTGCCAGAGAAGGGGAAGGAACAGGCAGATGCTGCAGGTGACAGCTGGATGGGACTTGGGATGTGTAACAGATCTGATCCGCTACTCAGAGTGTGGCCTCATTTGTTCGTTATTGCGTTTTTTTCTGCTTTTGTCTAGCTCCATGTCTCTCTCCATATTTCCCAATTTTTATTCTGTCCCACAAGGTTCACCTCATGCATTCGGCTGTTGGTGGGCTACTGACCTCTACTGACTCTAGATGAAAACTTGTTCTCATGTCTCTTCTTAAATCAAGTGCACCCATCACAGGGCAGCACAGCAGAGGCTGGCATGGAAGTGTGGCACTAAACAGTCTGATAAAGCTGCAAGTGGGTGAGGGAGCCACATTTTTTCTTCCTTCCATTTGGCCTCAGCTGCTTGCTATCTAATTACTGAGCACCTTGGGTAGTGAACCATACAATTGGCCTTTTCAGTGATCTTGTAATTCAGTCACTGAATCATACTGACCCTCCCTTTTGCCTTCTCCTGATGTATTTATAAACTTGCTTGAGATAGCAAAAGTTATAAAATAGCTGGAACTTCAAGGATAAGGAGAAATTTCAATTCTCAATGATTCTCTTGTGTTCTGCACCTCTGCAAAAACCAGGCTCATCTGTAATTCCTCTTTCTTCTCCTGCATCACAAAGGCATTGCGCATGAACTAAAAGGAAGAGCAAACCTGTTTAGTAGTTTCCTGATTTAAGGCAGAGCTGAAATTTAAAATGCGCTATGTAGGTGAAGGTATAAAGAAGGTATTGGGACATAGTGCCCGTCAGCATTTAGCTCACAGGAATAGCTGCCATCTTAGTGTTAGAGCGGGAGGTCCATACCGCAGCAGCAGAGCTGCTCAACCCAGAAGCCCCAGATTAAATGCTTGGTTTCAGAACAGCACTATTTTGGGAGAGAATGTTGCCTAAATATGTGAAATCTCCTCACTGTGGGTGCTGCATATAAAATTTTCTTTTCCTAAATATATGCTTGGGATTGTTCTCACAAGTCTCCTCCTTTGTCTCAGTGCCTATTACTGATGAACCTTATAGGCAATTGGAAAGCTCTGTCGATGTGCAAGTCTCTTTCCATCTAATTACAAGGATAAATAATATGGCTTCTAAAAATCCATCTATTCTACTCAACCCAGCAGTCAAAAAGTTAGAACTTGTCTCAGTGAAGAACATTTGGAGTGTACATGAAACTACTCTTGGCTGTTTTGGGTCATCCATTGCTTCTAATGGGAGCAGACTCTTTTAGGGCATTGTCAGTTTTTCTGCATCAGCTTGCTCCCCTGTATGGCCATTATTATAAAAATACTTTTAATCTGCTTCTTTTGATTTGTTTGCCCTGTTGGAAGATAAAGTACAATTTTGTGCTGTAGTGACTAGAGGAATATGTTTTATGAACTTAGTCAGTATGTATTATCAGTCCTTCACTAAAAGCACAGGTTTTTAGCTGCACAGAAGCAGCACATTAAAGATTTAAGAGTTTTCTGGTAAATTGTGGAGCATCGCATAGATATTTCTATGCTTCAGAAGATCTCACAAAATAGGCATCCTTGGTGAGAAGGGGAGAGGGAAGAATCCTCTGAAACCAGACTGCTTCAACTGTATTAACAAATATTTCGTAATTGGAAAAATGTTAACGAATGTGTACTAAACAACCAGGAGTCTAAAGCCCTCCCTTGCATCACTAATGTATGCATACTGCTGTTCTTCTAGCAGTGGTTTTGCTCATTATTTGTATTTCCTTCTTCAGAACCGTTATTGGACTGTGATTAAATTGATTGTGTTCTTCTTTGTTGAGGTCTGACAAGGAAAAAAATCTCTTACCAAAATGTCTAGCAGTGCAAGTTTGGTCACTTAATTATTTCGTCTCCAGTAGTTGGTCACAAAGTGTTCTGTTTCTCTTGTACGAAGCAAAACTTCAAATACATTAAAATGAATGTACTTGAAAATGAAATGTGTAGCATTATTGTACTAATGGCATCTGCTGTGGGTTGGACTCTGCAGAGAGAAAAATGAGAGGAAGTCACAGTCCCCATCAGATGACGCTCGCTGCCCTTTTATTGACCATTGCTCCTGCAGGCATCTGCTATCCCACGTGTACAGCAGCCTCCCTTTTGGAGGATGGGCACAGCAGCCTGTTCTGGCCCAGAAGACGTGCCACAGTGTGCTGCTAGTTCAGGTGCTGAAGTGTTTCCAGCCTGATCGTGACCCCAAAGGGCTGGTGTGGTTGGTGGGGGGAGCTGCAGGGTGTGCTGGGCAGGTGCTAGAAGCATTGCTGGTGCAACAGCAACTTGCTGTACTGTAGTCTGCAGACTGGTGAAAAGATGCTCTGAGGGAAACCAAATTGCAGCTAACTGAAGCAACACACAATCTTTCATTGCCACACCTCACTTTGAATTTTTACATTCTTCGTTCTTTTACCTCCTGTGAGCATGTTTTTAGGGTAGCATTGAAGGGTTTTTTTGAGCCTACTTTGTTGTGTGGAATTTGTTGACTCCCGTATAAATGTTTGGAGACAGCTGTCTGGCAGTCACGTGCTGCTACAGGAGCAGAGGGGTAGTAAAATGTGAGTCCTGGCTCAGGTGAGGACGTGAAAATGGCTGTGTCACATCATACCAGAGGCTCACAGGTATCAGCCCTCCCATCCCTGGCAGCAAATGGAAAGCATAATTTAAGAGCAGATGACGTGTCAGCCCCTGAGCACACAAACACAAGTCTTGGTTAGTCTGAAGAGGTTTACAAGCCAGCAGAATCTGTAACGATCACACACGATTATTTTAATGGTCCCCTCTCTGGGTCTGATACACTGTTAGCAAAAGAAATGTGAGAGATACTTTTGATATATGGCCTGCTGTCCTTCCAGTTATTTTGCTGAAATACATATTAAAAACTGCTTCTTTATAAAATATTCTATAAAACGTAACAAAAATAGGATGCTTTGAAGGCGTTTTTTTTTTTGAGATTTATATGAGCCACTCCCTTGATTTATATCCTAACAATCTGATTTATAGCCATTCATTATTTACATTTTGCTTCTATGTAATCTGATGCCTCATCCTAGTTATCTTCTTTTAGAGCTGAGAGAGGATAATAAAGTTGTGATGCAAAACAACACAAATACTTAATTCTTCAAAGTCACCATTTTTCATGCTCTGCAACTAATGTAGCAGATGAAACTAATGCAGTAACTTCTTTGAGCCCAAATGGTTGTAATTCCTAGGTATACAATTAGTCATAATGATAGCAATATCCTTAGCTTATTGAATATTTTCCAGTAAAACAGGGATTTTTGCTCATACTAATCTCTGCAGAAAGGAACCACTAATAGCACTCCTAAAGTGATCAGTTAGTAATGTTCACATTCTAAGCATTTTTAAAATGATTTATTTCTCACATAACTCTGAGGAGATGTCTGAGATGACATCTCAGTGTTGACTTGAAAATATTTTTTGTCTTATTTTTATGAATTTGATTTTCAAATGATATTTTCCTGTATAACAAGTTTTTATAATCTGCCTGAACAAGTAACAGGGATATGCCAAAATAATTTTCATCTGCCAAGCTGTTATAATGTTCATAAGAGTGAAAAAAATACAAGAAAATGGAAAACAATAATAAGCTCACACCTCAAGTCACAGAAGGCCATCCTACCGTCCTGCATGAAATACTGCATGGAATACTTAGCTTTGGACCAACCTGAACCAAACAAAGCCAGTTGTTGTAATCTTTTTGGATTTCAGCAAAGCTTTCCACGCTATTTCTCCCAGTATCGTGGACAAAATGTCAGCCTACAGCCAGACAGAAAAATAATGAGATGGGTGAGCAGTTGGCTGACAGGTCAGGCTCAAAGGGCTCTAGTAAATGGGCTGGTGAACAGTCACTAGTAGGGCTCTGCAGGGCTTCACTTTAGGGCCCTCTCTCTTTATAAATAAGATTAAATAAAGAGGGCCTCTTTAATGTTTTCCTCAACAATCTGGATACAGGACTTGAAGGAATACCAAGTAAATTTGAGGATGACACTAAATTGGAAGGCACTGTTGGCTCTCTCAAGGTTGGGAAGGCCTTTCAGAGAGATCTTGATATGCTGGAGTGCTGGGCAAGCACTGCATGAAGTCTAACAAGAGCAAGTGCCAGATTCTGCACCTGGGACAGGGCACCCCTGGCTATATGTACAGAGTGGGGAATGAGGCTGGAGAGCAGCCCCACAGAAAGGGATCTGGGGGTTCTGGCTGCCAGCAAGTTGCACGTGAGTCAGGGGGGTGCCCTGGCAGCCCAAAGGGCCAACCGTGCTCTGGGGTGCACCAGGCCCAGCACTGCCGGGCGAGGGGAGGGACTGTCCCCTCTGCTCTGTGCTGTGTGGCCTCACTGTGAGCACTGTGTGCAGCTTTGGGTGCCGCAGCATAAGAGGGACAGAAAACTAAGAGCATCCAGAAGAGAGCTATGAAGATGAAGGGTCTGGAGGGCAAGGTGCATGAGGAGCAGCTGAGGTCCCTTGGTTTGTTCAGCACGGAGCAGAGGAGGCTGAGGGGAGGCCTCATGGCAGCCTACAGCTCCTCACAGGGAGCAGGGGGGCAGCGCTGCTCTCTGGTGACAGCGACAGGGCCTGAGGGAACAGCATGGAGGTATGTCAGGGGAGGGTCAGGTTGGGGATTAGGAAAAGATTCTTCAATAGAGGGTGCTCATGCATGGAACAGGCTTCCCAGAGCAGTGATCATGGCCCCGAGCTGCCTGAGCTCAAGGAACATTTGGACAGCCCTCTCAGGCATGGGGTTTGAATGTTGGGTGATCCTGTGTGGAGCCAGGAGTCAAACTTGAGGATCCTTGTGAGTCCCTTCCAACTCGGGATACTCCATAATTCTCAATTCTTGTCACAAATTGCCTGTTTTGTCCAATGCAGACCCAATTTAAGGTCCTGTGGAGCATTTGCTTGGCAAATTACAATGGTCCTGACTTCAACTTCTAAAAGACAAAGCTGAAACAAATTGATATTTAATCATCACAATCCAAGCATATTTTTTCCAGTACGTTTTCACAATTTAGTTGGAAATACTTGATCCTTGAATTTGTGCACCCAGTTGTGCGCATAGTGAATGTTTTCTCTGCTATCTTTCTATCTTTAGATTTCCTCTTTCTCTTTAAGTGGGACAATCTGGCTAACTGAACTGCTGGCAGAACATTCAAAGAATATTATAATTGCTTGTGTGTGATGGCACAAGGAATTTCTGATTTCTATATTGCTATATATATTTAATATATATATATTTCTTTATTGCTATATTACTCTGAAGTTACTTTATTTTTGTTGTTTTTGTTGGTGCTGTGTTTTTTTTTTTTTCCTTTGCTTGGTGGTCTGTGGTGGTCTGTTGTGTTTTCTTTTGGGTTTTTGAGTTTTTTTATTTTTTATTTTTTATTTTTTTTCTTTTTCTGGTAAACAATCGTGGGGAAAGAAGGGTTTGGGCAGCATGCAGATGAGATAAAATGTGGGTAAGCAGTAAGAGTGGTTAGTACAGTAATAAAATATAAGAGGAACCTATGGGTCTGTTCAGAGTCCTTGGTGTGGCTTAGATAACCCTTTGTCTTTACACTAACTTTAGGTCTGTGCTCTCCAAAATCAGAGCTATGGGAACACTTTTATTGTCTACTCCAATCACTAGCTGCAAAAGTACCTCCTTAAAAAAAATTTTAAAAATTAGTCTTGAAAGGAATCTTTATGGAGATAAGACAGCTGTTCGTGTGAGAGAGGGCACACAGTGGGTGCAGTTGCTCTCCACAGCATCAAGATAGCTGTAAATCATTTCTGAATTGTTTTTTCTCTTTGTCACTTCCGAAGTGTCTATTTGCATGTAGTGTTGACCAGGTGACTTCAAGCTGTAAACAAGCTCCCTTTTGTCATTCTGTGGAGGAAGGAAATTTGGAGTTATACAACAAATTGGTTTTATAGGAGGTTTTGAAATTGATTTTTTAATAAAATTGAGTGGAAGTAAGCCTTGGACAAGACTATTCCATGCTGTCCTTCCCATGACATGTGTGACTGGCCCCAAGAGTCATGCACAGCTGGTGCCAAATCAGCCAGCACATTCTTTGCTGCTTCTGGCCAAGTCCCTGTAGGATGGAGAAGCTTCCTTCCTCAGTGCTAGGTTCAGCAGGTGATGAATTATGTTCCATCTTCGAGAAGAGGCTGTGCATTATCACTGTGGAGGGATACTGAGAGGGAAGTAAAAGGGGAACAAGAGGAGGAAAAAGTGAGAGGAGGCATTTTGTATTAGTGTTTTCTGTCCTACAAAATTACTGATGGCACTGAGGGTTCGTTCTTATACATTGCTTTTTACAAACACTGAATTCACTTTAAGTGGCATGTGTTCCCTAGCTGGGCCCTTATATGCTGAGTTTCTGCACAGAGCATATTTTTATGATTGCTCTAAGTCCTTAATAAAAAAGTTTCTGCTAGAAATGCTGTCAGAAACTTAACTAGAATGTTACAGATGAAGTTGCTTTGGAAACTGTGCTGAATAGAAAGTCAATGCTATGAAACTTGTGTCATGTGGAGTAATTCCCCCAATATTCCTACAGTAATAAATAAATAAATAAATCTGCTCCTCATAAAAGAAAGAGATGTATGATCTGCTGGACAGCTGGAAGACAAGGGTATATTGATGATAATTGTATTCCTCTGAGTGTCCAAAATCCATGTTGTTCATATGCTTTAGCAACAGCCCCATCCTGCTTAGGATTCAGCTCACATTCCTCTGCCACATTCTGCAGCCATCACATTATCTGCAGAGGCAGGAGCGACTGCAAACAGTACCAGAATGGAGCAGCCCCATGACTGACCTGGGAGACGACAGATGTTTGCCAAAACGATTTTAAAAAAGTGCTCACAACCCCCTGAATGTCTCCTCAACAAATAAACATACCTGGCAGGCTTCCATCCCATTGTGCAGGAAATTGTCATCACAAATCAAGAACAAAAGGAAGCAGGGGGTTGTGGGCTGTGACAATGTTCGCATTTCTCTTTCGTGCCCTTTGAAATTAAGTGACCATGGTGCTCCATATGTTCCAAAAGTACAATATAGGGTTGGCATAAAAGGGGGTTTATCCAGATTTATTCACATAAAAGCAGGTGACAATTGCTAACTGTTTTTCATAATTAAGATAGGATCACTAGTTTTGCAATTATTGTTGTGTCTGATTTGCTGAGTTCCACTTTATTGATTTTATTTTGATTGGAGTAAGACTGATTGCCGCTTTGGAAAACAAAGTTGTCCTTGAATGACACTAAGTATTACATTCCCCTGAACATTTATTAAGCCTCACGCTTTAATTAAACCTAAGTATTACAGATAAGTGTCAGAGGTGCTAGAACAGAAGAAGCAGAGACCTGACATACCCAAGGGCTTTTTCCCCTCTTGCTGGAAAATGTCTAGATCATTGTGGAAGAAATTAGTGAGGTTTTTGAGATTTTTGAGAGACAAACTACATTAAAATGTGACAGTTCTCTCTCTTTTTTTTTTTTTTTCTCTCTATGTTTGTCCTGTTCTTGTGGATTCATAAAAAACTTATTTCTTAAAGGAAAAATTTATCTATGCACATACCTGTTGCTTTTGTGTTCTTTTACCATTGCTGTCAAAGCTAAGAACTTTTGGGGAAAGAAGGAGGCTGGTCTGACAAGCTTCTCTTCTGGATCCTTAAGGTCTCTGTTACTTAGCTAAGAAACCTTACTTAAGGTTTCTGTTACTTACCTGTTGCATGATGTTGGACAAATAATCTTATCTTTCTTCATAGATTTCGTCTCCAAACCATTTTTGTTGGCTTCTTAGGTTCTGCTCCAAAGATCTACAATCCTGCCTTTATTTTGTGAATATGTAACTCCTAGAACTGTTCAGTTTTGAGACCTCTAAGTTATATTTTAAGTAATAATGCTTTATTTTTAATGAGAGCCTTGCTGGGTCTCAATAAATTCATATATCGTTGTTTTCTTCCTTGCTGTTGTTAGAGCCTGCAGTGTTTGTTTTGCATGACACTTGTGTTAACTTCTGTAATGACTTTCCCATGTCCCACATACTCCTGTCAGTCACCAGGTTGCCACTTCTCACTTGTCAGTGGAGAACCAGTTGCCTTGGCTCTGCCACACTGCTGTCACCCAACATTCAGCTCCTGCGCAGGAAGAGCTAAAAATAAATCCTTTTCTGCGTTGATCTAGAGTTGTTTCACAGTTGGCATCTCCATTTCACAGTGTCATTACTGAGGTGCAGAGAATACAGACTGGCTTCCTAGGGTCATATAACCATGTTACAGGCTGAGTAAAATGCTAGCAGTGTTCCTTAAATGTGAACAAGTTCATGTACAGGCAGGTATCTTGATGTTTGGCATAGCTCAAGTTCACTAGGATGAGCAGGACTCTAATAAGCCATTTACTTATGTCTTTGCACTTTCATCAATATGATGACAATTTCAACAATATTTCTGTTTTCTGTCTGTCACATCTGTGCCTATCTAGGGATTTATCCCTTCTACAGCAAAATAGCTATTGTAGAGACAGCAGTTTCCTAATACGATGTAATAATAAAGAATGTAAGAGATTTTGGCAAAAAAACATTGCTTAATGTATGCTGTTTTACGATTAGAGATGGCACTTGGGCTTTCAAGCAAAGTGCTTGAAGAATGTAGATAATAAAATACTGTTTTGTGCACTTTTGCCTCCTAAGAAGTGATATACACACATTAGAAATGGAGTAGAGACCTTAAACAACTACAGATTTTCTTTGGCCCAGTGAACTCTGGAAAAAGTAGAGAGATTTTGTTTGTTGCCCTTTATTACTTATCATTGCTCACTCAGGTGAGCAGATTCAAGCATGGTACTTCTGGAGTTTAATTTACCAATATTGCTATCTGCAGAAAATGCAACAGTGTACATAATGAAACAGCCATAATCAGAATTTGCTAAGGTTTATTAACACCTTATCAGGACTTTGGAAGGATCAGCACATATGCACTCTTCATCTGCATTATCTCACTTTGTGAAATTTGAAAACAGACTAAGCTAAGGTGTTCTCCATGGCTCATTAGATCCTCAGAGCTTTGACAGAGGGGCATTAGTTGGATAAATCAAACACATGTAACATTAAAAAAACAAACAAAAAAACCTTGATGAATGCTATTTGCATTTTAGATGTATTTTTTAATTATAGAACTGTGTTCAGGGATGGAGCAAAAGCAGTGTCATGGTGTCATGGCTGCAGAGGCGATCCATGTGCATAGAATGATCCCGAGGTAATGACAATGACTGTGGAAAGCTAAAGTGCTATATTTGCTGGTGAAGTCTAACTACAAAGAAACAAAATGCCATGAGTTACTCTGTGGAAATGAGGCTGAAGGATCTGTTTAACCACCTTTTTAATTCTGAGTCTTAAAAGACTACAGCAGTTATAACCCAGTGTAGCTGAAAACAGTTAGGGTGGAAACAGGTAAAATGCCATGTACTTTATGCTAGTGTCTATTGGTGGAAGAGTGGTGATGCATACCAGAAGAGGAAAGATCAAATGAGTTATGGCCTTTAGACAGAATTGTCTCACATTACCTTCTTGGACTATGCTAGATGGGATAAGGGTGTTTCTAATGGAAACTTCAACATCTTAGAAAGTGAGCATGTAATTTGGGTATCACAGGTTAATTTTTACCTGCTTGATATTGGGGTGAATGAGAAGAGTAGATTTAGGCTTGGATCTCTTGGAACTGAGTTCCAGTGTTTTGTTTTCAGATGAAATGCCAACACAGAGTGGGCCTGCTTTCTCACACTGATAAACCTGCACTTCTGGGAAGTTCAATTTCTGTATTACATTTAAGTCATTTTGGATATATAATCTGGCCAACCTCTCTACCCTGACTTGGCAGCAAGACAGTGCTTGCATACTATATAGTGGTCCTATGTGGCTTGTTAAGATGGCTGGTTCTGGGCTGGGGGCATTGCAGTAGCACTCTCCAGGCTAGATTAGCCTTGAGTTACTGAGCTGGGGTCTTTGACTGCTCCCTGCTCTGTTGCTGGACGTGCAGCATGGGCTTGCCCTTGGTTTCCTTCCGGCAGTGTAGGACTCTCACACGCTGCTGAAACACATCACAGAAAATTCCCAGTGATTTTCATTTATTGCATAAAATCAATTTGCCATAATACAAGGGCTCCTTACTTTAATTGTTCAATCACCCAATCTTCAGGTGCTTTTGATTTGGTTAATTACTTTCTCCATGCTCTAAGCACACACAGAGGAACAATGCTTGCATTCATGCTGCTTTTAAACATCATCTTTAGATGTTGCCCCCTCTACACATCTGTCTTTACATATCCACAGGTGCCTTGTTCAGAGCTTTGTTAGTCTTTGATGGATTGCAGACATCCAACTTATTATTTTGTCATCCATCTCTCGTCTTTCACTCTCTGAAACTGCCCTGTGTTTCTGTTACACAGTTGCAGTAATTGCCTTAAATATTTTCAGGCCTGCCATAAGTTATACCCTCTGCTCTTTACTAGTGATTCAGAATTGTGTTGGCCTTCTTCAGGACTTGAAACACCCCTTTTCCCTTCTGTAAAATGTTTTCCTTTCATGTATCACTTCCCAGGAGCCAACTTTTCCTTCCCATCAGAGAATAGCGAGGCTTTGGTTCAAGCCATAGGGTATATACTTTTCAGATGAACCCACCTTAATGGTGTGTGTTCCGAGGGTACCTTTTTAATCTCTACAGAGCATTTTCCTCTGGAAGTCTGATTTTGATCAGTAGGGGGTCTAGCCTTCTGTTTACCCTATGCCCTGACTCCTGAGTGTGTGCCTAGAATGTAATTCTGCCTCATCGCATCAAGGCAGATGCTGGGCCTGTGTTTCTCGTACTACCCTAATTTCACCCTGTGACGTTACCTAAGTAAGATCTGCCATTAAACCTGAATGCAGGAACAGACGTTTACCTTATTTGAATGCACTGCTGACAGCTTAGCTCATCTGCAGCCAGACTTCAGGGAGGAATATCAGTACATATGATTTTGTATTATCAAACCAGCGGGCAGGGATTAAGTCAGTAATACCAAAATATTGATAGTAACTACGGTCATTGATAGTCAAATCATGATTACTCTCTCCCTTCCAGTATTGAAGGTTTTAACTTCAAAGTATGATAGTTTTCAAAATCATGTTTCCATAGCGAAGTGAAACTTGATATTAAATTTAATAAACTGCATTGACTTAAGCAGGAAAAAATGCAGCCTGGCCTTGTTGGCATCATGGCTGCAGCTGAGCTGGGTGGCACAGGAGCATGCTCAGCGCATCCCAGAGCCCCTGGCGGAGAAAGAGGAGACAGAGCAGAAGCAGACACCTTTGCCCACTTACAATAGATTTCATCCTTTTTCAGATGTGTTGCCTTGCATCTGAAATTGGATCCTTCCTGAGCTGCTAACCCAAATTCCACACGTGCCTTTTTATTATGATTGCTGGCCCTCTGTTACTGGATTAAGAGTCTCTGCCTTTCTTTTTTGGCACATAAGCAGTGATTGTATTGAATTAAGTGTTCAACATGTCACACACTGTAATGCCAAGGTCCTTTACAGGAGAGCTACTGCACAGCAGCTCTCCTAAGTTCTGTTGTTTTGGTGTCTCCTTAGTTTGAAAGAGGGATAAACCTCAACTTCTGAAAGAGTTTTCAGAATATCAGAGAGCCAGTGCAGTAATGCTATTTTTTCAAGGAGTTGAAATATTATAATTAAGTACAAATGAAAGACATCTCTTCCTGATATTTCAGGTGAATAGTATCAATGACATTGGAAAGTGCAAGGGAAGGGAACTAGTTAGCTCTTAGCAGAGCTCTGAAGTTGAAACATCTCACTACAGTAGATGGAAAATAGTTTTATCAAGGACTGACCAGTTAACACAAGTTCATGTGTTATATATTCAAAGAACTGAATACATATATTTTCCTTTTAGAAATAATACTGCAGTCTTTTTTTTTTTTTCCAATTTTATCTCATTCTAGGAGTATGAATTGCACTATTTTTATTTTTTATTTTTTCTGTCTTTCGTAAATGTTCTGTTAATTGGAAAATGCTTGTCAGTTGAAACGGTTACTCGAAAAAAAATCTTTATTACTAGTGCTAGAGGAATCAAAACCAAAGAAATGAAAATAACTTGTGTTGTTAGATTGAATTTTACTAATCAGAGCTCCAGTACAACAGTACGTAGTTTGGATAATATCTTCTATTTAGGTAACATTTCTAGGAGGTTTCAGAGATGTTTGACAGGCTTGACTAAACAGGAATAAATCCAAACAGGGCATAAACTCAATCATCATTTATATGCTGGAAGAATTTATTTTGGAATTTGCCAGAGACAGAATGGCTTCTTCCACTTGTGGAAAGGTGTGCATATTTCTTCACAACAGCTGGAGGAGACCAGCTTTGTTGAGTAGCTCTTGGAGAACTCACCCCAGATCGGATGTGATCAGCATTGTGTCAGAGCAAAGACAACCCACAGCGTGTCAACAGGCTCCCAGGTAGTTGTGTCCGTTCCACTGCACTTGTGCAGTGTGATGAAAGTGATTTCAGCTGGGCTGGGCAGCTGAAGGACACAGCCTTTCTTGTTATGGATGGCCTGTTCTGTTCATTGTTCTAGATCCTTTGGGGAATTGCTAGATTTGGGTATTTGGTGCAGTCTCCTTTTTCATCCTCCCATTACTGTTAAATTAATGTTAAATAATTCTGGCAAGAAAAGAATGGAAGAAAATGAATCTCTTTTTTCCATTCCCTCTTCTCCTTTCCTCTGAAGTAATAACATTTTTTTCCTTGCTTTTGATGATTGGAAGTGACTGAATGGATTTTCTTCAATTTTTTTAAACAAATTTTTACCTGTAAGCAGTGTAAGTAACCAAGCAAAAAACCACAAAGCATAAATTCTATCTGGAGATGCCAGTACTATAATACATTTCCAGACATGGGCTTCTCTGATGAAAATTATTTTCCAAAAATTGTTATAATATAGTGATTAAATTCAAGGAGGTCAGTAAGATTTGAATTTTTTTCCACGATTACTTAACACTTTCATCTTTAAAATAACCGTTTTGATTATTACTGCTTTTAAAAATTTGTATATTTTTTATCTTGCAAGAAATAAAGGAGCATTTAGCTTGTTATGAGTACAAACTCAGATCTTTATCTTGTGCACTTCACGCTTACAAGAAAATGTAAAAGGGCTGGCATCTTGATGCAGACAGTTTAAAAAAAAAATACAGGGCTGGGCAGATTCTGTGATAATCTCAGCTTTCAGTGCTTTCCTCTGTCTTCTCCTGTACTAAGCTGAAGTCCTTTCAAAGACGTGCTTCTCTGTTGTGTTGTCATCCATTTCTGCACAATCGTTAAAGATGCCGAGCCAGTGGTTGACTACAGTGCTGCTGTCTTTCATTAGTGATGCTCGATCCAACCTTCCTTTTCCTAACTCTAAACGGTGCCTTTAAGGAATCTCTAACACATTGCTAAAGTAAAATAATGAAAACTAAGTTGGCATGCAACAAACTGATGGTTAATGGCTCTGTCTGCATAGGCCATCGATGGTTATTTTAAAAGTAAATATTTAGTATGTGCAATAATTTAACTTTAATATAGACCTCCCTTTTCCTTGCTACATTGGGTGTTTCCATTGGACTTGCAGAATTATTTTTATATGCTTACAGATTCCTTTGCATATTTTTGAATTTTGAATACAGAGGTTTTTTTGTTTTGTTTTATTTTATTTTCTACCCTGAGACTTTGATTTTCATTTGATAGATAGAAGAGATGGGGAAAGCTTTTGAAGAGTGAGAGCTAGCAGATCCTAAAATAAACAGTGAGGGGGACTAGGCTGAAAAATACCGTATGAAATTCATGCCAGGAGAACTGGACAAACCTGTGGTCACTGAGAAAGGGAGAATTAAGAGATCCACTTGGTCTTTTCATCTAATTTTCATAATTTCCTTAAGTTTTGAGTGTTTGAAGATTGGGAGGGTTGGTTTGAGGTGGCTAATTTTTTTGCAATGACAACAACTTTTAATTAATGTGGGTTCATCAATTTATTAATTGTAATTTCCTATGTAACAATAGGAGTGTTGGAAAACTGATGAGTTTTCCAATTCGTGAGAGTGATACTTGAAAATGTAATGAAACTGTTCACCAGGAGTCTTAATTAACCACCAAATTATATGCACTGCCCTTTAGTACCGAGTCTTTTTAACTTCATTCTTCAAAAGAAGTAATTGCAGCATTTCTCGGGGCTGCTGCAATACCGTAGCAAAGGGCCAAAATCATTAATCATCATAATGCAGCATAAGTGATTTCAAGCTTGTGTTTTTATGATCTGTGCTCAGCTCACTGACTGTGAACCTTCCACTTCGTTTACCCCTGTATGTTTGTTTATTATTGTATCTGCACGCCGATTTAGATATGCTAATTTCAATGTGCCTAGGTACAGGGATGGCAGTTAGCCATTTTCCAGAGCTTCTCACGCATTTCAGGGTGTTTATCTGCATCCAGGAAATTCCTTTATTTGAGAAATAAATTTGGCATGTTTCTGCTCTAATGGAGAACGTTCCTGTGTATTTCACAAAGATAAGTTGGTGCAGAATAAGCTGCCGCAGTCTTGTTCTGATGTTGAAGGATTTGGATTCCGAACCTAAGCTAATGTGACCATGGGTTTTCCAAAGAGCACTGCACCGAGCGCTAACGTTCAGCCCAAGTTTAGGAATGGGGGTGGCTAATTTGTTTTCAGGCAAACTTTGGAACTGTTTTTCCAGAAACAGAAAACAAAGTTCTGAGTATCCTAAAAGAAGCTTATGAAAATTTGGTAGGCTTTTGCAAATCATTGTTTACGACTATTCATATCTGAAACATTATAAAGAAAGTTTAGTAAGCAGCCTGTTGCTTTTCCAGCCAAGCACCCAAATGAATGCAATCTGAGCATGGTACAGGCTACCTCCATGCAATGGGAATACCAAAGTCTCAGCGGAGGTTGCAGGGTGTTTTTATGGCTTTCGCCAGTGCCTGCTGCTCCTTCTTCCCGTCCACTGCTCAGCTTTCAATACTGATTAAATAGCAGCTCTCTCTTTCATGTAATTGAGTTACTTGGTAAGGCCTGCTGCAAGGAACAAAAGTAATTAAGAAGTTAAAACAGTCCTGTTACAAAAATGAATGAATAAATAAAGGCATCCTTTAGCGTGAACACAATTTACCAGGGCGTGAGTGTGGAACAGAACATCACAAACTTGCAGAATCGCACTCCAGGGTTTTATATGTATTTCTGGGTAAGTGTGAATAAGAAACGCAGAGATTATATTATTTCTTTGTATAATTTTTATCCTCATATGTAGCTAGTGAGCCAAATCAGATAGTAATCTCTGGTTAAGGAAGCATTATCTCTTTTGCAAAGAGAACCAAATCAGAAATTAGATCATTTCGGCGGTGTTTTATATGGATTCTGTTGTATTGCTGGAATTAAGCAAATCCATTAATCTCTTTAGATGTAAAAAAGGAAAAAAAAGAAAAGGATTTACTCTCCAAGGCTAAATGCGGAAGTATTTTTTTCTTTTTATACATTTGAGCTTTATCTGTGCTTGTGGATTGATCTTTAATAGTGCAATTCTTTTCTTCCCCCAGCTAGTGTTGTTCCATTACCTCATTGCGTTGCATATACGGAGGCATTTTGTGCCGGGATCTTAATCTGGTGTTTAAATGTAAGCACATGCAGAATTATGTTGAGGCCAGAGAACTATTCCCATTGGATGAAAATAAGCAAGGGAAAAATTAAACTACACGGCAAGAAAACTTTATGGCAGAGATATATTAGGTTGTAAAATAGTCGTTTTAGGGAAATATTAGAAACCCATTCACTTGAGACTTTTATAACTAGAATTGACAAAACACTGGAAATTGGTCTGTAGAGGAAAAGTTGTGCAGTGCAGAGACCTAGATGAAATAGGATAATGGAGCTTTTCAATCTTGAAATTCAATGATTTGGGGATACTGAACTAAATCACAGCTGTGGTATATGCTTCACAGACTTCCATGTGTTGTGAATGTGTATCTAAAAATTGGCCCATTTAGACACTGAATGTGTAACTGGCTTTTCTTGTTCTCTCTTGATAGCTAGCTTAAATGATATTGTTTGGATAATGGCAGCCTACTTCACTCACAGCACATGCAGTGCCCCATTCATGTGATAATACATTAAAGATAGACTTGTGGAAAGCATCCCTCATAAAACAATCCCGGAATGGACGGGGTTTGGGTTCTTGTTGTCCTTTTTAGTTGGTATTTTTACTTTTTCCTGGCTGTTAAATTGCTTGTTACGTTTCTTTCTTGAAGTCTGGTTTTGTGTCCAAATATGAAAATCTGTTCATTGCCCAAGACTGAGGCTAGAATGCCTCAATCTTAATGAAGTATGGAGCTCTGGAGTTGTATTTCCTGTACAGCTTCCTGTTAGAGCATTCAGTTGTTGATGTTCCCTAACAGTCTTTCATCAGCTGAATTTCCCAAGTTATCTCACCTGTAGATAAGCAGAAGAGCGTGGCAATAGCTTAAAAAAAAGTGACTACAAGTCACTCTTGCAGTGACTTTTAAAAATTATTCAGATGATTTCTATTGTTTTCTTTTCCAAAGAAGATGGAGTTGGAATGGTTTAGAAACTCTCACAATGTCATCTCTCCTGCCACTGCTCTGGTGACCAAAAGTCATTGTTGTCTGCATGAATTTGGTGGGTTTGCTACTTAATTTACACTTAGGAAAGTTTTAAGAAAGAATTTTAAAAGTTCTGCAATTTCCTTAAGCTAAGGCTCTTAAGACACTTAAAGCAATCTTGAAGTGCAATATGAATGCCATTTGCCTTTAAAATCAGTACTAATGAAAGAATCTGTATCTGTGATTCTGAATTATTCCAGGATCAGGTGCATTCTGAAATATTTAAATATTTTCTGGAGATGAGAGAGCTGTTTTTCACTTGTCTACTTTAACCATATGTGATTTATTCAGATGGATATCATTTTTTTCATTAGGAAATCTTCTATTTTCTTCGCAAATTTAATTTGCTATTCAAAGTGATATCTATAGACAGAGATATAAAGGAAAATATATGTTCTAGCAGATTGGAAGTACAGGTGTTGAAGTAAGTAACAGTAAAAAACAAGGCATAATCAGAAATGGTCTGTTAAATCAAGGTGATTTTCCGCCTTTTGTCTGTGTTTTGGAGAGTTTTCCCTTTTTACCAGCTAACAATTTAGATGAGGACTTGAAGTTCACTGCAGACTGTCAGTGATTGACATGAACCAAAAGTCACAGCTACACTCAGCCTCATGTGAGAGTTCAGTCACAAGTTTCCAAAGAACCTTAGCACTGATAATTCTTTAACATTGGGAAAGGAGGGCTGTTTGTTTCCTGTTCCATGACACTGTTACATCTGTGCTCCATCCTTGTCAGTATGACCTGTTGCCGCCTCTGCATCCACTTGTGTGCTCAAATCTCTCCTTAATATTCAACAGTGTTTTTCATTTTTTGTCTCGTTCCGAAATTTTGTCCTGTGTGATTCAGGGGTACCATCAACAAAGCCCTGAATTGCACTGCACAATTGTGTTGTGCATCCTGTCTGTAATTTTTACTTTGCCGTAGGGAAAATACTCTTTCAAAGCAAAACATTTTAGGTCCTGCTTCTTACAACGTATTGTGAATTACTTCATCACACAGTGACTAATTGTAAAATGCGATATTGCATGCATTCAGCTATGAAATAACCCGTATACAACTATTACTCTTCCTGAATTCTGTGCTGAACTAATTGTGCCTTGTGAGCACCACAGCTGATGGGAAGTGATTTGTACAGGACCGCTCTCCTGCTGTCAGAACAGAGGTTTGCGTGTAGGGGTGCGTGTGCGTACATACAAGTAGTGACAATTTGTAATTTCATATTGATCTTTTCACCATCAGAGACTCTAAATCTTACAGTTATAGCGCAGAATTGACAGCCCTGAAATGCAGACTGTCAGGTATAAATGGCTCCAACGCTGCCCTTCTTTCGGTCACATCCAGAATGTTTTCCCAGAAGTGGGTGTGCAGGAGATTTTGAAACTGGAAAATTGTTCTCCTGTTAAAATGCTTGTATGGTTCCACGGAAGTGAAGATAATTAATTGTCTTTACTGAATCGGTGAAACAAAGAGATGTCTTTGAGGTTCCTACACAGTTTACTGTCTTCATTATTTGTCCTAAGCACAGTGATGAATTATGTAGATGATGTTAAACTGGAGGAAGCTGGAGACAGATTTATTTAATGGCTTATGTAAATCTCTGGCATGTATCAAGTACCTTTTGAGAACAAGCATCCTGTTGATAAGAATTTGGATATTTTTAAAATTGGACAAAAGACCTAATATTGCACAGGGATCATTTTGCATTCATTTACAACTGTTTAAAGCAACAGTTTAAACATGCTGTCTGTAATCACCAACTGTTTAAAGGAGGGTTTGCTGTTATCTATTAGCTTGGATCAGGACATTTTAAAGATCTTGTGAGCCAAGTTTCTTCATATAATGCTCACATTGACTGGGAACAAGCCACAGGTCCAAGCTGCATGGCCAGCTCCATGCCTTGACTGGTTATTGTGAGCCTGGTGGAACATCGTGCCGCTCCTCTGTCCCTCCTTGGGCTCAACTCAAGTCCTCCCTCTCCTTCAGCATAAATACAGCACCATGTGATCCGTTCTCTGGTCTGAATGCTCTGAGGCCCCGCTGGGTTAATTAATGTGCAGTCTCCCATGTTTCGTCCCTCCCTCCAGCACTCCTTGCTGGGATGCGTATTCTCCCTTGGGTATCACCCAGGGCAGTTGGTTTGCTGCCTATTTGACCTGGTCACTGGGTGGCAACTTTGTCTTTCAACTATTCTGCTTATGGTGATGTTAAGCTGCTGCGGTACCTGTACAGCTGGGAAGCACGCCAAAACTGTTTCTCTATAAATGCAAATAAAACCAATAAAGTAAACACTGTGTTCCTTAGCTGAAGGTTTCTTGAGTCTTACACTTCCAGATTCTGTAATCAAGGAAAGTCTCCTGCGTTTTCCAGTGGCAGAGGTTTGGGAGCACCAGTGTTGCTGGATGTCAGACCTTAGCAGCCCAAGGTACTTGGAGGTCTCCAAGTCCTTTTTAGGATTTTAGCACTAAGTACTTCATTTTTGCAGTGTAATCAAATGTAAAAAATCAGCAACTTCCCGCTGGGATATACAGTAGATTTCTCCAATAAACTCTTTTAATTGCCTGTGTTTTAATGAAAGGACATTTGGAGATGAAGATTTTAAAAATTAACAAACTGTTAAATGATCGGCGC
Source organism: Penelope pileata (assembly GCA_013396635.1). Classification (NCBI taxonomy): domain Eukaryota; kingdom Metazoa; phylum Chordata; class Aves; order Galliformes; family Cracidae; genus Penelope; species Penelope pileata. Next base: position 116,173 of record WBMW01006194.1, read on the forward strand.
AGTTACAGCAGCAGAGGGAAATGGTCACTTTGGCTTTGCAGAGGCCACATATAAGACTGTATCTTCAAAAATTTCATTTGGATGCAAATATTTTGGAACGTGATGCATACACAGCCTGCCTGTGGCAAAACATACGCGGGTCTTGTGAACAATATGGATATTTTTTTCATAACTTTGATAGCTAAAGGAATTCATAGTAGATTAGGGAAGAAATAGACTGAAAGCTGAAGAAGGGCATGGCAGGCTATGTTGAACTAGAAGGAATTTATTAGGAATGACTTCCAGGAAATTGGTATCTACATGGTTTCTTATATCAATCTGCAAAAAGTCATTCACATGCAGGAAAATGTGACTTACAAGTTAGGGTTTGTATCACAAATACAAGGGCTCAAAAGCAGTCACATGCATAAAGCTCATTTTTATTACAGGACCGTGTTTATGGGTGATGCTTGATTGTACGGTGTAGGTAAGGGAGGTGCCTCTTTCTCTAGGTTGATGCCAGCTCTTTAAAATACATTTGTGCATATGGATAGTCTCTCTGATGGAATTTTGAAGTGCAGCACAACAGCTGCAGCATGGCAGTCAGCAATAGGTACGGAGCAGGTATGTGAGGAGGATTGGATTTATACACCAACACACGCAAAGGGAAAAAGTTACACGTGAAGAAATCAGAAGAATTTTAAAGGGAATTGTGAAAGGAACTACAGGCTTTTAAAGGACTGGGAGAAGCCTGGAAAAACAGTTTTGAAAGCCAGTAAATTTTCTGGATTTTTCACTGAGAGCCTGAGTAGCATAATGCAGTGCTGGGACTGCCTCTCTCCTCATGTTAACCATTTTTTGGTTTAGAACTTTTATGGGGATGGGGAATATTAATAACAGAAAAGTCCTGGAGAAAATCAACCCTTGTAAATAACTAGTGGAGAGTGGTTTGCAGTTGCTGCTGAGGGAACATGCATCAGATGAGAAAGTATATATTACAAATCTGGCTTGTTCCACCTGGCTATTTTTAACACACTGCAGAAAATGTGACTGATTCCCCTATCTGCTCACACATTTCTTTTTGAGCACTGGCTGTCATATTTCTGGCGCATGCACCAGATTTTTCAGTAGGTTGTCTTTTTTCACCCTGTGCCCCCTCATATTACTCCATTATGAAGATTATAAATACATGAAATTGGTCTCAAAATAGAAGCACCCGTTGCTATTAACTTTGCTGAGTAAGAGTGGCATGGAAAGCTTTTTACTTTCACATAGTAATTTTGGATTTGATCCCATATCTGTAGGTGTTTGGTTTTTTGTTGCTGTTGTTTTGGGGGTTTATTTGCTTGTTTTTCGTATGAGCGTAGTTCCCACCCCGGGCACTTTCTGGTGAAAACTACTGACAAGCACACAAGCTGAACTGTCATGCATGTCTCTGCCTTTTCATTATGGAAAGAGTGTTTCCACTTTTCTAGATTGACTCTTTAGCCGAAGGACAGTGGCCTTTTGGTTTTGCTTTGTTCTTTCTTCACAGAAGTCATGTGGCAAATCATTTAGGCAATAGGCATTTGGACAAATAACAACCATTGTTACAAGTAAAAGTTTGTAGATTCCATTTGTTACTTGGCTCTTGGAAAATAGTGAACGTTTGCTTTTGTTATGTGTAAACTCAAATACTCGTTGGGAAGCTTCTTATATTTTAGACAAAAACATCTTTAATAGCTTCATTCATCATCATGCGTGGAACGACAACAATATCTGTGCTTTTGCAATTCCATCTCAGTATTTACAAAGCTAGAAGCTGTATTTTCCTGACTTAGTTCTTGACATAAACGGTATGAATGAAATGGTCTTTCTCCTTAGGTAAACTTGCTTCTTCTCAGTATGCTAATTAGCTGGTGTTCGCTAGTGCAGCATACTGAAAATATATAAAATCTACAGGTAGATAGGACTTGCTCTGATATTGAGAAGCCCTTTTATTTCTTAATTTTTTGTTGAGATTCAGTTTCACTGTAGAAACATTATTAGCTGGCTTTTAAATAATCTATAGCTGCAAACTCATTATTGTCAATGGAATGGACTTCTCTGTTAGCTTTAGCAAGATTTAGGTCAGGTACAGAGTATTCCATTATGCCAAGACACTGAACTAGGTTGTGACCCTATTGTGTTCTGAAAGTATAAAAACAAGAATAATAATGATGCTCTGCTGGGATAAAGTACCACTGCAGCAGGGGTGTTAATTCCAAGTCAGCGGCCATCCAGGAGCGCAGGGCTGCTGTCAGAGATGGGGAATGGCTGCAGCAGCCTGCGTCAGGCAGAGTGGCCCCATTATGGCGATTAACACACAGGACTCTTAGAGCTACTCTCAGAATTAGCATTTTAAAATTAGCTTTCATCTTTAAATGACAAATAATACAAGAGAAGAACAATAAATCTCTGCAGTTTCATTGGTCCTCCTCTGTTTTTCATTATTCACTACTGAGAGTTAAAATCTCTGTTCGCTGAAAAGAGCACTTGGAAACTTCTTTGCATGGGATTAATGTTTCACATTCAACAATTTATGGCAACAGTGTTCTGAGCTGATTATTGACCACTGCTCTGTGCTACAGAAAGCAGGTTTCACAGAAAAGAGCCTGGATAATACTTGTGTTTATAACAACTTGTGTTGTTAAAAAATACATTTTAAATAAGTATAGTTTATAAAAGAATGCAAAGCATGAGAATTATTGCATCTGCAATTCTTAAAAATTACTTGAAGGAAAAATATTTTCATACTTCCACCAACTGAACTAACCAGAGACCCCTATTGGTATAATGTGTGTCAGCAACTCGGAAATACTTAAGAAACTCTGACTTGAAGCCAGTCTTATTCTGAGGAGTAATGTTACTTAAATCAGAATAAGATATTAAGTACTTTTATTTCATTTACATTCAAAATAAATTAAATAAATGATGCTTGAAAGCCATCAAGATTAAAATAATCATATAGTGGAATGAATACAGTCACATTTAAGTGAAATGTGTGCATTTGTATAGGCTCATTTGTATACGTTGAGGCTCTTATCTCAGGTTTCACAGGTGTTTGCATGTAATGTTATTTTCAATTTAACACCAAAGATTTAGTTGTATATCTATCTACATGTACATCTTCCAGTTCCACTGCCACATGGTTGGGCTGAGCCCCTGCCCTGTAGCAGTGCTACCCGGGCACTGCTTCCCATACCCCAGAGAGCTCCCTGGCACCACTCCAGCCTCCTGGCGTGGGTCTCCAGATGGCCTGCTGCACGCTGAGCAGCGGGAACAGGCCGGGCTTTCTCACCTGGTAACTTGCACGACCCTGCTGCTGCCTTCCTGGGCAGTTTTGTTCTCCAGCTTAATTAAACCAGCAGAGAGGCCATGTCTGAGGACACAGTGAGAGGGAAGCCTAATACGAGCGGTCATTATGTGTCCAGCAAATAACTGCTGTACTGCACAGAGAGTGCTAACTTCTAGTCTGTGCACTGTCACACCTGAGTTCGCCTTCTGCTCTTCGTGTCCCTCACTGTGAAGCCCAGGTGGCACACAGCACCACGAGACGTCTCATTTCTGATTCCAGGTACCTCCCAGTCTGATCTTCAAATATACATCAGACTCCTCTGGACCATCACAGATCAGTCTGCAAGCATGGGCAGCAGAAGACACACCTGACCTGTTTCTCCCCCAACCCACAGCCACGCACTATCCACTTTACAGATTTGAGTGATGGCAGGGGCATTTGGGGAGCTGGCTGAGGCAGGCTCACTGGCTGCTCACTGGCCTCAAGCCACTCGTGTCTTAGTCCTCAACCACAGTGTGCCAGCAGTAAGGCCAGCTGTGCCCTGCTTCCCAGAGCCAGTGCCAGAGCTGCCTTGCAGGACACAGTTGGGGAGTGCTGCGGTGTGGCTGCAGCAGAGCCAGACCGACCTCATGGCGATGGGAGCGGTCCACTGGGGTCATCTGTGGGTAACCGAGGAAGCTGAGGAGATCATAACTTCCCTGGTGTTCCCTTCTAAAGATCTGAGGCTTAGAAGCTTCTACAAATGACAAATTGTTATGATAGTCTGGCAATTGTTAGGATAACAGCAACTCTTAAAACACTATTTTTCCCAGAGCTGCATATTCTTTACAATCAACCTGCTGATTGGAGAGCCATACCTATCATCACCCATTTGTGTCAGAAACTGAAAGAGAAGTATCTTTTGGCAAAGTTAGAAATAGAAAACAAGAACAAAATGATTGTTTTCTGGGGATGCAAAACCGAAGACTAAATCTTTCATTTCAGTATGTGTGGTAGGTAGATTAAAATATTCATATCTTGAACTCAGGTACTCATCAGAAAGAACTGTCCATCTCATTGCTCTATTACTTCTTGCTGTAAATGATACTCAGATCCTGTGATATATTTCAACAATTTTTTTGGTTGTGTATATGTTTTTGTATTGTGCGTTTATTGTTAGTTGATTATTGCATCAAAATCTTGGTTTATTCTACTTAGATTTTAGTTTAAAATCACTTTAATGAGTATTTTATAAGGTTTTGAATTTATTTGAAATAACTAAGCTTAAAATTTGAGTAAAAATATCTAATTATTGCATGGCATAAAAAGGGGGAATGTGGCCAAGGGACTTAAGAGGAGCTGGACCTAGGCTGTATACTTCTATAGGAAGCAGCAAATTCTGAGGGTTGCTGTTTTCTGTGGGTGATTTTCAAGGGGAGAAAGTCATCAGTTCTGGTCAGACATGCTTTTACCGACAGAAGTGTCAGTGGATGAAAACTCTGATGTTGCCGATGCCCAGACAGGAGTTGAGACAAGCAGGCTTGATAGCTGAGGGAGGTAAAGACCCTGATGAACAAAGTTGGGATTATATCTGTAAAAGCTTAAGATAAATATTTGAAGTTTCTGTCTTTTGAATTCTTTCATCATATTTCTCTGGACATGCTGCTACCAAACATCATTGCTTTGCTTCATTTGTTGAATACTTGAATTTGTTGAATTCTGTTGTTTAACAGTTCTACACCAGGCAACTTTTATTACAGGTTATCAAGTGAGTTCAGCTTTTAAGAGACTGATTTACCCCTCTTCTTTTAGAAATCCTATCGTTTGATGGTGATGTTAACTTTTCATTGTGCATGTTGTTTTCTGGTACATCTTTATTCTTCACTCTACGAGAATGAATGCATAAATAAAAACTCACTGTTCCTCTGCTGCTCTTCTGCCATTTAAATCCCTATTTATCTCACTCTAGGATGCCAGAAAGGAAATTTAATGTTGAGTATTGGTTCAATAAATGTCAGGGAGGGCAGGCAGTTTATATCCTCTTTTGCAATAAACATTTAGTTCTCTTGACAAAGGCAGCATCAGAATATTGGAAGGGAAAAACCGGTCCAGTGGCCTCTGCTTTTTTTCAGAAGCTGAAAATGAGGAATTGTAACGATGACCATGCACACAAAGCTGAATCTCCAGAATTGATATGCTGTCAGGGATTCAAATACTTTTCTGATAAAAGGAAGCAATTCTTGCCTAGGATGTTGAACTATGTGAGTCTTGGTCTTGCAATATGCTGGTGCAATTTTCTTCTCGTCTTATGTACAGTGTAGGTTTAAACATTTCATGAAAGTAGTCTCTTTGGACAAATTATTTCTTGTATGCTCTGTTTGCATTACAATAAAAGGCAATTATATTTCTTACCCATCAGGTTAACAAGCAGCTGTAGATTTACTGGGCGAAACTTGTGTTGTAATCCAGGGTGTGCATTAGTTAGGAAAAGGCAGAAGTACAGCTCCGGAATGAAACATTGTGCAGGTTATCTAGAGGTTGTTACCGTGTCAGGTGAGTTCAGAACAAAGGTTAAAGAACTCTACTATATTAATTTTTGTTTTAGAGATAGTTAATACATATCCGGTTCATTTTCAAGTGAGGAACTCAAGGCAGTAATGGAAATGGAGACAATTTTTCTAAGATGATATCTTAATCAGTTCGGGGTACAGAAGTTCAGTCTCTTGAGTACCAGTTAATTGCCACACCTTTCAAGATGGTCCTTCCCTTCCTCATTCATCAGATTTGGAGTAACTAAGCTCACTTTCCAGGAGAGCTGCACTAAAGTGATTAAGTAGTAGCACAGGCAGACATAAAGACATCTGAACAAATGGAGGTTAAGATTTAAATTCCTGTCTTTGTGCCTGTAGGCCTCCCTTGATGTGCTGGACGAAGTCTGGTGAGATACAATACTCAAGGATTGCTTACTGGTATAAAATATATAATGGTTTGGAAATGCTTACAGCATTAAAGGTCATATTGTGAAAAAGTAAATTCTGTGACAGTTGGAATAATATAACAGTAATAGGTCTATAACATTTTTATAATCAACTTTTATATTACCAATACACAATATATAAAATATATGTACATGATGTATATGCATTTTATATACGTTGTATGCATGACATACGATGAAACATTTTTTTTTTGCCTATTACAGAGATCCTTCATCAATTAACTTCTTTTAAACTGTAGTTTAAAATCCTCCCTATTCTTCAAATCTCGTATTTCTTGTCTTCACATGTCCCCATGACTCTGATATATTTAGTTTTTCCTTTTCTTTCTGAGCTTTTCTTACTACCTTTCTGCTTTTGCTTTAAGCTAGTGTTTAAAAACAAGAGGAAAAAAAATACACGAAACCTCAAAATGAAGCCTGCAATTTGAATAAAGAATAGAATTAGAAATACACTTCAGACTTTCATCCCTAAGTGTGGTGAGTGCTTAATGCTAAAGCTTTTCTGTTTTAAGTCATCTATGAGCTACTTGATAATCAAAGTAAAAACAACTTAGCCGAGTGAGAAATTCAGTCCTTTTGTCCTTGATCAAAAGAACAAGTGTAAGCAGATGGCTGACGTGACTAAATCCATTCCCAAAACATAACTTTCTGCCTAGAATAAGAAGAGCACAGCAAATTTACAAAAGCTGTCTCTTCAAACTTCTCCTAGACACTTAATTTCAGGCTGATTAAATCCCCAAACACCAATTTGCTTTTTTGATCTTGGAGAGCACTGAGGCACTGGAGAGCTGGGGTGTATAGGACTGGGGCATGTAGGGCTGCTGTGTCTTAACCAGCCTATGCTTTTATTTTAAGAGAGGGGAAAAAATTGCTTGGATAGGTAACAGTTCAGCAGGAAGGAATCTGGAGCTGATAGGGTGTCACCAGCTGAAGCAGTCCACGTGCCATACAATTGCATGAGCAGCAGGTGTTATGCTGGGGATTACAGACAGCAGCAGCACGTGCTGAGCATCTCCTCGGTGCAGCTCAGCAGGGCCATGGGGCACCCTGCTGCGGGGATCCTGCATGGCAGAGCGCACCACCTCCATGGACACACTGCCTCGGTGGGGTCAGGTGCCTCGGCACTGGAAGTCTGGGGAAAGGAGGGCTGTGGTGAGAGTGTCAGTGCCGGCTGACGGTGCTGGGCTTTCAGACTGCAGCACCTGTTTTCCGTCTCTGCTGCGCTCTGTATGCAGCGGGTGTTCTTGGATGCGGCCCCGAGCACTCAGCCAGCAGCGGCTGCATGCTAAAGTAACGATCCTGTTAAACAAGCATCATGCGAGCGTGTCATCTGGGCTGTCAAAAACAAGGAAGCAGAGCATGATCACTTCTTCTCCCCTTCCTCTTTCCCAATTAAAGAGCTTATTACATCTTTCTGATAGTTTAATCATTAAGAATTGTGGCTCTGAATCTTGACGACATGCAAATCAGGGATGCCATCTGTTGATCAGTGCTGTGAACTCCCCAGGCTCAGTGCTGCGTTAAGCTGCCATGAGGTGTGCCTCTGCTACCTGCCTTGTGCACACAGGTACTCAGGGGGCTGTGTGTCAGAGGTGTGCAATGAGACACCCTTTCCTTACCCTCATAATGAGCTCATTTCAGGCAGCAGAAGAGCAGGTTTCCCTTCAGTGTGCCACTTTACCATGGTCTACCCATGAAATCCATATTTGTTCTTCACTCCTGGGACTGGTTCAGCTGAAGGTGCTTCCTCCGGCCTGGCAGGGCCCTGCTGGAGCACACCGGGCTGCTGCCCCCTCTCTGGGCTGGACCACAGGTAACCTTTCAAGGAGAGGTGGGCACCTTCATTACAAACCTAATACCTGCTGTTCTGAGTCAGAGCAGAGACTTGGCTCCTGTCTAAAAGCAGCCAAGAATGGAGGCTTAACTGCAGAGGCAGTGGGCATGTAAAGGGACGCTCTCAGCATCTGCTGCCTAGCAGTTTCAGTGCTCCTGGAGCCAGGAGCTGTGTGAGAGGTGGACTTCACCTCAGCCAATGTGCCCGCTGCTCTCCTGAAGGCAGGCCTTTTGATTTCTACTCCTTCTGTGGAGGTGAGCTACATACTTTAATGTGCTTTGTGTGGAGAAGTGCTATCTTAAAAATGCAATCTGATATCATCATTTGGCTCTGTCTAGTTCTTGAATTGTGAATAATCATTTCCTATTCACCTTCTCCAGGCTATTTAAAACTTTAGAGCTGCTATTCTCTCTCTCCTCAGTCATATCTTTTTCCAACTGAATAGCTGTAGTCTATTTAGTCTCTTCTCATGTGGAGGAGCCATTTGACTGACATGGCCAACTGGTTTCAGCTTTCTTCATGGAAGAGCCACTGTAGCGGAACTATGTTAGGTCATTATGGAGCTAATAAAGAGCCATGTTTTATATGAAATGACTTGAAATATTGTACGGTACTACCTGAAAGCTTGCAAAATCTATAAAATTGTGAAATGCTGCTGTTGACCAGTTCTGGCACCACCACCCCAAAAAATAAGCAAACAAAAAACAACAAACCAAACCCAGAGAAAGACCGACATACAGTAATTTAAAAGGAAGTCATACTTTGCTGTAAGGTAGTAATTCACTGTGGGGATTTCTGTTCAGTCAGGATAGATTCACGTTACACATACTGGCATTTCACAGAAATTGTTGCTGCAGGTTGAGGTAGAACACCCCAATCTCATGATGAAGAAAAATTGTTTGTGACTGAAGATATTAATGTCATCTATCATCTACCAGAACAGTACCATTAAAATATCAATTATCGCTTATCTTAATGGTTCAGGTTATGAGGGATATACCAAGGTCATCTGGTCCAACCCCATGCTCAGAAGAGGGCAAACACTCAAGTCATCACTGAAGCTCAAAGCTGGATTAGTTTTCTCATGACACTGGTTCATTAACAGAGATTTGCTATATTTTCTGATTTTTATGTTTTAAAAAAGGACTACTTTCGATTCAATTCTTGACTTTTTTTTTTACAGCACACTTTTTAATGTATATTTCTTATTTCATACCTAGAATCCTCACAAGCATTAGTTCAAATCTTGTAAGCAGCAACAGAGTCATCACGTCTGAGCTTACAGGGGCCTTTGGGATTTACTGTTTGAGTCTTCTTGGCAAAGATCTTTTAGGTTGGTTCATTTTTGCTGTGTCTTTACTCTGTACAGTGGAGAGGAGCTTTGTCCAACTAGTAACCCTGCTGCTCCTATTTCCTGCACTGGCTTCTGGTTTTACAGTAGGGAAAAGGAGGCCCAGCTTTACTGTTTCCCCTGAGTTAAGAAGCCAAAAAGGTTTTATGCTCCCTTTCTGTTCCTGGGTCTGCCTAAAACTCTCTGCCACGCTCTGCTATCGCTGATCACTGCAGAAGTTGGTTCCTTGTGTCTATAGCAAGGTTTTGTGAACAATAACGTGTTTTTTTTCATTTTGTGTATCTGTTTTTCTGATCTCCCTGACAGTTTGTTTCTCTTGTGCATCCACATGACTGGAGAGGTACCACATCAAATAGTTCCCAGTCTGGGCTGAGCAATGTGGCAGAATGAATTCAGTTTATTTACTAGCAACTTTTGTTTTCTAGAGACTGGATTTTCACAGCATCCCACATAGGAAAAGGTCCTTAGACGCATGTTAATAGACAGTGTTCAAAGTACAGATTCAGCAGATGAAAGATGGAGGAGTGAGTTGTCCTCTTTTACCGTCTTTCACTTAAAATAAATACAGTTCTGTTACAGTACAGAATATAACCAGCTATAATATAGTTTAAATTGCTCATTGGAAAAACACTAAAGTGAACATGGTTTCTGATTAATAATTTTTATGATCTGGTTTCACACAGCTTCTAAGTATCTTGTAAAATAGGCTTTCTATGCAGACTGGCTGTTATTCATGTTTCTTTGGAAACTGAAATTCTACTGATATTAAATGCACATGGTTAATAACGGCTTATAACGATGCCAGAACCCTGGCACCAAAAGGACCAGCTGTATTTGAGACACTTATACTAAATGGTACTTATGTGCTTATATAACCTTTTTTCTTTTTTTTTTTCTTTTTTTCTTTTTTTTTCCTATTTTTATAAATTGACTAATATGAAAATTTGGACAAGGGAGCTTCTTGAATTCCTTAACTTGAATTCCATCATAAGTAACTGTTGTTGAAGTTAGTTTATGGAACAGACTTCACCTGCAAAATAACCGATGAGCAATAAAAATGCATGACAGAGATTTTTAGGCTTTTTTGTATGTACTTGGATAGCGAATCTCTGAGATATGTCCAGACTGATGAGATAGGAATTACAGACATTTTGCCCTGAGCATTGACAGCAGAAAGATTGCTTCCCCCCCAGCATACAATAAATAAGCAGCAAATGCAAGGTAGTGGGTTCAGAGTAATTTGAAAGCTTGACTCAATAAAAATTTGGCTGTTTATCTAGACCTCTTCAGTTTGCCTTTCTTGGAGGAATGCTAGTATTTTCCTTTGATTAAAATAGAGCGATTTGTCATTGTTGTCCATTTAGCCTTCTACATATACTATGCTGTTCATCCCCAAAATGGTAGATTGCTGTTCCAAAGGTGATTTTCATTTTGCCTTTTATGGATCATTTATAAATTGACTTTTTCATTCCTAACTTGTTCCATGAATGATAGCGTGTGCTGGAATACTTCAGATACTGCAGCGATAGCCAACTGCTTAAGTCTGTGTAACAGAAACAGACAAATATCATAGACTTTGACTATGCAACATTTACACAAAATATTCAGGCAAACAAAATATCAGGAACTTGACTGTATTCTTTTTTGTATCACAAAGGTAAAATATGGACTGCTACCATTACAATGATACAGTATAAGTAGGCTTCCATTCATTCCATGTGACATCATTCCCCAGACCGTTGTGTTTCCATAAATTCAAAATATTCTTTTTACTAATAAAACTGGAGACAATCATCATAAGGCGCTAATTTAAATGTGGCTAATGACATATTCTTTAGGTAGCACAAAAATCTTCAGAAATCAAAGGTGCATAGAAATGGTCTGTTCTATTTTTGCTTAATTTTAAATTGGAACAGTTTGTTTTAAAACAAATCAATAACCCCACATTCTTTGCAATCCAGAACAACATTAGAGAAAACCAAACAGAATATAAACAGGCCGAATGTAATTCATTTTCTGTCAGATACAAGAGATACTAGGGAAACTAACAGTAGTTCATAGAATGGCATTTATTTCCTTACAGTGAGACTTTTAAATGTCACTATTCTCCTAAATTCATTTGAAAGCAAAGAATCAAATCTACTTTTTCATTATTATTTTTGCATTAGGCTATGAGAATTTGCGACTTGTTTACTCTCTGTGTCCCCTCTATTCTTCAGTCTCCAAATTGCATTAGAGATATTTGGATTGTAAAACATTCCGGGCAGGCACAGTTGTCTTTCTATGCCACATACAATGTATTTTCTATGTTTCCCCTTATTCTTGCTGTAATTACCAGGAAAAAATCCATGAAATGGGATTTTATTTTGTAAGAATTTATCCACTTGTGCTGCTAAATCCCATTATGGTGGGAGCATAAATGAGCATTGTCGAGGGGATTAGTAGCAGGAGAAGATGAAATCTTATGAAAAAAAGATTCCATTCAAAGTGGACCTAAAAATGTTGGACAGTTTTGTAAACTGTCTGCAAATGTGAAATATTGTACCCTCACATATAAAAAGTTTTCAATTTCCTTCATGAGTCTTCACAAGAAGGATTTTTTTTCTCTTTTTACTAATTTTACCAGGAAACAAAATGTTTAGAAAATAGTTATTGCCACATTAGAAAGAAACCATTAACTGTTGTTGTTGTTGTTCAGTATGTCACTTCCAAAGAAAATGATTATATTAAAATTCTTACAATAGCATAATGCTAACAGGTTGGGTTTGGTGGTAGATACCTTCTTGATTAACTTGAAACCATCTTTCAACATAAAGGCTGTGAAATCAGTGGATAAGAATTTTTCACATAGAGCCTCAGAATGCCATCCCATATTTTTTAGAAAGCTCGTACTTGTCAGGACTTGAGAGAAAAATGACATTTATAAAACTTTAGCACTTGATTAGTCCTTGGGTATACTCCAGAGAGATTTGGAAGTGACTTAGATATTGGTAAGGGATACGTTGCTCTTGTTCACTGAAACAAAAGCTTCCAGTTTGTTATATACAACTTGATGGAAATCAACACTTCCAATCTTTAACTGAGTCATGGTGTTGCTGCCTAGCATTATTTATATTTATTACTCTTAGTATTTTACTCTGTTTTTCTCATTTCTACTTTTGCAAATCTTAATTTTAAGGGTCTAAAAGTGTTTGGAAGGCTTTTCCAGACTGCTATAATGCAGTAGACATAAACCAATGGTGAAGCCAGACATTTTACTCTTTGATGTGTGGGCTATCTTATAATTAAGGTTGGCTATTACAATTAATTACAGTGTTCCAATTAGGATCACCTGTTGCTATGGTTATCTCTCTGCTCTAATCTGCTGTCATGCTCTGCGTTGCTTGCTGAAGGCTGTCAGCTGCCTTGCTGAGAACTGACTTCACATTGCTCTGACTGATTGAGTAGTAGTCCTGGGTTGATGTTTTGCAAAAATCATAGACACCAGGAGGAAGAATTTCTTACAGCTTCTAAAGAGGAGACTCTGCACACTGGAAGAGACTTAGTATGAAATAACATCTCATGTATTACTGCTGAAGAACTCTATATTCAGTCCATTAAAGCAATTCTGTGCACCCCATTGCCACAGGGTCTAAGTTCCTCACAACTTTTTATGTTCTTGACTTCCCCGCCTGACAGAGATCCCCGCCTTGCCAGCGAGGAAGCAGGCGACAGAGATAGTAAATGACTTGGACGAAATGAATTGTGTAGAGCACATCTGCAGTTTATGGCTTTGGGCTGCCTTTTCAATCCCAGACCAGCAGCTCTTCCCAGCCCAAAGAGGCTTCTGGTCATTATAAGCAGGATTTTCATAGGGCCTGCCATATGTTATGGCGTTGTTCTTGCACTGAAGTGCACAGCATTTTCAGAACTGAGTACATTTATAAAATCATTAATACATTCAGAGACTCTTATCACGCTACTTATGTTCCATCTGAGAAGTGGTAGCGAGAAAAATTGCTATTTCTATTTTTAGAGCACTTTCAGTGAGCTTCCACTAAAAAGGTCATCTCTGTATTCCTGTGGTGCCTTGTGCCAGAGAATAGGGTCTCTAGGCACTGCCATGAAAACAAGTAGAATTTCCTAATTGTAACAGAAACCAAGGATTGTTGGAGGTGGAATATGAGTCATAAGTCTCCAATGTAAAGTAAATGTTATTTAACATTTACTTTGCAAAAGCATTTAGAAACACTTGCCAGGTTGGGCTCTTCACTAGACTAGACACTTTGCAGAATTTAAGTGAATGTCTGTCCTATTTGATTTTAATAAACTGAAAAAAAAAAAGAAAAGAAAAGAAAAAAAGCAATCTACCCCCTCTGCACAATGTAGGTCCATTATATTTCCATTTATGAGGGACATATCTGCAGCCTATTTGTAGCTGTTTTTCTGAATGCGTTTGTTCAGTGGTAGATGTGAGGATGGCATGGTACGTGATGCAGCTGACGTGTTTGTTCATATTTCAGGTGCTGTGCTAGTCAAGCCATCAGGCAGGCAGCTTTTTAATGATCTCTCTTCCCATCTGTACCTGCAGTATTAGCAGATAATGTTGAAGAATTCTCTCAGGAATCTTGTTTCTTCTTCCATTTAGAGTTACAACTGCAAGATTCCTGCAGTGGCTTTCTATTTTTCTCTGTGCATTTTTTAATTTGTAGGGTTTACACTTGTTTTTTGTGTTTGTAACATGGTGGTGTTCAGTCTGGACTCATGTCTCACAGTCCTGGAATTACTCTGAGTTGTTTTATCATAAAAGAATCTCAAAGAAGAGAATAAGGTGGTGCTGCTGATTTCTGTCCTTCAGAAATTGAATTCATACAAGTTTATTGCATGATGCTATTCATGACAACGTGGCTTTCTCAGCATCTCCATTTCAAATACTGTTCTTTAGAGTCAACAGTAGAAGTAACATCTTTCTCAAGCAGATGTCTTTTTTGCGTCATTCTCTTTGCGACCCAGAAGGGTGTGTGTAAGTAGAAATATCCTAAATTTCATAAAAGTTATGTGCAGATAATACCTTTTTTTTTTTTTTCCCCCCCCTTCTGATCAGGTAAATCAGAACTCCCTTACTGTGAGCTGGATCTGTTGCTTGGGTGAGCTTAGAAGATAATCTGTCATATTTGTCTGTTTGGTGACATGATGTTTCTTACAGCAAACGAAAAAAGAAACCTCTTCTGACAGGAGAGGAGTTGCTGCTTTATCAGCAGCTTTATCAGTATTGATGCTGCAGTGCTGTAACCTCTCCAGATTGAAAAAGAATATATATTCTTTATATTTTGTTATTTGGTCTGTTCAGATCAGACTCAGTAGCTCTCACATTTGTGATCACCTTAAGTCACATCCTCACTGTGCAGTAACATTGAATGACATCCATTTGGATGAGAGTAGAAGCACTACAAAATGACTTGGCTTTCTAAGAGTGGTTGCCTTTGTAACTTGAAGAGTTGTCTAATTTTGGCTGTGGCCTGGGTGAATATTCATCTGGATTTAGAAGTAATCTTCTGGAAAAGTGGTATGAAGCAAATTCTGTCACTTAAGACTTCTCCTTATGAGACAGCGTTGCTCAGCGTCCCCTCATGAGGAGTGGGCTGTGGCTGCTCAGAACTCACATGAAGTGCTTTTCGTAGGGTTTAAAGGGAGCTAGACAACTCAAGTGTCAATTTGTTCTTGCTGCGAATAGGGCCTTATTATAAATCTGCGTTAATCTTCTGCTTGGGACAAGAGCCTCTTGGTGTGCCCCTTGCGGGGTTCGCTGCATTTGCTCGTGCCTGCTAAGACAAGTAGTTCGTCCCATACTATGTGCAAAAAAGTGTACTTGGCACTTAGACAGAGGCTTTGAATCTCAAAGACTTCAAGCATTAAACAATTTTAAGAGCAACCTACTGGGAATTAGCAGCACTGTGCTTGACACTAGAGATGGAGGACAATATTTTGATGTGTTCCTCTTCATCAAGCCGTGTCATTAAATTAAAGCTGACTCTCTTTGTCAGCTTCTTCCTTTTTGAAGCATGTTGTGCTAGAAAAATATTCATACCAGCTTTTTAATATTTGCCAGATAAGACCTCTTAAAACTAGTTAACTTTTTAGAAAAATAATACTTTTACAAAGCTTAAGAAATTGAAAAAAAGTTGAAATTCAATTTTCGAGTCAGATAGGAAATTAACTTCATGAGGGCTCTGGGATATGGATAGTATCAAGGGCGGTGATTAAGGTGATTAGGGTGTAGGAATACAAGGTAGTTCCAGCAAGAGCCTTGGCTCCAATGTCTCGAACTTTCTAGTAGTCCTCTTGTGAGTAAATATTTATTCATTTCTTTAGCCATATGCATTTGGAAATAGCTACTTCCTTGTGATTTAAAAGTACTGCCTGGAACATGTATTTTGTAAGCAGATTGTGTACGTATAAAATATAACTACACAATTGTTTTTATAGTAAAGAACTGCTTTGTCCTTTTCTGACCTGGTGATTAAGCAGAACTAAAAGAAAACCACAAATTCAAGTCTGTGCAGTTTGATGTGTGATGTGCAGTAACAAAGCCTTTTAAAAATTACTCAATGAATAATTAATTTTACATTTGCTGCAGTAACATGATAAAGCATTAAGACATTGCTCAGCTATATGAAGGATTATTTTAGATATATTATTTTCAATTTTTGGTTTAAAATATGGATATTAAACTTTTGCTAGCAGTTATATTTCTCTGAGAGGGAATCTCTCCTTGCAAGAATTTGGTGAGGATCTCAGCAAACAGTAGAGAGTTCCCAGCAATCGAAACAATACTTTTTGACCTTCCAGTATAGTAACGCTTAGGTTCAAGTTAAAGAACATGTCTCTTCTTTCTACTTGTGTCCTATATGATCTGTTTATGGCAAGTTTTCGTTTTTTTTTTAATATACTCAACATTTATAAGCACAAGAGTATCCGAACACCCAACAGACTGGAAAGAATCATTGCCTTGCTCTTTTATCTTCCCCTTTTTTATTCCTCACTTGCTTACTTTTACATTTGACAAGTACTGACTTGGCTATCATATCTTAGCGCAAAGAAATCTAAAATGGATTCAGAACCTCTTAAATACTACTAAACGTTGTTTTTATGTGGTGCGGATGCTTGCAGACCATGACATGAAATGTAGCTCTGCCTGTTCTGGGACCAGTAAAGCTTGGGCAGGAAAGGAAAGCTTCCAGTGTTGCTGAAGCATTAGGGTTTCACTTATTGCAGGAATGATGCTAGGAATCCATCACCTGAAAGAAAGGATGATATTCAAGTAAATTATATTTTTAATATAGGTTAAAAAGTCGTGGCTTCAGCTTTAGTTCCATAAATATTTTTGAGTCTTATGTTTCAGGTACAATAAAAGTGGTAAATATTAATGTCAATTCTTTAAATGTTCACTGATTCCACAAAATCTTTCTCACAGATGAACAGGGATTTTTGTTCCTAGACAAAGTTTTCTCTTTAGAGGGTCGACATTTTAAAAGGCTTGGTTTCTTTTCTAGCATGCTTGAGGCAGAATGTTGAGTAATGGTAACTCTTGGGAAGGGAAATGCTTCATACCAATTTGAAGTATTGTTCGAAGAAACAAATGAAGCTGTTTCCTGTGGATGTTCTTAAGGACCTCCAATTTTAAATAGTGTGAGGATTGAATAGTGACATTTGATCCCTGGAGATTATTAAAGTTTTGCATGAGCACTAGGGGAATACAAGGCAAACCTGTTAAAAAAACACATATTTACTTCCTTATTGCTTATTAACAGTTAGTCTCGAGTTCTCAGATGAAACCCAGCAGGTGAGAATGTTTTATGTGGAGTTTTAAAAGTGTGCATTATATTATGTCTTCATTAAGGAGTTGTACAGGAGTGAAGATCTATGGTAGTAATAAGGAGAAAGTTCTGGTATGTTTTTCTCCAAGAGAAGCACTCACTTCTACGGCAGAGCCAACAGTAGTGGAACCTTTTTTTTCCTCTCTCCGGGATCATTGATGATATATTATTACAGTTTTCAGCCATAAGTATGGGTCAAAAAGCTGCATTTTTTTATTTATCTTGCAATTTGCTTTTTTGCCTTGAAGTTCTTAGTCTAATGAGGTATAAGCACTGCAAATTCAAAACTGGCAAGAGATGCAAAATAAACACAAACAACAACAAGATGAAAAACAAGACATTAAAATAGCTATATTTTGGCTTAACACTTTTGAAGCCTTTAGCAAAATGATTTTCATAAAACAAGAAAATAATAGTAATTTGTGCCAAAATGTACGACTGGAACGGCAGTGTGGGGTGCGGGAAGGATACAGCTTTGAAATCCTGGCCCAGTTCAAGTTTCCATGAAGGATGTACTGTCCTTCTTTATTCTGTTGAGGTGTGCCTGGACCTTGACATCTAGTTCTAATGCCTCCAGTTACCACATTTTTAGTTTTCAGCCTCTCAAATGAGAAATGATATGGGTATGCAGTTTTTGTTCAGTCCAAATACTTAATGGCAGAAGATTTCTATCAATCTATCCTCTACTCCAAAGTTTCAAGAGAAAACACAGTACAAGGTGTTTTTCAAATGCCCTTCTCACAGTGTAAGGAAATGTAGGTTACTAAGCCTGGAAATTTGCACACTGCTGTGGTGTCCCATCAGTGAGCCACCTGACCTCCCCACAGTGAGGTTCTTTGCTTTGGTGGAGCGGCTTCAGATGTGGCCAAATCCACTGATGGGCAAATGCACAGTGCGTGCAACTGAATGAAGATGCTGAGCCCAGTAGCATTGACGTCAATTAAAAGCAACCTGAGTGGCAAGACTGTGCTAATAAGCTCTATTCTCAGAACGGGTACTTAGTATTTTGATCAGTACCTTAAAAAACGACACTTCTACTGGAGGTCCTCAGCTGTGGCAGAATACGTAACTTGTAGTTCTGCTGGAGACTAAAAGGCTGTGCCAAAAATCCCTGATGTTTAGTGATCAGATTTGGACATAAACTTCCTGGAACTAACAAGAAGCTGCACCCGTGTACTACAAGTAAGAAATATAAAGTATACTTATAATGATGTCTCCACTCTTTCTTAATGCAGTTTGTACTCCAGTATTATGCTGTGGCTACACTCAGCCCAAACAGAGATGGGAAGGGAACAGAAGGGATTTATCTCACTTTCCAAAGCCCTATTGTAAGCTGCTTGGTGAACCCTTATGGTGATTTTAATTTATGCGTTAGCTGTAACTAAGTGAAAGACAAAAGTGTACTCAAGCACTAGCTGCAGACATTTCCCAGTCACACCCCCCTGCATACAACACAAGCATTATTGGTCATTTCAGAATAAAACACTCCTTCAGAGAAAAGAAAATGTTTTGACATTTTCTAAACGCAGTGCTTTGACTTCTATCTCACTTTGAAACAACATTTTCTTAAAAGAAGGAAAGAAGGTTTATTTTAGGACACAAAGGCAAAGTTTTGGTTTGAATGACTTTTTTCAGCTGACCCAAAACTGAATTTCTCATTTTTGTCAGAAAAAACATTTCTAAAAAAAGTCTGTTTCAGTCCAGTTGGAACAGGGTCATATGCATTTTTTTAAATGTATCTGTTAAACAACAACAAAAAAGCTATTATTCACTGAACTCTAAGCAAAACCACAGGAAATTATAGCGGAATATCATTTGCCTTGCCAGTAGATGTATTAGGCATACAAGCGCATGTATAAAGAACAAACTTTGTCAGTCACAAAAATGATTCATTTTATGAAATGTCTGAGCATTTCAAAGCGGTACATAAAGAAAACACATTCCTTATAATATATAACAGAACCATCTTCTGTCACCAGCATCCTCAACATTTCTTTTCTGAAAAGAAAGATGTTTTTTCAACTTGTGTAAAGCAAGATTTCTAATACTGAATTATGCTAGGAGTAAATCAGGTAGCCTTTTCCTTCTACAATCATTCTCAAAGTATAAGAGAATTGTGGTGAAAAAAACCCACAACATTTGGGAGATTTATTACTTGTTAAAATTTCCTATATTACAGTGTCCTTGAGAAGACGCATCAATATATTCAAATGCTATATTAACGGATAAAATTTTTATTTTATAGGCACATTATATGAAAAAAGCAGTGTATTACAGGTTTGTCATGAGTCACAGTCGAAGTTGTTCTCTTTTAAATCAGAAGAGAAGTTTCCTTTTAGTCAGTAACATATAGGTTATGAAATCCTATCTACTTTCTTGCTGATAGAAGATGATACTGTAAGGAACTGTTCATGAAGAGAAATTACAGAGTCATATAGCAACTTCAATCTAGTTTTGCAGGATGATATTTTCATTTGGGGCTTACATTGTATGAACAGTAGACTTTTAATGTTAATAAGTAAATTACCTACACATATATGTGTGATTCACTTTTATTTGTTGTGTAATAGTAAAGATAAAAAAGGAAATCTCGTCCAAAAAAAGCTTTGGAAGCATCTGTTTTGAGATCCTTCTACATTTTTCATAGTGTCTAGGAAAGTAGAGAAACCGAGCAAACATTGTAATGTGAAAGGCAAGGGCATGCAGAGCCAGAGGGACAAGAAGAAATAAACTTTCACAGTACCCTTCCAAGTACTACTTGCTTGCCCCTTTTAGTGGCATTTTAATTTTGGAACTTCTTTTAAAATTTGTTTATAACTCTAGGATTCTTTGTTCTTTCGTTTGGATTAATGCACGTTTTGTTTTATTTACAACGATATTACTTACTTCTTTTCCCATAGACTCTTGCATTTTTATAGCTGTTTAATTTTATATCCTTAAGTGGATGTATTTTAAGTGTAGAACCTGTGAATTATATAATATAGCACTGTTAAATTGTAGTCAGTATTTAATAAGCATTTATGTTTTATAATATTTATGTTTCCAGATTATATACCTTTGAATTTTGTGCTATACTAATACATAAATATGTAAAATCAGGAATTTCAGTCAAAATTAGGATTCTTGTTCAGGAAAGTACCTAAGCACGTGTTTAGCTGAAACTGGAGAGAGAGACAGCTTCAGAAACAGCAGCGAGAGACAACTCACTCAGAATAATCATAGAATCATCATGGCTGGAAGAGACCTCCAAGATCATCTAGTCCAACCATCAAATCATGTGCTTAAGAGTTTTGCTGGATGAAGGGCATGGCTGGCACTTGCAGTACAGTTCAGGCAGTAAGGAATGCATTTCTTACGTTTGCTTTGTAGCACAGATATTCACAAAAAATGGAGTTACACTGAGACTTCCATTGTATGACTTGTACGGCAGTTGTTTCTTTACAGTGGGATTCACACCCATGAAAACATTGTGTAATAAGAAGCTGTCCATTTTGTGAAAAAATGGGCAGGGTTTTTATTACTATTTTCTGATCGTATCTTCGCTCCAACAATAACCAACTCAGTATTTGAAGACTAGTCATGGATTTTACTGTTGTGCATTACAGAGCACACAAATATCTGTTCTAGATGATCTTCACACTTTTCTGCTGTTTTTAAGAGACTATTTGGCCCCTACATTGCAAGCTGCTCTGTAAGGTCCCTTGTGCTTGGCTTCTGCTCACCTTCTGTTAGTGCTGCTCCCTTTATCTTTGCTGGTTCTGTGACATTGAGGGTAGGACACAGCCAGGAGGTCTGGCAATTAGAAGTGGAAGAAGGGAAAAGAGCCAAAATGTAAAGAGTTTTGGAGAACTACGCTTATTGCTTCTATTGCCATCAGAAAAGCAAGCGGGAAGGACATGTCAGCAGCTGTTTGAGAGCAGCGTATTCCCTCCATGTCCTTCTGTCTCGCTTCTGTGACTACAGACACTCTGGAAAGTGGATTTGGCATAGGCAGAGGATGATTTGGCATCACTTCTGCTTTGTTGCTATGGGTGGTCTGCCATATTCATCACCAGTGCTCAGGGACGTGGCTGAGGATCTGAGCCCCCCAGCAGCACTGCATCCCTTACTTGGGCTGCTCATGGTGTGTCTTGGTTGGAGCATCTCAGAGCTACAATAAGCTACAAGGTCTGGGCAAACAAGGAAAGGCTGTAATAGAGCAGCCTTCTCTAACCTTATTATCTAGGTTTCCTCTGTAATCAAAAGACAGACACCTTCAAAGCTTGATTCTCTAGGCCTCTCTTGAATAGGATAAATTACCCTGGAGCTGAGTATCTATTTCTATTGATTTGATATTCCAGTGAGCTGCTTGGATTGGGAACCTAATTTTATATATCTAAAGTGTATCGCTGAGATAAATCTCTCAGAATTGCACAAGGAAAAACTTCCATGTTTCAAATGCTGGAAAAAAACTGTTGGAAATAAAATGTTGCTCATTACCACATTTATCGTTATTACCTAAATGAAAAGTCATAAAGTGGTGCTGAATGCAGTACAGATACCTATAAGGGACTAGGCCTCAGCCACCTAATGGCATGGGATATTCAGGTTGACATTAGCGATCATTTCATGAAAATCGCTTATAAAAAGCAAAGTAATGGAATCATAGTATCTCTAGACATTAAATAGCACTGTATGAAATGCATCAAAAAGCTAACTGCACTTCACAGAAACCTCACTGGCTTTGCAAGAGGTTTAATATTATGAGTCATTAGTGAAATTTTCCTGACTGGTCTTCTGAAAAGTTCCCCCTTGCTGTTTAAGTGAAAGGACATTCTTTTCTACTAAATAAAGAACTGGACAGTTAAGACCAAAAGGCATCTACACCGTCATTCAAATTGAACGTAATTTCTTTTTTAAAGCAATTGTTTATCAGTCACAAATTGGCACTTTGAAGTAACTATTTAATTTTAGAGTCTTTGGAAAGGAGTGGTGACAAACAGTAAAAACAAAGAAAAGGAACTTAAAAACAAAACAAAACAAAAACATGACCTCAGTTGGAAGATACAACTGTTTTTCTTTGCGTGTCTCATGCTGGCTGTGTTTGACCTTGGAAACACACTCCATCTCCTTCCCCTTTGCCTTTTTTATCCTCAAGATCTAAGTTCATATAATTTCAGACAATGAAAATTCCATCAGTATGGACCTAGCCTGGATTTTGTCTGCTGTTGGATGTAAGAAGGTCCATGTCTTACAGGAATTTTATGACACTATTTCCCTAAGCCTGTTTTCACAAGTGAAATGAAGACATTTTGTCAAAATATTAAAGGCACAAACTACATTGATATAATCATAGAATCATAGAATGGTTCAGGTTGGAAGGGACCTTAGAGATCATCTTGTTCCAACCCCCCTGCCATGGGCAAGGACACCTCCCACTAGACCAGGCTGCCCAAAGCCCCATCCAGCCTGGCTTTGAATACTTCCAGGGAGGGGGCATCAACGACTTCTCTGGGCAACCTGTTCCAGGTTAATAGTTAGAATAATTTCTGTTCTTCCTTTTTTTTTTATCAGACAAAAATTGTATTCCATGAAATTCAGTAATTTCTTAGAAGGATTTTCTGCCAAAAATTCAGTCAGATGATTTTTTTTTGTTAATGATAAATGCATACAGGTTGTAGATTTGAAGAAGAGAAAGAGCTCACACTTAGAGAAACATTTTTCTATAAAACTATTAGTGTTATACAAGAGAAACACTTTCTGCTCTAGTAAAAAAAAATGCTCACCTTATATTCTTTATGGAATACTGATAATAATAATACTGATAATTGATATTTTTTCTTGTCAAACTTGAGATACTTTTTTCTGTACTTTTTTCCTCTTTCCCCTGATCATGTGAGTGAGATGCTGTTACAGCCCTCTGTAGCTGGCACCTTTTTCTTTTCCTCTCTCAGTGGTCTGTAAGCAAGTCTATGCTGAAGAAATAGCTTTTCAGTTTGAGTTTTGATTTTTGTTTATCTTTCCTACCTCTTCTTAAAGAGAAAGGAGAGCAAGGTTTTCTCTTGCCATACCAATTAACAGAAAGTAATAGAGTTCTAACATGCTGAACAAAGCACTTTATGTAGAACACTATTACACAGAGACATCACTGTTGCAGTTCATTCCTGCCATTAGTAGTGACTTCCAAATATTATCCTGGAGTGTTTATGTGTTTAGTTGCAAATTTGTTATAATGGTGCAGTGGAGTAAAAGCCAAAATCAGGGATATTCAAACAACAAATAGGTACAGGAGAATCTTTAGAGAATACTGAAAAAAGAAAGTAAACAAATGACTTAATAATACTAGAAAGTAATTTGGGACATAGCTTTCTCCCTCGAAGGCAAAATGTTCGCTATAATTAGTTCTGTGTTGCTCCCTACCAAAAGTTTTAGAACACAATAATATATGTATGTGAACAAATGCACTGATATATATGCATATACAAACAGATAATATCCACATTCATTTATACTTCTGGAGCAATCAAGCACTAGGTTTTCCATGGTCTTGTAATAATGCATCAGTTTAAAAGCAGCAAGCACAAGGGTGGTAAATATTAAAACTCTCATAAAGTACAAATATTCATAGGCCCTATTCAAAAGGTGCTCAACCACAGACCACCATGCTGAGCTTGAGCTCTTTTGAACAGAAAAAGTCAGGCAACTTTTCTCCACTTCAGGATCCAGACAGAAAGGTTTTAGGGATTGTCAGCACAATTCATTTTTTTGCTTCATACTGTGATACGGAGGCATCCTGAACTCAGATTTCTGTAAGTTCTCTATGTTCTTTTAATGCAAACCAGGTGGTGTGCAGGATTTTTTCCCAAAGTTGCCTGTAAGTGATCCTAATGAGCTTCCATTATATAATGTATCAAAAAATTCTGTCCATCCTGTCACTTTTAGGTATCAGATATTATGTCTCTGTACAAGCTTGATTGTGGGATATTCATTTTTTCTTTAAAGCACATCAGCAAGTGCTGGATGGAATGTGAGCTTTGGATTGGCTCTGGAGGCAGTCAAGTGTGAATGGGCTATGGATCGGTGCTGCCAAGTTGGCAGAGGAATACAAAAGATCCGCTTTCATTTCCTGTCATGAATAAATTCTAAGGGAATCCGTGCATTCCCATTGTCAGAGAACAACTTATTCAGATTGAAGTTCAATATATATCAGTTCAGCTCTAAAAGATTTTTCAAGTGTTCTTAACTTTTCCTATGAAGCCTTTATTTTTTGGCAATCCTTATGAGTGACCTTTTCATGAGAATATTTTAGCACAGTATTGGAGTATGTGCGCTTTGAATATATAAAATATTTGAGAGATTTTTTATTACATTTTTCAGCTTTCATACTTCTGAAAATCTCTTTGCACGTATGTAGTTTTAAATGAATGATTTCAAAGAAGCTGCTAATGAAAAATCGAGAATTCCAAGTACCACTGAAGAAAGATTGCAAATTCTTTTCTGACTACAACCTTCACAGCTGGTGAAGCTTACAACAAATGTGCAATCTGCAAGTCTGCTCCATAAGGTATCCTCTCAAAATGAGGTATAGGAGTTGGGATGCTGAGGAGACCTTTGGAAGGGGGGAGAAGGGGACAAAGAAATCATACTTCTAGTCTTAAAGTTTTTTTCACTTGTTGTTACTAACTGTTGAAATGGTGATGGGTTGAGTTGGTTGCGTTGTTAAAAGGAGATATTGCAAGAAACATACTGGATTTGACAAAGTTGACATTAGGAATATGCTTCAGATCCAGGGTGGAAGTTCTGAGGTGCTGGAAATGTATCCTTCGTGAAAGTAAGTTAAAGAAGTTTTATTTCTCATTTTCAATGTGAAGGAAAGAAATTCTGATGCATGTTTTTTGTTAGGAGGACTTGTTTGTACCGATCCAACCAATATTTTGATGATTTTCACTATGGTTTGGTTGGTTTAGGCAACATATATGCACAGCATTCTCATCTCCAAACTTGCAAGCTTTAGAGGCAGACCCCATTTCCACTTGCCTTTTGTTCATACCCTGGCACTCACTTTCATTGTGCAGGATCAGAAGCTGGCATCAGCTTTTCTGTAGAACTAAGTCATAGTCTCAGAGTTTTTCAAAGGTCCAGATTCACTGATATTCAGGAAGTGCCTCCTGATTTCTGCATGAAAATTTAAACAAGCAACCCGAAACCTCTGTAGCGGGGTTTCTAAATGCGTTATACTTTATTCATTAGAAATCACATACAGTTGCCCACAGATGATTTCTACCTGCAGGCAATTGTGCTCCATGCAGCTGTTTTCATGACTCAGGATTCTCCTTTCTTCCATCTAGTCTTGCTCTTTGTTGTAGTGCTGCTCAGAACTAACCTTGTTCTGTGCCATGGCTTTCCAGTCTTCTGTATCTCATGACCTACCTGAGCAACCTTCAGATGCTGTCAGATGGCCAGTTTCTGTTAGGGATGGATGTGCCCACATTATATCAAGGTGAAATTTCATGAGGAATTTATTGGGCAAATCATAACATGAGTCATACACTCTTAACTTTTATATATAAAAATTTCCAGCCAAAGTTTTCTGTTTTTCTTTCTTTCTTTTTTTTTTTTTTTGATGGTAGGTATGTTCTGAGTTTGTACTTTTCTGGGTTTTACCCTGGTAGTTTCTGAGTATTAGAAACATTAATAAATTTCACCCACACAGCAGCTTTATGATCTAAGGAAGCATTAATATCTTCCTTTATTTTGGGCAAACAAGTATTTGGATACTGAATCACCTGCTCAAGGTTAAAAATGAAATCTGTGAAGGTTGAGGAGTTGAAAATAGTATGGATTAATCTCAGGAAGCTGCTTATATTCATAAGGATATATTTTGCTGAAATGCATACATGTGCACCCAGTAAAAATACTTCAAACTACAGTTTTTATATTGTTACAATTTTCTTTGTTTACTTATTATAGAAGCTGTGCTGTGTGTAGAAGGTAAAACAGAGTACTAGATAGATTTTATTTTTATTTTTTCTCTAGTGAATGCACCCTGCTTCCTAAAGTAGTAGTATTTGTGAGCATGTTGTTAAATATGCAAATCTACTTTTCATCCCTGTAAACTGCAGCCTTCACATGCCATCCAGGACGTCAGAGACGTGGTTACTTTTGTGATCAAAATGCATTTTTTCTTTCTTGTTATTTTTTTAATGTACAAATGGCGAGAAGTATGTTAGCAAATGCTGCCTTAAGGGAATGCTGCAACTGATGTGAACCCAGTAAGACCCTTAGGTTGGATTCTGTTGTCTTTTACTGTTTATTCAGAACACTGAAATAGTTTTCATTATATACATTTTCTGAGCTGTGTTGTCTCGTAGTTGAAGATTATTCATTTTCATCTAGAAGGATTCCTGAGGAAAAAACTAATTTGAACACATTGCTAAACCAAGGCACACAGTTTAGCTTTAGAGGGGTAACATATCTATAACCGTGTTTGAGTTACTGTAGATTTAGAAGACAGAAAAGAAACAAACCAGTAGTCCTGAAATGTTTTTGAAAGAATGAATTTGTAATACCAAGTAGACTGAGGAGATTTTCAATTTACTTGAGCAAGCTGATGAATACAAGGGGAGAGAGAGTTACTTGAATTATCCTTAGCTAGGCATCTCTTGGTGTCTTGTAAAGACTTTTCTTGCCATATCTCACTTTTTCTGTCTTTGTCAATCAGAGTGAGTTTGCTTAAGGACCTGAAAGAGCCTTGGGTTTGCATTGTGTTTGCAAAGGAGTACATGATTGCCTTATTGCCAAAGCAGTTGTCCTATATAATTTGCATCTGTTTTGAATAGGTGTTTTCTTTGACAAAGGCAAAAGATGGTTCTATTGATTCAGATTGAATGCACATATTCCTTAGCAAAGGAGTGCAAGTAAAGGCTATAAGTACAGAGGAAACCACTTATAATGCTCAGAGCTTTTACACCTTGGGTGGTAGCCCAGACCTTGGATAAGAATCTCTAAGGCTGCTGGGAAGTAAGAAACAAACCTGGTTTCTGTGAGGTAATTCCATGAACTGGCAACAATCTCTTGGAAGAAAGAAGATCAGGTTTTCACTAACAAAGGAAAACGTTAGTTTCTGACTGATTAGTATTTGCAAAGACAAGACTTCTGAAGTGACAGATTGACCTTAGCTGGAGATAACCTGAAACTCTAGGTGAGACAGGCTCTGCTTTTGAAGTACATGTTGTCGCAGCTTCCTGTTGCCAGATGAGGTGTTCTGAAGGTAAAAGATTTATCCTGTTCTCCTTACCACTGTCTGGGAGGAGGGGAAAGCAAAACAGAAAAAACTACAGCTTTTAACAATTCACCTGAAATTTCAGATTGTCTTAATGTTGTTTTAGGAAGAAGGTGATGAGAAATGTGACAGAATATTCTCAATTTGTTGCTTGATTATTAGCACCTTATATGTGCAATAAGAGTATATGAATACATGAATACTTGTGTGATGGCTTTTGTCTTTATATAGCACCCAGACATATTGAACTGTTAAGTGCCATGTTGGAAACCATTTTTTCCCCCAAAGGATCTAAGAAGGCTTGAGAAATAAGTGTATAAATAAAGAATGTATGAGGACAATGAAGGAAATGTTAGTGCTAGTTAGAAAGGAAGAATTAGACATGTTTAATACTTCAAGTATATAATTTTATTTTGAAAAAGATCAGTCAAGTCTATTGTGGTTCTTGCATACCTCTCTTCTTTCTGTCCCTCTCTCCTTCCTCTCCATTTGTATTTTAGGGCAGAGGCAGGGAAGGGATATTTTTCCTACATGAAAAGAAATAAAAGTATATGATGTGTTTGAGTTACAGTTTCAACCTTTTACAGAATTTTTAGATAATATATTTGGAGAAGAAATATGAGCTATATTTTACCATTCAAGATAACCATATTTATTTCAATTCTAATGTGTGCTGATGCATGCATTTACAAAGGAGGAATAAGCAAAATAAATGTCAAACTTTCCTGTTTCTGGTTTTCTATTGGCAGATTGTCATGGGTATAGTGATAGAAGTGTTATAAGGGATTTGAAGGATGGTGAGATCTTGGTTTGTCTTTACAAAATACATGCGTGTCATACATTTATATGCAAATGAGAAAACGGCTGGATGACAAAAGGAGAAAATGGTATTTTCTAAGAGGTATTTGATGATTTATCATATTTACTGCATTATATTGTTTCAGCTAATACCATACCCACCTAAAAAGGTATAAAGTCCTTTCAGATTTCTTTACAATGCCTGTGGTCAGCCTTGCATGAAAAGGCCATTTGTTCTTCCCATATTAAAGCTTGTGCTTTCATGTAGTTCTGAGAATTTCCTATTAGTGTAAATTAATTTCAGTTCATTAAGTGGCTTGGTCACAGGCAAAGGAATAATAGCAGTCAGAGACACAGGAGGTTACTAGTTTGAGTAACGGTAGATTGGCACCCACCCGCTTGCTCTCTAGTATTGGGAAGAAGCTGCTGGCTGTCAGAGCCATTACATTAATCAAAAAGCCTATAAATGTGAACTTTTAACTTAGACAAGATTATTATCAACACAATATTTTACAGTGTGGAGCAAACAATTCTGGTCCCTATGGGAGAGAGTGACATGATGGTCGAGATTCAGCTTTCTGTGTTACGTTGCTGTTACTTCAGGTCACTTGTGATTATTCAAAGTCATCCATTCAGCAGTGGTACCTTACGCATACAGAGCTCAGATATGAAGAGAAGACTCCAAGAGAGTTTATTATTTAGATATAAATTTGTCATCTTGTTGTGGTTTAAATCTAGCAGGCAGGTAAGTACCACACAGCCACTCACTTGCTCTCCCTAGGTGGGATGGGGGAGAGAATTGGAAAGGTAAAAGTGCAAGAAATGTAAGATAATGACAGTTTGCTAGATAAAGCAAAAGCTGCATGTGCAAGCAAAGCAATACAGGGAATTCATTGGCTGCTTCCCATCAGCAGGCAGGCATTCAGTCCCATCCAGGAAAGCAGAGCTCATCACACGTAACGGTTTATTGGGAAGACAAAAGTCATTACTCCAAACACCCCTCCCTTCCTCTCTGTTTACCCCAGCTTTTATCGCAGAACATGATGCATAATGGTATGGCACATCCCTTTGGTTGGGTTGAGGTCAGCTGTCCTGGCTGTGTCTCCTCCCAAGTTCTTGTGCATCCCCAGCTCCTCGCTAGCAAGGCAGCATGGGGAGCGGAGGAGTCCTTGGCTGTCTGTAAGCACTGCTCAGCAACAACTGAACACTTGTGCTGTCACCGCTATTTTAATCAGAAATCCGTAATGCAGCATCATGGAAGCCTTTGTGAAGAAATTTAACTCTGTCCCAGCAAATAACATGGCACCTCATTAAAGCTGTTGCAGTACTTTTCTCCCAGAGGAAAGAAAAAAAAAAGATCTAATGAATCTAATGAAAATGTTTAAATGAAAACTTATAATTAGTGTCTATTTCTAACTAGTCTTTCTTCTAGGCCTGGCCTAGTGCTTACTGAAAACAAAAGAACAGAGACCTACTAATTTCAGTGAATTTCTGACCAAACCACTAATCTCTAAAGGGAGTCATTTATTCAGGATTCACCTCAGCTTATACTGGGTAGAACAAATGAAGCAGCATAAAAGGCCTTCAAAAGCATCCAGGTCTTACAGAGGGCTTGGAGAGGACTAGGGCTATGAAGCTACCCTTTGAGGAACAAGTTGGTAACTACATGGTAAGAGAGGCTGCATGGAAGATATTGCAGCTGCAGGGAGCTGCACACAGATCAACCAGGCTCCCAGAGCTCTGGGAATTGGGGTGGTCAGTCTTCCAGTGCTTGTTCTGAAGCACTACGTAGGGCATAACAGCAGCATGGAGGGGCACTCCTGATGCTCTCTTAGCTCTCCCCACTGCCACCGCTCTGTTTAGAAACAGGAGTGTATTTCATTTATTGCTCTTCTTGCATCAAAGAGGGCTCCTGGTATCGGGTCTGCTTCTTGAGCTCAGAGGTGTATTTGCCACAAAGGATTTCAGAGTCACAGACTTGGCTGGGACAGAGGGGGAAAATATTTCCATGGTGGAGGCTTCCGGAAGCACTTTGGTGCTGGCAACACATGGTCAGTTCTATTAGAAGGTGCAGGCTGGGAAGAAGCTCTACTCTGAAAATACTGCCTGGTGTCAAACCTGTGCCTTTCATATGTCAACATGGAAGGAATGTTTTTAATTTCTCCCTGTGCCCATGCTTGTCATGAGATCACTCAAGGAGAAAATCTTGTTAAGATTGATCAGAAACAATTTATCATTGTTTCTATCTTATCCCTACTATATATGATACGTATCGTGTAACTTACGGTGACATAATTACTTAGATAAAGGATAATTCTGCAAACAGTTACATATGTAAATTTGAAAGGGTGATTTTAGCAAGACCAATTAGTCGTACATATTATATCCTATTTATATAAAAAACATGGTGCTGAAAATTTCAATCCACTTCTCAGTTGCTGTCACTTTACTTAAAACTTTGAAGAAACGTAGACTTTTTTCTCCCAGATGGATGTTTGTAACACCGTTTTTTCCCAAGCCCCTCATTTACTGTGGTAGTAGTTCAGTGATAGAAACAAGACATCCTAGTTTATTTCAGTTATTACCACAATTATTCATCTGAGACAAGTTTTGAGACTTCCACGGCAATGGGACAGAATAGCAAACCTTAGGAGTTTATATAGCAGTTTCTCAAGCTGCACAGGCATGTAACTCAAGAGCAGGGCTTGAGCACCAGTCGGTATATTGAGCAATTAATCATCAGGTATTAAATGAACATTCAAGTTGTGTAAATTATGCTTAGTAGTCACAGAGAAAAATTCAGGACTTTGTGAAGCCTGACAAATCTGTATTTCATCCTAGCTGGTTTTAAGTTACATGAATAAAACTACTTAAAATCCATCCTCAAGTTGTGCTTTTTAGTCGCTTTTAATCCATCATAGATTTCAGTAGTGGGGTTTGAAATAAGAACAATGTAGGAATGCCAGATAGTTGTTCTGGTTGTTTTTTGTTGTTTCATTTTTTGAGCAAGGAGAATTTTTCTGGTGACTTTATGGCATTTGGCTTGGATGACAGCTGTACCTTTGAGATTTTTTGGAGGGTATGTATGTACATATGCATAGCTTTGACATAAACAAAACTATGCATCTGCAATTACGCTAAATGAGAATTGAGGATTGCAAAGGCTATTCATTTGTGTTTGCTGATGCTAAGAAAAAGCATCTTCCACTTTATAACTAGATGGGCAGATGGAGTAGAAAATAATTTTGCAGGCTGATTATCTTGACTTTTGAAAGCTGGTGGAGGCTTATTTTGCTTGTTCGTTTCTCAAAGCACAATTTCAGGTGGCACAAGGTCACGTTCCTTGAGAACATGGAGGGTGAGAGCTGGTGAGTCTTGTTGCCTCCATCCCCAGCATAGAGGCAGAGCTCTCTGAGCAAGAAGGCTCGAGTATAACAAGAAAAGGGATCAAAGTAACCAGAACTGAGGAAAAAAGCTTGGGATTGAAATTAATTTTTTTTTAATATACCTTATTAAGCCAACATAGAAAACAGCAAACATATGTGACTCAATGCCTATTTCTGTCTTTTATTCTAAAAAGAGCAGGAAAATCTGGTGTAGGTTTTTGTACAGCTGCTGCAGACTCTTCAATCTGTCTGGGGAGGCAGGAGGGAAAAAGTGTTATCCGGTATATGGAGAAAGGAAGATTTTTATGTTTGTAGAGTTTATCTACAGATAGTGGCAAACAGTTCCATCTGTCTCTAGGTTTGGAATG
This sequence comes from Penelope pileata, assembly GCA_013396635.1. NCBI lineage: Eukaryota > Metazoa > Chordata > Aves > Galliformes > Cracidae > Penelope > Penelope pileata. The sequence continues at coordinate 148,299 of WBMW01006194.1, forward strand.
GAGGAAGTGGCTGGTGAGGATTTCAGAATAAAGACTGGTAGCATACGTGTAATTATTTGGGGAAATAAATCTTCCTCTGAAACAGAGAGCATGGAGTAGCTATGGGAAAGCAAAATAATAGCATAGGTAGTGTGCTGCAGTCTTTTCACTTGACTGAGTGTTTTTGTGTTTCAGCTGTGCAGCACAGATAGCTGAGTAATTCCTTGTGCTCGCTGAAAGGGGCAGGAAGGAATCAGCTGACAGAGTCAGCCAAGACACATTTTAGAGAGAAGAGCTGAATAGACTTAATGAAAAGAAACAGGGAACAATTGGAGGTTAGGGAAGGTGATGTCTGAGCATGGTACGTAGACTGCTGTGAGAGGCAATTTGCACAGAGCTCAGTCATGTGGTGTCTCATTTGACACAGTTAACCAAAGTGGTGAAATGTGCTTTCGAAGGCAAGGCAATAGTAAATCTAGTGGGGGAAAAAGCTTCTTGTCACTTGTCCCAGAAGCATTGCCCTGGGTGGGAAAGGCATTGTTCTCCCAGAAGCAGACCAACGATTGCAGAAAAATGGGCATTTCAAACCTCCTCAAAAGGAGCTGCCTCCTCTGTCTTCTTATTCCTAAAGCCACAGAAGGGAGCAATTACATGATATACAGGCAGAGGAGAACTGAAGTGTGTGGCCTAAAGGTTTATGTTGTTTTCCACATAAACATCTGATTTGACCAAAAAAAACAAAAAAAAAAAAAAAGTCGTACATAGAGCCCAACTTAAAAACCAATGGCCAAAACATATGCAAACATTTTTTTCTTGTTGCATAGCTAACATCCAGGTCCCTGAACAGCTGCAACAGGAAGGCTTGCCTACCTAAGTCAGTCGGGTGTTGCTCAGGCAAAATCCTGTTTGAGATCCCACACTAGGCTACAACTCCCACAGATGGTTCTTGCTGAATAATGCCTGTTCGCTATTTGCTTACAAACAGGACAGGTACAATTAAACAAATACATCTAATTATTACTGCTGCTTTTGTGCTCAGTGTCTAACTCACTGCATGGAAGGTGCTTTTCAATTTGATATTTTGCTTGTGGAAAATGTCTCAGCAAACTTTGAGTCCTTAGTTCCTGTGAGCGCTCAGTGCTGCCGAGCAGCGTGAAGCCGGCTGCTGGCACTGCTGTGGGTGTGGGCGGCGGGAGAGGCACAGGCGGGCCCTGCAGCAGCTCCCCACACTGCACGCGGGGCACAGCAGGCCCTCGCTGTGACATGGCGCTTGGCATGGACAGGGCAGGCAGCAGCGATTTTGGTCAACACCACAAACACTGACTGGAGTAGGTCCTCCCCTTCATGTGCACTCCATGCCAGAGGCTGTATGCCTGTGAGAAATGGGCTTTGAGCAGGGAGATGTCCTGTGCTGCGCTGCTCCTGCACCTGCACAGATTTTCAAGGAACTACAACCCTCCAATCCCTTTTTTTTCCCTTTCTTTCCTTCTTTTTTTTTTTTTCCTGTGAAGGATTCCTTCACATCCTCACTTGTAACTTGGGAGAGGTCTCATTGCAGGGGTGCCTGGAGGCTGCCTGGGTTAGAGCCCTGTGGGGCCCAGGGGGCCCCTTCAAACACCATCATCCTCCAGTCAGTCAGGGTGGCAAAGCTACTGAATCAGCACACACACACATCTGCCCCTGTATGTACTCATGCTCATTTTATGTGTATAGCATTTATAACGTTCTATTTCTCTGTTCTTATCTTCTGTGTTGTGATTTTTTGTATGTTTTATTTCTGTGTTATATTTACATGTGCGTACCTATTTGTGTCCCTCTATGTGTGTGTATATAAGCACACATACATAATATGGAGGGTTGTTATTGTGTGTCAAACTTGAGAAAATTTGCCTGCAGTTTTCCCAGAAGTTTATGGAAACTCCAGAAGTCAGTTTTTCAGAGTCTCTGTTCAGTATGATATCAACACAACTCTGTTTAAAATAACCTTTCTGCTGGAAGCTGGACGTTCTGTAGGCCGTTAGTACCTGCCTCATCAGTGAGAACATGGCCGCTGCTTTCTTCCCCTGCAGCACCCTTCTCCTGGTTGTGTGCCCCTCCCTGTGCATCCGCATGTATACATGTACGTGGGAGCTGCCCACACAAACACATATGCACATGGACGTGGCTGTCTGCTCAGAGAGGGACATGGTAGCTCTGGATCATGGCCAGACAGTTTGGCTGTCAGCTTCAGATTCATGAAGGAAAAATCCTTCTGCTGTCTTCTGGCATTCAGCTGAAAACAACCAACCCCCAGGCTTATGAGTAGCTGCAAGCGTGAGACATTAGGATATAATTTGCAAGTGCAAATGTGTTGTGATATTCTTGTAAGTTAAAGTTTTGGTTTTAGTTTGAATTCAGTAATAGAGAGGCCATAAAAGGCATGGGTTTCTGTGCACAGCCAAGAGTATAAATCTACAAAGTACTCTTCAAATGGTGATACCAGATAGGATGGTTTTAAACGTGCATCTGTGGTGAAGGCCTGAGGATAATTAACAGAATATCACGTGTGCTGTCTCTTTCCTCCTCTGGAGCAGAAAATGGCAGGTTCAGTACATGCTTTGCCTGGTGAACTCTTTTGATGCCACTGAAGGCAAGAAAGTATCCAGGTTTTTAAAAACAGGAAGAGAGCTGGAGGCCCTGAACAAGGATGTGTGACTTGAGTGGCTTGTTCTGTTAAGTGTTGTGTGAGATACTTAGCATGCGCGTGATCTGTCTGCTGTCATTTCCAACGTGGAAGATGATAGTACTACAGTAGTAATAGTACTACAATATTATTATATTTTTCTTGTCTATTGTGAAAACTTGCCTTATATTATTACGAAGTTCACCAGTTTGGAACTGGTACCAGCCTGATTTGAAAACCACACGCTGATTTTGTTGGTTTTTTTTTTTTTGTTTTGTTTTTTGGTGTGTTTTTTCTCCCCAGAATTCTGATTGTCAAGGCTTTCTTTGCTTATATTTGGTATTTGTAATAGATATCTTCTGTAAGGACCAGTTAACTGAGTTACTTCATTTTGTGCACTCTTTCTTAATATAAGCCTCTAAATCCATCGCTTCTGGAGGACTTGAAGCAGTACTCCTGGAACAGAAGGCTCTTGAGGATGAAATCGTGCCCCCCTGACTTGAAGGGAGCTAATATTGATCCTATATTACATTATTAATTCATGAACCATATGGTTTATATGAAATATTTTTTCTAAGCCAAATTCTTCAGAGCTGAAGTAATCAGTGGTCTTTTTTCAGCCCTGAATTCAGAAAATAGCAACTCAACTACCTAAGTAGATTGAAAAAATACTTTTCCTCTGACAGTCAAGCTTTAGTAAATAATAAAGATTATGGCAGACAGTCCTTATCCGAATGGTAAAGGATTGCTGCTTTTGTACTTAATGCTTTAAAAAAATGAGAACACCGTAATCTTTTAAAAACAATTTGGATTTAGAAAAATAAATTGCATTGAAGCTGTCAAGTTCCAAGCTTTCCAGGTTCCAGGAGGTGCAATTTGGAACATGTAAGATATTAGGACTTGAATGTCTAAGCTTCTAATAGAAACACAAACTCAGAATTAACTCTTCCAGCTCTACTATAGCCTGTAATGCATAAAGTGTACATTTTGTGTCCTTAGCATAAAACCTAGCACACTGCTGCTTGGTTTCTGTACTGCCTCTAAGGCGTGAGACCAGAAATCTGCTCCTGGCTTACCTGCTCTCATCCCCTGAGAACCGAGGCCACCATAATACGTATATACGTATTCCATTATTGTTTTTATCAAGCACTTTTGGAATTGAGCTGTCTGTATTTTTGCCTGCTACTACTATTCTTGAAGAGAATTCAGAACCTCACCACAATACTTAGAAACCTTTTTCAGCCAAAGCATATCCGATCCTATTTGTATCCATTCTTTGTTCCAGCATGCCCTTGTGAATTCTGAATTTTCAACGGCATTTCTCCTCCTGGTACTTAAAACAGTTCTTGAAATACAGCTAGCATATTCTCTTACAGTTCTGCTGCTAAGTAAACTATTCAATCTTAAACTCGACTTTCATCCCACCACCCCTCTGGTATTGATGATATTTTCTTGCTATGTTGACGTTTCAGCTGATACACCTTAGGGTCAAACTGTTCACGGGAGCACGCATTGGTAGAGCAGAGTATAAACCTCTGATAAGCTTCTGATGTTTATCAAACTGGTGAAGTCTCAAGTAACGGCAATGTTTTCTGCTGTTCTCTGAGCACATGATCTTATTTTTCACACTAGCAAATTTCACTATAATTATGTTATCTGGATTGAGAAGTCATCATCTTTTTGAGCATTCTCTAAGTACCTCTGTATTTATCGTGCTTCCTAGTTTTCCTAGGAATCTAGGAAAGTTTCTTTTAACAGTATTTTTCAGGATCACTACTGATAACATGGAGTAAACAGCTAAAGCTCTCGGGTTTAAAAGGAATCACTGCTGAGAAAATAGGCTAACTTTGCAGCTCGAAATCTGAGGATGGCTGAGGAAATTGGGAATTACTTTAAGGTTCTCCGTTATGAAGCTAGCAATTTTGGCTGTACTTAGCCTTGTTTAACTCACGATCACACTAACATGATCAGTGAATGGCTCTGAGAACTATATAATGTACTTAATTTTTTTTTTTTTTTGATGAGGTGTAGGCTGTTTTCATTAGCTGTAAGGGAAGTTTTCCTTGTGAGTCTTTTCATACATGTATGGATGGGATAATGGAAATCAGCGGTAAGGATGCAATATCGCAAGTTAAATGTGCTCAGATTTTAAAATAAAAAATACTAGCTTCACTTTTTCTTTCCCCCTCTGGATTTGTACATCGAAATTTGAACACAAAACTGTGTTTTGTCTGGATTTTACCTCAGAAACAATGAGGAGAAAATTACAGTTGTTAAAATGCTAAAAATGATTTGTTTTCAATAACAGAATCAAGGAATAATCTGTTATGAATGCTCTTTTCCCTGGAGCTGGAAGATAAACTGTTGCTCCAGACAGTGTAGAGAAGTTCATTCTCAGAAACCCATTTGTCTGCAACTTTGCAAACACTCGGCAAGCTGCTGTTAGTTGAAGTGGAAATTGCTTCAGAGGGTGGAATATGTGCTCTTAAATTAACAGCGTTACTGTACTCTCCTGAATAACTGTGTGTAAGCGTTTGGGAAAATGAAGTATGTTTTCCTAGTCAAATCTGCCCAAGCCACATGACTATATGTGTTACTGTATGTAACGTTCCTTCTGCCAAAGATTTGCTAGCTGATAAAGACTGGCAGCAATGAGGTACCAACCACATGGGCTCAAATGCGTCTCTACAAGCTCTGAGAAAGTGTGAATGTGAAATGTGAAGGGTTTTCACTCAAATGATGAATATTTGTGATCTGTGCCTGCCTCTCATTCGTGTGTGCTATGTATGCAGTACAAGGGGACTGCTGTCTTTACTTACCTGTTTGCAGAGCTTTGCGTGAAGTCATTAAGATGGTGTAAAGGCTGAGTTAGCTCTCCCGTTACTTGTCACCAAGGGTTTCGTTCCTCCTAGAGCAGCCTGAGTGTTATCACTTGTCTAGTACATAGGAGTCTCATGCGGTATAAAGAAAGGCAAATAATTAATTCTTGCTGGCAGACCTGATCGGTAACTCCTCTGGTTTGAGATGGTAAAGGCGATCTTCCTGTTGTTCAGTGCTCACACAGCGTGTGGCCCTGTTTGTGCATGTAAAATGCACTATGATTGACAAAAAGGTCCTCACATCTGTGAGGATTTTACTTTATTTATGTATTTATTTTGCAATTTAAAACAGGAGTGCTGCAGGCAGAAAAGTGATTATGTTTGAGGCTGAGGGAAGACTAGTGTTGTCTTCTTTCCTTTAAAACCAGGCAGCGTTTTTAAGGACTTGAAAGAGAAGGGATGGTATATATCTAAACAGATAAAAAGGTGGGTGATGGACAGGACAAGCCTTGATGTGGATGTACCTTTCCAAGTTCGTATAGTTTACAAAGAGTGCAACCTGTGTAAAATACTTGCCTTGAATTAAGATAGGTAAATTCATGCCAGAGGCTATGAATCATCATTAAACCCTAAGCTGGTGAAAATCAAGAAGGTCTCTTGACCCTGTAGCTGGTCCTTCCAGTTCAGAGTTAATGCCACGATACATGATGATTCTGGGAGCTTCAGCTATCATGCTGTCAAGGTGAAGTGTATTTCTTTTAAAGGAAAAAAACTGGGAATGTAGACTTTTTCACTGTTCTGGTGTGTGTGTGTTCTAGGAAGCTAAGAAGTTTCCATCTCTCTTTAATGATGCTCTCTTTAATGAAGTCTGCTAAAAAAAATCACACTCTGTACAAAGGATATTGAAGTTCCAGTGCAAGCTGAAGTTGGAGCTTAAGTTATTCTGAGTAGAGCTGAGAAGGCAAAGTGTATGAGTGTGGTGGTATGCATTGAAATGTTACCCCTGGCTGTGGAATGGCGGCTTGTTTATAGAAGAGAGAGCAATCATCTATGTTGATGCTTTATTTACTAAGGGGCTGTGCCTGATGAGCCATGTTTGACTTTCATGTTGGAAGTGAAGTCTAGTCAACCCCAGGAAGGCATTCCAAATAAGCAGAAAACTTCAGCTGCTGAAGTGTTTTAGGTGATCTGTTCATGGGGGATAGGGAGAACCAAAGCAAACATGAAAAAATGAAAACAAAAAAAAGCCTGAAATGCTCGCTATTCTTGTCAAATTTGTTCTCTGTACTTTGACCCTTTCAGGAGTACATTTCCTAACAAAACATTAAAAAAAAGTCTCTAGAAAGGTGAGGCTTTTTCTATAGAATATAGATGTAACAACAAACCTGTTGTCTTCAAAAAGAAATTAACTAAGTAAGAAAAATTAAGCCATTTTATTCAAAGATTGCAGTGAGTCTTCAAAGTCAGCTCAGTGTGTGATTTTGGCAAAGTTGTAAGTACAAGCTTTCCAAGAGGTTATGTTCTTTAGTTAACATTAGATTTATGTCTTTACAGAAATGTTGCTTCCTGACAGCTCTGCAGTTATCCAGTGTCACCACTGTGCCATGTAGTTAAATGGTCAAAGGTTAACAAGTTTATAAATAGTATTTGATGCTTGAGCTTTCAAAAGTAAGTTCTTACTGAATGCTTTTGGAGGAACTCCATATACAGCTCTTTACTTTACTGTACTGCACAGTGGAATATATCCTAAATGGAACAGCAACAGAGATGGCGTATAATAAGCAATACCTATAAAAAGTGAATAAGATTAAACAGAAAACCAAGACATTAGATTTACATTATTAAAATAATCAGCAATGTCACTTATATTACAGTAGTCAATTAGGAACACTTACAGCCATGTAAGCAGGAGATGTAATTGCAGTGCACAGTTCCTCCTCTCTTCCTTGTCATTTTCTTCATTGTTTCTTTTGATTAAAATTAAACTTCTAGGTAACTTTCTTCAGTATATATATATTTTTCCTGACCACCTATGACATAGGTAACAGGAAACTAGTGCAATTTCAAGTCATGTTATTATTTTATTTCCATTTGGGTTATTATCAAGTCATATTGTACAAAATGCCATGTGCACCCCCTAACTAGCATTCATCTACTGTAGCAGTGTGCACTAAAAGCTGGGAAGGTCTGGGTCAAATTTACTCTTGTTTGCATGAAATGTCTTAGTAGCAACTGAAAAAAAGGGTTCTCTCTCAGTTGGAGTGTAGACCAAGAGTGAAGTACTATATACAGTGAATGATCAACAAACGTGGCTGTTAAAAGCACATTATACTTGTGGTTCTGGAATCACTTCTGCAAAGCTACTATGAACTCAGTTTGTGAATTGATGGCTTCTGCTGTAAATAGAGGGAAAATAGCTGTACCCTTCACACGAGGTGGCGATCGCTGGAAGATAGGTACTCAGCCTGCTCAGTGTCTTTCATCGGTGTGGGTGTGCACATTTGTAGGAGGATGCTCAGTAAAGAGTACTGAACTTGTGGCAAAACTTTTTATTGAAAGCAGAAATACTTCATAAAGAATTTCAATCAGAAAGGGTCGGGTTCAGTGGATTTTCTTATTTGAAAAAGTATATCATAGAGCCTTTTTAAATTACCATTTTAACATTTAGAGAAGGAAGAATTTCCTATTGTTTGAAATGACATTTAAAAATTTTAATTAACCTGTATTAAAAGAGAAAAGTAAACATACATTCCTGATACAGCCTACTGGAACAGAGTTCTTTTCTCTTGAAGGCTCTTAGTCCAAAATGTCTTAGCTTCATGGCTTTTGAGTTTGGATGTGGACTTGTGGCCTGGAAAGCTTACTGATGGCAGCATGGACAGTTCAGCTGTAGAAACAATATCAGCTTGGAGTGTTCTTCAGAACATTATAAAAATTATAAGGAGATGAGACTCGACTTATATTTTTCTTCAATTTTTTAGAAATACTTTATTTTGGCTATTAATGATTATTTCTTTTTAATCTGTTAAGCATTATAGGAGTTATGTTGCTCTGGAAACACTGAGCAAAGAGATAAATCCTTATTTAAAATGCAAAAGTAAGAAGGTTTCTAATGAATTGCAAGAATCTCAGCAACTCTCAGAAACCTTGTTCTTCTGTGAAGTTTCATTACCTGTCCTGAATGTGATCCACACTGTTTTGTTAGAAGGAGCTTCTAAATACAAATCAAGTATCTAAAGATATAGACTGAACCCTTCTGCTCTACCTAATGGACTTTCCCATATCTTCTATCTTAATTTATTTGTATCCAGGACATGCACACAGCTTCTTAGATAAACAATTTGCACTTTGGTAGCATGCAATTAATTACTGTTAGATGTGTTGCATTGCAAACTTAGTCATGAGTTCTTTGGAATATAAACCAGTTGTCCGATTCCTAGTATTTTTTTCCTGGACATCTAAACCAAGAACAAAGACATTTTTTGAAATACAAGTCTAACTCTTGCTAAGGAAAGTCTGCAGCTGGATCTAGATTTGGCTCAGACTTAAAAAAAAAAATAGATTTCACAATGGCCCTGAAAAATTTGCCTTATTTTTTTTGTGGGAGGAATAATAATAATAAAAAAAGACTGTAGTTAAATCTTTTCTCCAGAGATGTGAGGGGAAACAATAAAAGCTGCTTTTGGAAGCAGGTCGCTGGCTGTAGCCTTGCTTTGGACAATAGGAGCAGGAAACAGTTTTCTTTTGAAACCTGTTCAGTGGCAAATGTAAAATGAGCAGAAATAAATTTTAAGGGTTGAGAATGATAGCCTTTAAAACATTTGTAAAGAGCTGAGCTTTAGACGTCATTACTTCCAGAAGCTTTTCTTTACTTATCATTTCATTATGAATAATAAATATATTCCTCAAAAAGAAAAGTTTATCAGCCATTGTTATACTGGCCGCTTTAGAAATATAAAGAAGGAAAAGATGACAAAGGCTCTCAAATGAGCCAGTTCTTTCTGGTATTCGTTACAGATGAAGCTATATCTCTTTTTTCACTTATTCCCTATTAATAAAGCTGATCTTGAGTATTTCCTAGTTGCTTCCCCACCGTTCTGATCTCAGACGAGGACTCGGGTGCCCTGCTGTGACTCTGTTACAGGTCTTCAGCCTCCCCCTGGCTCTCTCCGCTTGGTTTCCTGCTGTAAGCACCACAGGGGCTGCCCGTTGGCAGGCTGTCCGGCTGGCAGGGGCTTGCCAGGGGGTGCAAGCTGGAAGGCAGCTGCACAGGAGGAGTCTGCAATGGGGTCTGTTGCTGGAGTTGGGTTCTCCAGATACAGGCGGGTGTATCTGTTGGTGCCCCTGAGCTGTATTCTCCATGCTGCAGGGGTCTCTGCTCTTACAGCAGGTCTGCTGCCAGCTGTAATTAGTCATCAGATGGCAACAACTCTGCTTTTGTTTTCTTTTAGTGTCTCTTTGGACACTTTCCAAACTATTTTGCGATAGTGAACTTGCATTTTCTTTTTTTTAACTTGGAAAATATGATGTTCTTCATCCCCACCATTAAGGTGAAAGAATGAACAAGTAATATCCTTTCCTATTTTGATATCCCTCCTAGCAAAACACTACTTCTTCTTCTGTATCACAGATTTCAGGGTGACAGCCCTTGTCCCCGGAACTGTGGACACAACAGGACCATCCATGTTTGCCATCTGCAAGACACTTCCTTCTTGGATCCTGGGGTTGGTTACAGGGCTCTCAGACTTTCTTCCTTTCCCCCTCCCTGGGGTACACAGTACCCAGACCAGGTCTGTGTTAACTGTAACACAGATGCATGGAAACCTGAGGCTTTTAGCACATCCTGCTGTCTCTGGAACGTGGGTTTCCCCTCTCTGTTTGGACACTCCTCTGCATCTCACGCTCTGAGTTGTGTCTGGTCACTCATCCCCATGTTCCCTTTTACAAAGCCAGCTTTTTGCTGTTAATGCTGAGGTGCTGACCCTGGCAAAGCAGCCAGGTACTGTGGAAAGCAGCCCTCCTGTCATTATATGCTTGGAAATGCTCTTAGTTTCAGATTTTTGGAACAGGTCAGAAAGGGATTGCATCTGGTTTGCTTGTTTTGCTTTCTGCAGAATGGCTTTCTTTCTGAACATTGGAGCGTTTGTTGCTTGCCTTCCTAACTTCTCTCTTTAATTCTACAACTGCCAAGAGGTAAAATAATGAGCAGTTACTTCTTCATAAAGCAATGTAAATATTTGTTCTCCACATGGTTCGAATAAAACAGTGTTGTCACGGATTACTAGCAGTATATTATTTTCATTTATACATTTAAAAGTAAACAAAACTATCTAGATGAAAATATCTTTGATCATTTTTCATGAAGAATCTCTTTTTCTATCATTGTTTATAATTCCTCAGCAGAGAGCGCTAGCAAAAGAGATGAAATAGGGAAACACTGGAAATCAAAATATGAGCGCTAAGATCTCAGATCCTATATTAACAGCCTTCTGCATTCAGTGCTCTCCTTCCCCTCTTCCCAGCCTGGCCTGGTTCTGCTGATATCGTTTCTGTGTTGTCATGAGTAGTGGTCCATCAGCTGAGTTTTAAGTCTTTGGGTTTGGGTTCTGCATTTTAACATCTGGTTGTTGAAATGTAGCTGGGGAGGAGGAAGGGTGTGCAGTCCAAAACCACTCTTTTCCAAATTTGTGGAAGCTATTCGCTAGTCTAAGATAAAAGAAAGATGGAAGCGCTTTAATTTCCCATGTACTGTTTATCTCACAAGCAGATTAGAAATGCTGTGAAGCATTACTCCAAGTGTCAGCTAGACTTTCTGTACATATAGAGTGCATAAAGAAATAGGATATTTTGTACGTGTATTAGTATTTTTTTCACTAAAAATCCCATAACACATTTTAGCACATGAATCCTGCTCCGATAGATGGCAGAGCTCTTCCTCAGCTGCAGCCATCAGAGATTCCTAGCCTGCTTTCGACAATAAAGGATGCATTTATGAAATAGGCTGTAACAGGTCCTTCAGGATGTTTCATAGAGACTTTTGAATGATTTGAGCCACAAAATTAAACAAATGGCAATGTCTTGAACAGCTTGAATATTTAAATTCTAATTAAAAATGAGTGCCCGTAATCTCCCAAGTGCTCGTACTTTTTCTTCTTTAATGAACAAGAAATGATGTAAATTACAAACATATATATGTATTTTATACACATATTTATTCTGAGAATTCTGAAGGAATTTGCTTATGATGTCACAGTTCTCCAAGACCTTGGTCTTCACACTTGAATTTAGAATTATAGGATCCTTAGAGTTCGAAGGGACCTTTAAAGGCCATCTGGTCCAACTCCCCTGCGACGAACAGGGACCCCTACAGCTCGATCAGGTTGCTCAGAGCCCAGTCCAGCCTGACCTTGCATGTCTTCGGGGCCAAGGCATCCACCGCATCTCTGGCGTTGAATACATCTCCAATAAACCAGTGGTATCAGGAGGCTGAAATCTCCAAGATCTCTTTCAGCAGTTCTTTTTAGGATATGTTTTTGGGTTCTTCAGGGCAACAAGTCTGTAAATATGGCTCAAAATCTGAAACAATTTTCTTCCTCCTCTCAGCATCTGAGTTTAGAATAATGCTTCGTGGGATATGGTGCAGCTCGAAACAGAAGATATTTATAGACTTTTAAACTTGCCTAACTGTAGTTATGTTTCTAAATGCATTTCAGGCTTCTAGAGCGCAGAGCCATTGACTTCTGTCGGAGATGCTGAATGGTTTAGCACTCTGATGACTAAAGATAAACTCTGAGCATCCTAAATTTAGTCACCCTGTTCTAAAAACCTTGGCCCACATATGTGAACCCAGAAGAATGAGTTACAACAATTCATTTGAAATTCCCTAGCTATTTCAGCACCCCAGACTTAACATTTACTCATACAAATTGCTCACAGTTGCAGATAAATCACAAAGTGTAGCCAATGCATAACTCTGCACCTGAGCATTATTTAGTTCTGCTTTGCTGATGTTGGCAGCGCTTTGCTTTTCCTCTATACGTTACAGCACCTGGCTATTTTGGCTTTCTCTGAAGAACGTGTTAGAGGGGAGAATAGGGAGAAAATCTACAAGTTTTTGTAATTATTAGATTTCCTAGTAGCTGCAGCTCCTCAGTTAAGGGGTCAGTTTAATGTTCTTGCCCATCTAGAAGAAACACAAAGGAGGCAATTAAGCAGAGCGGACAGCTTTTCACTGCATGCTGAGGAGAGGATTACCTTGTCAGAGGAGTTGTCTCTGCTGGTTCTCATCTACTTGGATTTCAGGGATAGTTACCTTCCCCACAATGCTGTTTATGATGAGAAATACTGTGTCCTGTCTGTGATGATTCTTCTCCTTCAACTTCTTTGTGGTTCTCCTTTAGGGGTTTTTATCTCTTTAAAGGAGTACTTCACCTTGTAGAGATGAGACGTAGATCGAGGTTCATGTACTGCCCACAATTTTCTCTCTGGTTTGTGTAGGCTGTAGGCTGTTACTTGGGCAAGTGATTTACACGTCTTTTTTAAACACAGTATATATGAAGAGCAATGTTGAAAATGTTGGTGTTGGCTACTTAGCCAGTTTTTGCTTTTCATGCTAGGATCAGGTAGCGGTGCTTCCTTTGCCTGTATTAAGGACAGATCTTGTCATTGCACTTCAGCCTTGTGAATCATGGGCGTTTATGCTCAGCCAGTCATCTGTAGTCAGTGTCATGAGAGAAGGTGATTCATCCCATCTGATGGTAAATATCTGAGAGGCTCGTTATGCAAATGTGTTTGGAGAGGAAGGTGGTAGGTGATGTCCCTTCCCAGCCCAGCCGCAGTCTGCAGAGCCTCTCTGTATCAGTGCAGCTGTTTTTGAGGCCTCACAGAGTGAACACGGTGCTGAAATTATCCAGGTTAAAAAGCAGTAACTAGAAGGATTTAGTTCATTTGCGTTTGTTTTTAACTAGGAACATTACAGTGATTCATAGGGCCGTTTATAACATGGCTGTAAGAATATCTGCCCAATAAATGGGGTTGTATTGGCACAGAAGAAAGAAGGCAGTGACATGAAAAACTGCCTTTGTGTAATGAACTGCCTCCTGAAATACCTGTGTGTGCTGGGACTGTCTGGTTTTATTAGGTGAGATGAATCCACAGTAGTTGTTTAACTATGTGTTAAGCAGAACATTAGCGATATCATTATCACTGTAGTGTACACCTCTTGATGCTTGGTATAGCTTTATTAGGCTACAGAATAACTCAGAAGGAGCTTATCTCTGTCAAACAAAGGGGGCAATTAGAAACTTCCAGGTATATTGCCAGATCCTTCCACCAAGGTCCTCATTACTCGTAGTGCTTGTTGTGCTGGTGGTCTTCTCCGGTTCTACCCTCCTCGTGAACCCTGAGGGTTATCTGTGTACTGATAAACGTGCTGTCTGGTGAGGTGGGCTGGTTTTATTTATAACATATAATGATTATCTAAGTCTATACCAGGAAGCAAGAAAGTGTCCATGCAAATCATAACTTTTGCTTGGGTCTTACGTAAATCTGAAGAGAGGATGACTCGCATGAGTTTCTCGAGTGTCTCAGAGTGGCGTTTTTAATTAAATAGGTTAACCAAAGTTAAACTAACAGAATTGTAATAAGGTAGAAGCAATTTATTTGGGAGGCATAATTAAAAAAAAAATAGTCTACTAGAATCCATTATACATAGGTCGCTCCGGAAGTAATGCGTCCTATTTTATTTCCATGGTAACTATAACAGATACAAAGAGCACAACAACACTAGCTGATACAGCAAATTCTCAGCTACAAAACAGTCATTTTCAGCACAGTCACCACCATTGGCTATGCATTTTCACCAGTGATATACAAGAGTCTGCATGCCATCCTCGTAAACATCTGCACCAGTTGAGGTGACCACTGTCGCTGTTGCTACTGCTGAAACACACCACCCATCCCTCACTGTGCTCACAGCCACTGTTTGCTGTCCATCAATGTTTAGCAAGCATTGATGAATGTCAGTGGGTGCCATTTTTTCCCCATGGAGGAATTCAGTTTCATACCTTTTCTGCACCCGCACTTCCATGTCAGACACCACTGAGGCAGAGTGTCCCTCTGCTGCCATCTGTCACATGGCAACAACATGGAATGGGGTATTGGTGGGAAGGTTCAACCTCTGCTGCCATCCCACCAACATCTACCTCTGACATCGTGGGCCAACAGAATAAAATAGGAGGCATTACTTTGGGAGCAGCCCTCATAAATATTGTATGGAACCTGAAATGCATGTACCACATATGTTCTGAGTGCAGTTGTTCATCACAGGATCCCTTATCATGCTGAAGTACTATCATGCTGCAGTATGTCTTCGTGGTACATCTGCAGAGTATCTTCATGGTATAGGGTACTTGGGTTTAGATGCAGGAATCAGAGAAATGTGACGGCAACGGATAAAATACCCTTTGATGAAGTAGCAGCAGAAGACATGGAAAGAACTGTACTGATGCAGTGGTAATGAAAGTAATCAAAATAATGTTGTAGTACCTTTTAATCTAAATTCTCTCTGTAATATGTTTCAAGTTTTATTTATTTTTATTATATTTCTCTTTATTTTTGTAGGCTGTGGAAACCAACCTTGCATCAAAGGATAGTCACTGGGTCTATGTTAATGAGGTAAGAAAGTCAAAAGAGACAGCATAGCTTGGTACATTCACTCCTCACCATCCTTTGTTTCATGTGTTTTGATACCCCAAACTGAGCATACTCTTACCATTTTTGAATGGTATAAAAGGCAAACTATGGTGTTGTAGCTTGGATGTTTCAGTTGAATTGGTATAGGCTGAATACAAAAAGTCAAAGCTTTCAATATACATCATAACAGCTGGGAGACTCTTTTTTTTACCTTCACGTTGACTCACCCAGTTATATGTTTGGTAATCAGGGAATATCTCTAAATAAAACTTGAATAAATGCATATATATCTGCCAGAATCTTACCTTTCACTGCTATGAACACCTGTACTCAGATACCTTGACAAGAAAGAGAGCAGGCTTAGCTTGTTAAGAAAACGCACTTACATGATATGCAGGCTTTCTCTAGTGCAGAATTTTGTTGGTGTTTTGGCTAGGATCCAGGATAGCACAGATTTAATGTGAGATTGCCTCTCTGCAGAAAATTCTCTCCTGTCCTGCTACTATGGTTATTTATTTTACCTTAATAGCATGATGCCCTAATGGGAATCAGTGCAGACTTGTATTTAAAAAGTCAAGGAAAGCTTGAAATCTCGTACCATATATAATCATTTATAAATCACTGATTGTTCAAAATAAATTGCACTATTTTATATATTTCTGTTTTTAATAATGATTTGTTAAAGGATAGCACAATATCTGAGTTTAAAAGATGTGTATTCACTTTTTTTATTTTAAATGCATAACCTTTAATTTAATAACCAATTCCTTTGTTAATATTTCACTCCTTTCTTTGCACCTAGCTAATAATTTTGGATAGATTACTTTTAACAGTAACTGTGAATTGCATCGTGCGGCATTAGAAAGCTCTGTAATTAAATATGGGGGTGAGGATAGAGTGAAATCTCTGCTGATGAAGGCTTTATGAATTCTTTGTAGGCCTTGTTACATTTATGTACCTCCTGATTTGTTAGCTGCAGTAATGACCCACTACAAAATATCAGCAAGATGCCCACGGAGTCAGTGTTTATATTCACATAAAGATAACAGTGCTTATTTCCCTAAACATTTACAGAGAGGGAGTGTTTGTGAATTTGTTGCTGCTGCTGTTCAGGTGTTAAAACTCACTTCATGAAGCCTCAATCTATAACATCACAAATAAATCCTTCAGCACTCACTCACAAACGTGCTTCCTACATACACACACACATCGCTAAAGGTGTCTGCTCATATTCTGAGAACTTTTATTTTTTTCTCTCCTATGGCTAAAGACTGGATATGGAAACTATGATAGCAGAATGCAAATCTAAAGTAAAAGTTAACTGTTCACTAGAAAAAAAGAAAACTTCCATGCAACCTTAAGAAGTCTAGGGGACATGTTATTACGAATAAACTTATAAATAAACCTTAGTGAAAGATATCAGCATACATAAATATCTTGGAATGCAATGAAATTCAAACAGAAGCATTTAAAATTTGTGGAGCTTTAGAGAAAATTTGCAAATATTTTACAAGGATGTATTGGTTTTTGTATGATTAGAGCTACTGTGAAAAGAAAATGCTTTACACATCCACATGGATTTGTCTGTAGAAGGATGGATTCTTTAGGGCCTCCTTCTTATTTAATAGTGTGCATTCCCCTATGCTCAGAAGAAAACAAACTGATTACACTTTCCACATACATGTTTCCAGTTAGTATCAGTGAGGACTGCATAGTTATTTGATGGAAAATATGCTGTTCCTTGACTGGATGTTGATAAGCAGTGTGATTTGCAGAACTGAATTAAAAATTAATTCCCAACAGCCAAGCCAGCTCTGTTGATGCAGTTCCACATGAGTAGCAAACCATGTGTAGTGCATTCCATAAAATAATGCCAAAAATGGAGCCACCCTTTTCTCTCTCCCAGGCAGATTGAAGATCTGTTCACCCTATGGCCTGTGTGACCTAATCCCATTGTAAAGAAAGAGAGGTACAGCGCTAACTGACCTGAAGGAACTGTAGTAGGAAGAGAACTCAGTGACAATTGCATCCACTGACAATTCCTTGTAAAAGAGTGTGGGATTCCAGGAAAATGGCTCTTCAGGCTTTTCTCACTTCAGGGAGCCATTTAAGGGCCTGGTACAAGACAGACTACTGAGGCCTCCAGGGGATGAATGCTCATGTTGAGCATTCATCTCACAATCTGCCTTCATGGACTTACCCACCTATGGTAAAAATGGCTTTGTAGTACAGTATTATTTTTACAAGAGATCCATTATTAAATCTTATTTGAGTTAAATCTACTTTAGTCTCTCTGTATTGATAACCAAATAAATATTTGTGTGTTTTTGACATATATATATATATGAGTATCTGTCCCATATGCCAGAATAGGAGTTAAGTTTGGGATTTTCAACTTATTTTATCACTGCAGTTTTGTTAGGTAAGCAACACCACTGAGCTAACTTGAAGCTGTATGCCTGGTAAGCTTATTACACTTCAAGTGAACAAATGAGGACTATTAGAATTATACTCAAATTGCAGTGCTCTGCTGCCTAGAGCCTGCATTTTTTTAGTTTCTAATGCTCCAAGTATCTGTGCTGAGGTATCCATTCAGTTTGGATGCTATTGGTGGTACAAAAGGACTCAGTCATCTCTGGAAAAAGGCTGGGGGGTTGGAAGGCTGAAACCTTACATGATGAGTCTTTCTAGACAGGAGAATACATAGGGACATCTTTGCAGGCAGTATCATGCCCCTCCTATGTCTTCTTTGAAGTCATTATTTGCCTTTCTTTCCGTTTTCCAATATGTCATAGGAACCTTACCATTTCAAAAATAAACTTTTGTAAAATATGTCTACTTTTCTCATTTCAGACATTTAATGTTTCAAACTTGCAGAGCTCTTGAAAGTAGTGGCGATTTGAGGGGAAAAAAGAAATGTATTTCTTACCACCTCTCAGTTTTAGGTTCATATTTCTTCCTCTCAACTTTTATTTGTCTGGAAATACTAAATGATTTCCTGCATTCATTTAGGTAGTGGTTGTATCTGAATTCTGGGTTAAGCATGCCAAATATCTTTTCAGAAGCCATAATATATGTGATTTAAAAAAAAAAAAAATCCTTGCAAAAGCTAACAACTCTTGAGAACAATGACTAGTCCATGTCTAGCTTTGTCTCTGGAATTGTCCAAAACCTTTGATTACTAGGAGTTGCTCACAGTCAGAAATTTGGACTTGAAGTAAATTATGTTAGAACAGATCCAGTGTTCTGCATTTATCTTTGCTATTTATGCCTTGATGTGTTGGTGAAGTGACCTACCAGTTTTGATAGCTGTGTGCTCTTTCTTCTTGTGGCATGAGTCTGGCACTGTTGTAGATGCACCCCCACTTCACCTCCTACTTTTTGGGGTGTTCATTTCCCATCTTTTTCCTGTTTTCCTTGTCTATTTTATTTTTCTCTTACATTTCTTTCTCTTTGGTGCCTGACTTCAAGCATCTCTGCTGGTAACTCTTGACATTTTTTGTTCTCCCTTTCTCATTTTTTTGCATGCTTAGAGAAAATGCTGTGCATTGCCTAGGGCATATGTCTGTGGGAGAAACACAGGAGCAATACTTGAAACTGAATTTGTATGTGGTTGTACAAGGAACAATGCTGTAGGAGTCTGCATCTGCTTTTTTGTTAGCGGCAGCAGTAGGTCTGGGGGCACAAACACCACAAGAAGCCATGCTTCCCATTCCATGGGATATTTCATGGTTTGCAAATTTTCTCTGTTCCAAGCAGGGGAGAGAGAAAATAAAGGAAATTGTTCTGCAAAACTGAATTGAAATAAAAAAGAAATTATTAAAATTAAATATAGTATGCTATTTTCATACAACAATATATATATTTCTAATTCCAGATTTGTTCTTTCAAACATATATAAATTCATTATTTTAAGATATAAACACATTAAACACACAAAATAATCAACCATTCTTCATGGAAATGGAGTGGCTACTGAATTTAACTTTTAACTCAAACGAGTTGTTTCACCAGATCCTTTCTTTCATTTCTTTTCCAACAAACTTTCATCACTATTCAGAATTTTGAATTAAGAATAATTATTTTCATGTCCAAACAATACATACTTGCTCTGAGGCTGAGGAGTGGTGAGGATCAGCCTTGTTGAATAGCTGTGTGGAAATACAAACAGATACCCTGAAAAAGACTTTAGTGCATCTTTGACAAAAATGCCCAAAGGATGAGAAATGGCAATAATGGTGGATTTTAATTTCCCTGGTAGCTCAAAAATTTCCTGTGATTGACAATGTTATCCCTACATGTTTGAAAGGTTAAGGAGTAATCAGTTCAGATTTCATGAAGGCTAAGGCAGAATGGGTTAGGAATATAAAGTCAGAAAATAGTTACTGTGGATCTGATTGTGAGATGGTCATATGCACTGTTTGAAAAAGAGGAAGATGTGAGAACAGAAAAAGAGTTTCTGCAACTTTGTAAGTTTAGGGAACTAGTACAACTTTTGAAAAGATAATATGATGAATATAGTATGGCAACAGAACTGCGGAGTTCTGTGAAGAGAAGACATGGAAGATGCTATAAGTCAATGGGGATATTTTTACAGATCTTGAAATCTAAGAGAGATTCTACTAAAAACATGGGGAAAAAAGATGGATAACTAAGGAAGAATGCAAAAGCATAACAATTTGCTGAGGTGCGAGAAGACTCATACCAGGAGTCCTAAAAAGCAGTGAGAAAAGTTTAGATGCAGTGGAAGGTAAAGTGTTAGGTGGTTACTAAGGAGAAAGCAAGAGAGGTTTAAATATTTTCATTGACTTACTTGAATCTGGCTTTACAGAAAGTATTAATTGTAACCAAACTGTTATAAAAGCATGTTTTAGTAGCACCAGTTTATTTAGGCAGTCTACCAGATGAAATTCAATATAGTGCTGAGTACTTTGGCTACAAAATAGCTGTTGAGCATCTGCAGGAGCAACTTCAAATCATCATGGTTAATAAACAGAATATGAATCAATACTGTTGTGGTCTTGCAAAACAAGCAAATCTAGTTCTCAGATATCTTACAACAGATGTTTCCAGTAATATAAGTGAGGCAATTATTTTGCTGTGCTTACATCAAACATCAACTTGGGCTTGTTGGAACTGTATTGCAAGTTCAGGGAAGGACACTTTAAAACAAAACAAGAGGATGCAGAACAATTTTGAAAATCCAGACAGCACCTAGCATGGTGAAAGCTTGGTAAAATATGACCTGTGAGGAAAGGTTGAAAGAAATTCAGAAGTTGAAGCAACTGTATTGCGGTAGAACACATATTATTAAAACAAGAACACTATCACATATTCACTCTGCAAAGATAAAGGAAATGCAATTTAATTTTCAGCAGTAAAAATTAGACTGGGTATTGGAAAATGGTTTGTAGTCTAAATATCATAATGAATAGGAACAATTTGCTTGGTTAGCTTTTTCTGTCTCAGTCATCTCTCTGTCTTCACATCTTGTTCTGCTGTTTTTATTCTTAATTTTTCAGCATCCCACTCTTGTTATTTCAGTCTGCTAAATGTTTTCAGATCTCAATTTGGAAAGACAAATACAACTGTATTATGAACACCACTGGGTATTACTTTTCAGATCTGCACCTTCTGTTCTAGATTCTTTCACACATCTTTTTTCAATGTGTGTATGATAATGCCAATTTATACAAATAGTCATTGCATATACTTCTGATCAAATAATTTATTCAGTACCTTTGCTGATAGACATGAAATTTAGGGGAACTATGTTCATATTTGATTTCCAATCAGCATGAAACATCATCCTTCTCAGTCTGCTACTGAGCAAGCCAGAGTGATTGTGTCTGATTACATTCTGTGAGCCAAATCCGCCATTGGGGTAGCTCCAGTGATTTGACTTGGCTCTGGATGAACCTGGCATTGTCTATCTAGATATCAGTTATTTGAAGTGTGTATTGTAATTGTACACACTTTTGGTAGAAAGATACATATTAATGAATTGCTGACACTTTCAGTGCTTTAAAAATGAGTTTAATTATAAGGTGTAAAAACTAAGTTGGAAAACCAAAGCTAGGAGCTTCTACTTGACTACAGTTTTCATTTGTTGCTTTTTCATTTCGTTGATTCTTGCTGATCCAGATTAGTCCTCATACATCAGATACAAAGGGGTCTTTGTTGTTAACACAGAATAACCTATTATTATGCTGATTTTTTAGTCTTAGAATTACTATATTCTGTTCCACATGGAATAGCAAATGCTGAAATTCAAACAATATTCACTTCTAAATTCTCAAAATGGAAATGTGGCACCTGTGTGGGGAACTGGTGGAAATATCATGACAGTAGCTCCTTTGTAAATTATCAAATTATTTCATGGAACTTTATTGAAAAGAAGCATGCTATGAGGAAAACATCCTCCTCATAGTCAACTAACTACCCATGTGGTTAGTTGTCATGGCAGAACACTTAGAGAAAGAAGAGTTCTTTCTAATAAAGCAGAGCTTTGTTACTTTGCAAAAAGTGTATCATGCATTCTTCCATTGCATTTTTCTGTGAACCATTGTAAAGATGCCAGGATTAAGCTTTGTAGAGGATGAAGGAAGCATATTCTTGGTTGCACTGGTAGATGCACTAGCATAGATCCTAATGTTTGTGTGCGTGTTCCTGAGGACTACACAACAAATGACTGGATTGTCTGATTCAGTATGTAGTTTAATGCTACGTGGAGTTGCTTGACTCTAATGCTCAGTATGGACATGTTTTTTAATCACTAAGAGAAAGCATGTTCTGTTATTTGTCATATTTAAAAAGAAACAAAATTCAACCCAACAGCCTATGCTGCAACACTGTAAGAAGGATAGCAGAAAGGTAAGTTGAATTTGTAATTGTTCTTACAAAATCAAAGACGTCCCTTTAATTCTTAGAATATGCTAAGCTAGCCCATCTTGATTTGCTAACTGAGCTTAATAACCAGGGCTTTTCAAAAGTCATCAGTACCTCTGTTTTTACCTTATATACAGTGAGAGCCACAAATACAGGTATTTAAGCATCAGGGATCAGTTAGTTATTGGTGAAAAGCTCAAACTTATAGCATAAGGCTAAAGGAGTAAATTATCCTACGGGTTTTAAATCCATAGGAATGCAAAGTATTCAGTAGTTAAAAGATTCATGAAATTCCTGTAAGCTTCAACTACAAAATAAAACTGAAGTCTAACTAACATCGAGAAAAGGATACTTCTGGATGTTTTCTATTTCCAGTCCATGGAAAAGTTTGGAATGGAAAAGCTGGAGGCAGTGAGTACAGGCAAACTACTATAGCAGTTGCAACTGTAAAGTATTTGGATTAATTCTTTCCAACTATGCTGGTATTCGTTAGAAGAAGCCCTTGGAGTTGAGGAGGAGAAGGGAGAAGTAAAGAAGGAAGCAAATACCTTGTAATTTCTACCGGAGTAGCAGTAAAAGGATTTGAAAACATAGGAGGAGTACAGGTTTTATCAGTGGCAAGAAGTTTTACACAGTTCATTGGAGTGCTAAAGGACTTGGGGAACTCCAAGCTCTGTTGAGATGATGTTACCCAGAAGGTTTGGGTAACCACATCACTTGAATGTGAGTCAAACTTTAGACAAAAGGTGACCTTAATCTTCTTTTCCAGGCTGATTACGCATTTAGAATGATGCCGGTGGTGCTGTCAGCAGATGAATTTCTAGGGCTTCAACATATAAATAAAACTTGAGCTCAGCTCAGGTGATAAGTCAGAACCAAGTACAGGAAAAAGTTTCTGTTTTATTGATAAATTTTTCCTTCCTCCTTCAGAGCATTCACTCAAATTGTTTCTTCTCTACTGGACTCTACCTCATTTCTCTGTGCTGTAAGAGGTAGTTTTGTTATATGAGGAATGAGAAAATATTCCATTGTCTTTGTCCTGGTGTGATGCATTTTGTGCTTTCTATTTCTATCCTGCAGCTCCATCGCTTCTGTCGATAGTTGTCTTTCCTTTTGCCATGTCACACATGCTCATTATATCCAGTTACTCATCCTTTCGCTTTTCAAATCAAATGGCTTCTCGACCATCATCAGGCCACTTCTTCTAGAGGAAAATAACGATACAGAGATCTCCATAAAATATTTTTCAAAAGTTGAGAAGGAGCAGAAAATAGCATAGCAGTTATCAAATAAAGTGCATCTCAGCAAACTCCTTTACCTCTGTCTTTCCGCAAGAGTTGCATGTAGGAAGACATCAGATAGTGCGTGATGAAAAGTTCAGTTTTTATAGTTCAGGGATTGTAGAGTAATCTTGGGGAGACGTCTGACTTCAGAAGAAAAGTTCCTTATGGATGCCGTGCTTGTTCTTCACTTTCTTTTGGAAAATCTTCTTCACTTTGGCAAAAACACCTATGTTATACCCAGCAGTCAGATCCACAGGGGTCTGCAAAAAGTTGTGGCTTCATTTTTACTTGGGTAGAACCAGAAGTGTCTGGAAGTCTATTTGATTTTTCTCTACATATGGAAGCTCCAAAAGATTTCTGAAAGAAACAATCTGTGCAATGATGTTTGTGTTTATTGTGATAAGAAGATAGATCTGATATGGTTTCCTGTGCCTGTTTTGCTTGAACAAAGCAGAATATTTAGTGATACTTCAAAAATGAAAGCAGAGCAAGCATTCTGAGATATGCATAATCATTTAAAATTACACAAAAATGCATAGATTTAGAAAAATTGAATAGAAATACTAGAAAGACTCTGGATTTTTTTTTTTAAATCTTGCAAATGACACATTTCAATGCAAAACTTAGTAATTGACATGTCTAAATTTATTCCAGTTTCATTCCGGTAATCTATATTTACTACTTGCCCATAGAAATCTTTTTTCTCTTCTTTTGAATGCTATCTTTGACACCACAGAAAAATGTTCTGTATATGTGGCATTTTCTTTTATATGCTTATATGTGCGTGTTTGTGAAATTAGGCTGCATATGCACCTGCATCCTGCTCACAGTAATTTGTAGTGTTCAGAGCTGACCTAATTCTGTTGCTGTTGAATTACATAGAAGCAGTCAAGGAGCAGGCTTAGATGAGCATATTGTTATGAGTTCTTTTGTCAGTGAAATCCGCGTCAAAACCAAAGGGAGTTTTCTGTTTTGTCCAGCTTTTAATAACCGGCATTTTGCGTGCTTTATTTATTTATTTTTTTTTTTAAGATAATTATTTTTAGTATGAAATAATATAAATCAGAGGATCTTTTACTGTATAGACACTCACTATGATCTGAGAAAGACTTCTGGACACCCAGCACAGTCTTTGAAACTAGACATAGACCTAATTACGCAAAATTACAAGTACACTCCTGTAGGGATTTTTAGGGTGATTGGGTAAAAGGAAAAGATGCGTGGGAGGACAGTGAGGATAGAAGTTGGACAGGTGGTCATGCAGGCCTGTATTAGAATGTTTTCTGTGCTATGAAAAATGGATTGTGTCCTTGCCTTAAAGGATTAACCTTTGTATGTGTGTGTGTGTCTGTTCAAGTGGGATGCAGGGAAGACAGCATAATATTAAGGTTGAACAAATCTATCTACAGAGTAAGGCATCACAAATGTTTTAAAACCGGCTTATTGTGAAGGATGTTTTGTGGATTTTCAAGAAGTGAGCAAGTGTTCATTTGTAGACATACGTAGTGCATTGAGGGGAGTTAAAATAACGCAACAGATAGTATTGATAATTTTGCAAAAATTCCACATATATCTGCAGCTTGTCTCTGTGAGCATCCTTGTCCTCATTGCCATTCAGTTTAATCCTCCAGCTTTCCCAGGGACCTTCTTTCTGGAAGTCTCTTTTGGTTCTTTAAATTATTAATGTCATTAAAATTTATAATATTCTGTCATTACCTCTAGGAAAATAGAGATTGTAATGTGAAACATAATTGTCTCATTTTGAAATTTGTGTTATGATGGTTGGGCACAACTAGAGCTGATTTGAATATTCCCCTGAGCAAAATGGCTAGGTATTACAAACTAACTAAAATTCTTAATGTGCAGATAAATAGATAAATGAATGCTACAAATTCTTGAAGAGTGAACTTTGCCATTAATATGCCACATGAACAGAAAAGAGTATTTAAAGGAATACCCTTTCAGTGCTATGTTGGATGGTGAGAACTACTAATAGCCTGGGGTTATAGTCAGATTTACATTCACGGCTGCCTACCAAAATATTTAAGTGTTCCCTGAATTATTTGGACTATTCACATTCTTTCCCCAGTGAAGCATAAGGACACATATATACAAAAACATCCTTTATTCCTCAGTAAAGAGAGCAAAGTGCTCTCCTTCCATACTCATTCAAGAAATTCAATGTTTTTAGGTCTGACTGTAAATTGCTATTTGAGGTGCCAGGCAACAGAGAGTTAAGCTCTTTCCTTATGGCACATCCATGAACCAAACAAAAACCACCGACTGTATTAAGTAAGGATTTACCCTATGTTGCAGTGGTAACATCAAGGGATCATGAAAGCCTGAAAGTGAGCAATTAGTATGGAATTTTGTCAGGAGATCTTGCATGCCTAAATCAATCAATAAGAATGTAGTGTTCAAACACAGTATGTGTAGAGAAATTGTTTATCACAGCCTGAACTTGTGATTGAGCACCTGGAGTAAGGGGTGTGGCTGTCCTGGGGAGCTCAGGCAAATTGTTTGCACCTGTGCTCCCCAACTGACCTGAGGGAGTGGACCCAGGGCGGGGGCTGCTCTGGGCTCATTTAAGGGCCAGCAGAGGAGAGGAGCACATCTTTCTCTCTCTGAGATCTGCTACTTATTGGAGGAGCATCGTTTGGGTGGGAGATGGCTGTTGTCAGTTGCGTGAGTCAAAACTTTTGTGAAACCTTTGTGTATGTCCGTTGTTAAAACCTGTAATGCTTTGCCTGGGATCGTGAAGAACCTGTCTGAAGCAATTTTGTTTCTTCATTTGCAAAACAGTATGAAAGTTAATTAGTGTGCTGTCTTGTCATGTGTAATGATCCATGACCAAGATTGGAAATTTGGGGCATACTTGCTTGGAAAGAAGAGTTAGGACTGAATTAAATTATTTGTTCAGCTGTCAGTGACAAAAATTTTTTGTCTCTAGTTGATCAAGGGAAGCTGGTTGTTGCAATCTTTTTGGATTTCAGCAAAGCTTTCAATGCTTTTTCTCACAGTATTGTGGACAAAATGTCAGCCTACAGCCAGACAGAAAAATAGTGAGATAGGTGAGCAGTTGTCTGACAGGTCAGGCACAAAGGGCTCTAGTAAATGGGCTGGTGAACAGTCACTAGTAGGGTCCTGCCGGGCTCCATTTTGGGGCCAATTCTCTTTAAGGTTTTCCTCAACAGCCTGGATACAGGACTTGAAGGAATACCAAGTAAATTTGAGGATGACACTAAATTGGAAGGCACTGTTGGCTCTCTCAAGGTTGGGAAGGCCTTTCAGAGAGATCTTGATATGCTGGAGTGCTGGGCAAGCACTGCATGAAGTCTAACAAGAGCAAGTGCCAGATTCTGCACCTGGGACAGGGCACCCCTGGCTATATGTACAGAGTGGGGAATGAGGCTGGAGAGCAGCCCCACAGAAAGGGATCTGGGGGTTCTGGCTGCCAGCAAGTTGCATGTGAGTCAGGGGGGTGCCCTGGCAGCCCAAAGGGCCAACCGTGCTTTGGGGTGCACCAGGCCCAGCACTGCCGGGCGAGGGGAGGGACTGTCCCCTCTGCTCTGTGCTGTGTGGCCTCACTGTGAGCACTGTGTGCAGCTTTGGGTGCCGCAGCATAAGAGGGACAGAAAACTAAGAGCATCCAGAAGAGAGCTATGAAGATGAAGGGTCTGGAGGGCAAGGTGCATGAGGAGCAGCTGAGGTCCCTTGGTTTGTTCAGCACGGAGCAGAGGAGGCTGAGGGGAGGCCTCATGGCAGCCTACAGCTCCTCACAGGGAGCAGGGGGGCAGCGCTGCTCTCTGGTGACAGCGACAGGGCCTGAGGGAACAGCATGGAGGTATGTCAGGGGAGGGTCAGGTTGGGGATTAGGAAAAGATTCTTCAATAGAGGGTGGTCATGCATGGAACAGGCTCCATGGGTGTGGCCCCAAGCTGCTGGAGCTCAAGGAGTATTTGGACAGTGCTCTCAGACATGGGGTTAAGTTTCAGGTAGTGCTGTGTGGAGCCAGGAGTTGGATATGATAGTCCTTGTGGGTCCCTTCCAACTCAGGATATTCTATGAGATATCATAGGAAAGAAAACAGGTTATTTTTAAAGAAACAACTATATGAGTAGAGTTTAATTATGAGATCAGTGTAGAATGTTTTTTTCCTCTGTGACTCTAAGGCCTAGAACTCTTTACTGAATATATTCTCTTATCCTGATGGGTATGAATGTAAGAGAGAACTTCACATACGTATATTTTTCCTTTCTTGGCTTTTTTTTTTTTNTAAAATTCTAAAATGGAACCCTATTGCTAAAATGAGTGGATCATTTGCTGGTTGCCATTAATACCACTGTAGCATTGTTGCCCCAGCGTTATGTAGAGGCATTGAAGGCTCTAGCTACTGTCAGCTGTCTGCACAGGTGAAGGTAGCACTTTGAGTGTCAGATTTAGCCCAGTTTACTTTCTGAGTTTCCCTATAGTCTCCTGTTTTCTTCTTGGACTGTACAGTTACTAGACTCTTTTGTTCAGGATTCACTTGATGTCCACAGCTGAGTATGAAGAATGTGGGTTAATGTGCCTAAGAGAATCGATCTACTCTGCTGCCTTGTTTCTGGAAACCCACTAAACAAGCAGTTTTGAGGTGCTACATGTAGACTTATGTGCCATGGGTCCAGCATTATGCTACACATTATTAGGCGTCATCAGAAAACCATGCATCACTTGGGTAGAACACAAAATGCATGTGGCATGAGTTGAAATGAACTTTAGGATGATTATTTTCCACTAAGTGTCAGAATCTTTTGGCTTCTATTAGAATATACTTATTTTCTGTATTCTCTTCACATCGGTTGGTCTATCAATGCAAGGAATTTCACCTTCTACAATAAATTTAAAAATTCACATTCCTAAAAAACGATGGGAAATCAACAAAGAAGAACTGAGCCAAAGCTACAATACTAGTCAACCGTAACAAGTAATTATAACAACCCCATGGTCATTTCACTCACAGCTTGACAGAAAAAATGTCAAGAAAAAGTAATTTTTATTGAATGTTGAAATACAGGATCAGGTTCACTTCTGCTGATGGCACATCATGAGGTGTGAGGCTTGGTGACAAAACAGAGCAAGTACAGCGGTGTGAATTGTCCTCTACCCTGCAAGGGGCTGAGAGTGGCCCTGTGTGACCTTGGCCATGGGTTGGCCCAGCTGTGCAGATTACCCAGCCAGCTGATGTTGGAGGTGGGCTGATGTGACATGAAGCTGCTGGTGACAGTGGTGGGGAGCTCAGATGTAAAGCCGTTGCCTGCGAAGGATGCACCTGAGGGAACGAATGCAGTCAGCACTGCCACTGCCTGTCCTTCCCGATGGTAAGTTCCTGGCAGGGGACAGCCATCACAAGCTGTATCACTGTTATGATTTCAGGATTAGCTGAACCTGTAATTTTCAAATTATTCGTTCCTAGGGTAAAAATAAAGAAGTCTTTGTTTGTTTGGATACACAGTACATAAAGCATGTGGTTGATTTGGCTTCAGTTGCAACGTAAGGGCAGTAGATATAAACCCTGTCCCTATAGAATCATAGAATGGTTCAGGTTGGAAGGGACCTTAGAGATCATCTTGTTCCAACACCAAATGACGACTACGGTTTCCTCGTATCTCATCTCGAAATATTCTGTGTGCAAAAATGTACATTCTTAAATGCATCAGTCCCTTCTGTGAAGCTTCCCCTCTTCTTGATTTCATAATATGGATTACCTCAAAAGACTTCATTGAGTCATTGTTGTAAGGTTTAGTCTGAAGAAATGATTTACTGTTCTTGTGGGAAAAGTGCTTTCTTGTAACATTGTTCTCAGGTGTCAGGACTGTATTTCCTAAGGATAGTTACATTTTCTATTTGTTGTTTTATTTTGAGGCTGTAGTGAGGTTCTATTCTGTTAAACACTCTTTCTGCATACATTTTGTTTGAAGGTTTTTATTCTTTACTTAGAGATCTATTCAGACCATCTTCATGCTTTTCTGTGAGGAAAAACCTCCACAAGATGATTATATTGCCAGAATAGATGGCACTATGTTAAGCTGTTTTGTTTTGTTTCATTTAACATATTTAAAAATGCTATTATTAAACATAGGAACATCAGTCCTAGACAAAATGTGCATCTGTAACTTTTGACTCTTCCATTGTCTGTTTGAAAACATTTTTCGAATAATGGATGATATATATTAAAAATGTCTGGACAAGTATGTTTCTAAAATACTGTGTTTCCATTTGCAGGAAATCACTGATAATGAAATATTAGAGTTGGTACATAGTGCTCTTGGGAGGATGACAGTTATCCGGCAAATTTTCCCTCTCTCAAGGGACAACAATCAGAGGTGCATGAGGAACAATCACCGAATATCGTCACTGCTGTGCGATCCCCAAGAAGGCTATCTTCAGATGCTGCAGGTCAGTAGCTGTGTCCAGTGGAAAAGTCCCTTTTAGGAATTTGGCTTAAGATAGTTTTCTGTGACTGAATTACCTCAGAGGAAGAATAAAATGAGTACAGATAAATCTGTGTATGTAGTTTTTGCTCATCTTTTCCTGACTTAATTCTTTATTTTGCAGAACCAAGTGCTTTAGATATGAAGTTATGTCTATAAAGTACTAGAAATCAATTGCACTAACTCAGAGCTGATTTTTCGATGTGCCATTCTCTTACAAATTTTCTTCTATCTGGGGGAAAAAAAAAAAAAGAAAAACCATTATGGTCTTCTGGTGTCACTTTTTTTATTATATTTTCACCTTTTAGATACCTGATATAAAAGAATTAATCTCAGAGGATAACAGAACTCTGATAGGTATTGGGCTGTGGAGCATTTCATATTTAGTTACATGAACTGTATCCTTCTGATGTATTCAATCTGTCCATTTCAATAGTCTCAGAAATCTCTAGCAGCTGATAATTGTTTGAACACGTGAACTATGCACTACTAGTTTGAGTTCCAGATTTTGGTAACAGATTTTGTAGAATCATAGAATCATTTGAATTGGAAGAGACCTTTAAAGGTCATCTAGTCCAACTCTCCTGCAAGTCTGTGAGTTGACAAGCACAGGTATTGTGTGAAAGAGTGAATCAATCTAGGGCTTGGTTAGACTGTGGGAGAGGGGCTGTCCTCAGTCTGGGCAGCTGCTGCCTGGTCAGAAAGGGTGTCCTTGCTAGTGGGTAACTCACGTTTTGTCTTGGGAGAGCTTCTGCATAGCGAGGTAAGAGGCTTGTGGGAAGCCAGGAGAGGTGGAGAGGTTCCCAGAAAGATCATTGGGTAGGGAGATCTTCTAAGGAACAAGGATGGGATGTTTGTTTAACTTGTTTGTGCCCTGCTAGCAAGTCATATCTGCAGAGACTGAAGTCCTTCAAGGGAGAGTATGGACATTTTCTTCTCGAATGGAACCTCTTCCTGACTCAAGTTCTGTCATAGTGTGTTTCATGGTGAAGTTTAGGAAATGCCTGCCACATCCGCTGTGTCTCTGAGCTCTGGTCAGTTCTTTCTGCACAAGGGAAAGTCTATGCCTATTTTGTCATAGAAAGAAAAGATACTTTTGATCTTTTATAGCAACTTTGAGGAATGCTGTAAGGAGAACAAAAGCCACTCATTTCAGAGGATCAAACCGATTTCCATTATGGTGAAAAAACTATCTAACCTACACCAACAAATCATTCATTGGGGAGCAATATTGCATTACAACAGGATTTTGGGTATTTCTGACTATAGTAGCTTATACATAATGTAATTCAGAGACTCATCTGAAGGGCTCTGACACATTTCTCTGAGGAAGTTATTTGCTAAGCCAGTAATTGGTTTGCTAGCATAAATAGCCTCGGCCTATTACTAAAGTTCACAGACAAAGGACCCTTTAGGAATCCAAATACTCTTCCTACTACTGCACAAATGTGGCTTTTGAGAAGCAACACATCTTCAGCATTCCGACTGCTTGTCTTTTAGAAATATTATACTACCTTAGAAACAGTCATTGAGAGAATGGAAAAGTAACGCTATTCTTTGCCCATTAGTTCCTTCTCAACGATCTTAGAACCAAGGAAGTGGTGCAGAGGTGTATAGTTAGCTTTGTAAAACTTGATTCTGTAATTTTCGTATCCAGCCACACTAGAATGAAATATCATAAACAATGAAGGGTGCTGTGTGCTGTTACCAGTCTCTCAGATTAACTGCCCTCAGTATATCTTGTGTTATCTTTAAGTTTCTATAAATTGAGTACAGGATGCTTTCAGCGTGTGCAATTATGTCTGAAGCATTCTATATCTGCGTTTTTCTTCCAAGACTTTGCCTAAACATCTTACGTAACATCTTGTGGGCATAGAGCTCATATTCATTTCTCAGTATGACTGACATATTATTAATGGTCCTGTAATTCAGGTGTTTTCAATCTTCTATTTCCCTTTTCTTCCTTAAAAAATAGTTTTGACCTTTTGCTGTACAGAAGTACATCACTAAATTACCCCTGTTGCCAAAGGCTGCAGTAGCTCCTAGCTCTGTGTCAGGCTGCATGAATCCACCAGAGGCAGTGACCGCCTGCCAGCAGTGAGTCCTTGCCTTGCTTTGAAGTAGTTTGATTAACACCACAGTTTGAAAATCCCTGGCTCATTCTCCCTTGGGCAATTTCATATTAATAATTCTTTGTTGTCAAGGTTACTTACCAGCTATTGTTGGTTAATTATTTATTTAACAACTTTGAAGAAGAATCTAAATTCTGTCAGCCTCTAGCTGTTAGATTTTATAGGAGAAAATTTAGCATTTTTAACAAGCTAGTAAAGAAAGAAACATTTATATCATGGATTATTAACTTTTTTCTGGCTGAATTAATGAAAATCTTTTTGGAATGATTTTGTTCTCAGTGTCTTTAGTACCATATCCTGGAAAGTTGTTTTTCAGTGGGTAATCGTCCCAGTCTGGCATTCTGACAAGGCTTTTAAAGATCAGGCTGTTTTGCAAGCTCATCCAAAAACTCGTCTGTTCTGAATGCTTTGTGGAAATCCAATCTTACTCCATCAACCCACTTGTCACAGTTTTGCTCATGCCCTTATTTTCTTGAATGTATAATCAGCTGGGTTTTTTCTTCAAAAGTCTTCATAAGGTTCTCTGTCTTGGCCATTTTATTTGAATTCAAAGGACTGTTAATCTTTGTTTTATTCTTCATATATGATTTCCTGTGTCCCCCTTCTACTTTTCTGTAAGTGGAAAACACAGTTGAGAAATTTCTGTCTTCCAGTGGTGATGAGTATCCTGTGGTTTGGACCATCAGTGTTGTCATTATTGCCTCAAATGGAGAAAGAATACTCAGGCACTTTGGGGTTTATAGGCAAATCCCTTTCATCCTAGCTATGCTTTGTATGCATCTCTATGAGGCATTTAGGGGGAGGGATCCCCCTAAATTTAGGGTCATTTGGGGGGAGGGATCCCTCTAATTGTTTAGAGGGATTACTACTATTAAACTGTTTAGAATATTTCAGACATAATTTTACGGATTTTTGATCTTTTTTGTTTCTCAAGGTTGTTCATGATGTGTCCAGTTATAGAATCAGAATGTCTTTCTTGTTATATTTTGGAATAAATATTTCTCTTTAGAAATGTGATTTCCATTATAATTTCCTTCATCACTGATTTGCTGTTTAGACAGTTGATAAGTTCAGTTTATGTGAGAGTGTCTATATTAAAACATTACAGACACACAGGATATCTGAAATTGTTTAGCGGGGTCCAAATATATATAGTAAGATTAGAAAAGCAAAAAGAAGAAAACTCCAGCAAACTGTGTCACAAAAATAGTGAAGCTAATACTCAAAGTCCTGCCTCTCTACTGAAGAACTATTCCTGGCATTGCTTTGACATATTTATAGAGAAGATGTTGAGAAGTGTGGGAGGGTATTCCTTGAAACATCTACTCTCCATGTGAAAATTTCATTCTCTGAAGACATGACCATCAGATATCTTTGTAGGCATCTCAGCAGTTGCTACTTCAGAGCTGCATTTTTATTTATAAACTGTCCCCTTCTCAGGAATTACTGCAATGTAACTGCTTTACATGGAGGTATATTTTGTCCAAGTGTTTGCCTAGTATAAACTGAAGTGTCCAATCCTGCAGTTCTATCCAGCTAAACAGCCTGACTCTCATTTGACACATAATTTAAGTGCTACTGGGAGCAGTAAATATTGTTTGAGCCTTATTAAGACATACGCTTTCTGTCATAAAGGACTGATTGAGCCACATTTTTTGTTTCCTTTCATTCTTTCATTATGAAACCTGTATTTGCACGTCTCTTTAGCAAAGCTTAATTTGGACTTTGGTCTAGATATTCACTCACAGTTGAAACATTTTTCAGAGAACCGATTGAATGAAAAGTAGTCTTGAACTGACTTGATTGCCCATGGCATGGCATAATCTCTCTCTCAAACCCTATAGCATTTCTTTTACATGAATTGCATTAGCAGGATAACTGCTTTGTTCTTAAAAAAAAAAAAAANCTGACCAAGTGCGATTTTGTGAGTCTGGATGTTGGAGCCCAAGTAAGTTACAGAGTGAATTTTTCCTCTGCTTAGATTACCTCTTGACCTCTGGAGTTCTCTATTTGCATAACTATTTCATTGAGTTGTCCACTCCCTGGCAACACATGGAACAACAGTGGCTAGCAGCAAGGATTAGAACCTCAACTTTAATACCTCTAAAACATAATCTGCAGCCTTATTTATTTATATGACAGAGGGTAAAATTATGATCTTATATTGTCCTGTAATTCCGATGTTACCTTTTGTTCTGTGTGACTGTGTTGTTCTCAGTTTTCTTTATCAAATATGTCCGGCTAAACTTTCCTCTGACAGTGAGTGTTGGCTGTGCCAAGTTCTTGAGATGTACAGTAAGCAACAGCAGTGCCTTCAGCTGACAAGTTGGAGCTACACAGTGTAATCCAGGCCTTGTTTTATTGTCAACATGTTGTTAGAGAACATATTGAGCAGGAAAATGTACATAATTATGATAAATGCTCGTAATAACTAACTGAAGGACAGTGAGCAAGCAGAGAACAGAAAGTATGGGTAAGGAGAGGAATGGTGTGAGATGTGTGAATCAGTAAAAAGTAAAAAAAATAAAAAAGGAAATAAAAGCTGTTTATTGATTTAAAAAGTAGAGGAAGAAAATTCTGATAATGCAGTCTTCCAAATAAATCTTTGGAAGCCCCATTGTTTGAGACACTACACTGGACAAAGCACTAAATAATATACTAGTTAAATTCCTTACCATTGGAGGGCTTAGCTAAATATGCTACTGTGGTCTGGTTTTCTGAAGATTTTATTCAGGCTTTCATTTGCCTCCATGATAATAAATAGCCCTTTGGATGTTTAAAGCTGACATTTGAATCTTTAATGAAAGTTTGTTTTTTTGACTCTGATTTTCTCGTGAGTGCCAGACTGCTGGCTGTGATTTTGTTCTCCATGAGCAGTGAAGCATATATTTAAAACATAGGCATTCATACAAAGTCTTGCAATGGGCTCTGCAGACTAATTTGAGAAAATTAAATGGGCCAAATTTTGTCTCTCCCTCCTAACAGTATCCTTGTAAACATGTTGTTATAACATAAACCATTGATCTTCACTACTCCTAGCAAGATGCATCCTGTCATCAGAGACACGTGCCTGTGTTTGTCAGTACTTGAACTCTGAGAGCTGAAACACAGTTTTAGTCCACGCTGTTGTGTGCGTACGCAAATGCAGCGATAGCGCTCCCCAAGCAGCCAGCATTTCTGCTGCTTACAGGCTGTGCTCAGTCTGAGCTCATCTTCCATCTGCTTCATCCTTGGAACTGACTGCTGTGGCCACTCACAGGGTGCTTTTGGCAGCAACAAGGTACAGATGCGGAGTTTGGGAATATGTTTTTGAAGCAGTGGCATCTGAGTGTCTTCTTCCCAGATGATCTCCTTAGTCTTGTCTGGCTGGACTTCTGGTTCTGCTGGCAACGCAGATGTTGGGGTCAGTCTTTGTGGCTTGCTGTCCTTCCCAGAAGAGCACTTGTCTGAGATTAGTGCTTCTGAAGGAGCTAAAAGCTATCTTCATGTTCAACTTTAAAAGGGAATTCACTCTGGAAAGTCTCATGGAATTCACATAGAAACCTCTTGAAAATCAGATTCAGTAATGTAAATAAGGGAGAGTTCCACTCATATTGAGAATTTCTGCT
Source organism: Penelope pileata (assembly GCA_013396635.1). Classification (NCBI taxonomy): domain Eukaryota; kingdom Metazoa; phylum Chordata; class Aves; order Galliformes; family Cracidae; genus Penelope; species Penelope pileata. The sequence continues at coordinate 183,836 of WBMW01006194.1, forward strand.
CTGCTCAACTAGTGCATAGCAACTTTTTTTTTGTTGTGAAACAAGGGTTCCTAATAGAATTGTAAAGGTTCCTGAAATAATTTTCAGAATATACAGCAGAACATATCTAAAGTTCTGCATGTACAGTGCAAACTCTTTAATATGTTAATAAAACAGTCACCATCATCTTTACAGAAGATAGGTCAGAAAGCATTTAGTCAGCTCTTACAGCTCTCAAGCTCTCAGCAAGTGAAAGAGGAACTGAAAATTACAGTTTCTTCCTCCAAAGACAGAAATGAAACACTTTTTTCTAGTCTAAGAAGTTTTGTTGTATGAAGGGGCATCTCTGCAGGCAGATACATGTCCTTCCCTCCTCTGCTTCCCTCGTGAATACGTAAGTAAGGGAAATAAGAAATGCTGCAAAGCTTGGAAAACCCACAGAAGTCAAGTCCATTCCCTTATTTTTTCTTTTCTCTTTCTTTGCTACCAATTCTGAATAGCTGCTTAGAGACTAATTTTCAAATTTACTGTTCTCTCGTGTGTTGGGCAGCACTGGTGGAAACAAGGTATAGTCAATCTCTTGGGTGTCTCACAAATTCCCTTTCATGGGTCATTTTTGTATGCAGACAGATTTGATGGCTAGCTGAAAACTGAAGTAAGTGTGCAGTTGTAGTAACAAGTGTATGCAGGCTTTGTCCAATGAATCCCTTTTAATTTTGCAGCATCGCTGTTCTGGAGGTCACAGCAAACTTGCACAGATGCAAATACAACAGTAGATACGCAGAGATTTTGTAGAAGTAATTTTTCTTCTAAAATAGGCATCTTCTAATCTGGAAGAGGCTGAGAGGCAACTTCCTTGCTCTCTGCAGCTTCCTGAGCAAGGGAAGCAGAGAGAGATGCTGGGCTCTGCTCTTGGGAACTGATAGCATGAGGAGAATGGCACAAAGCTGAGCCAAGGAAGGCTCAGACTAGGCACTGGGAGATGTTTCTTTACCATCAGAGCGGTCAAATGCTGGAAAAGGCTTCCTAGAGAGGTGATTGATACCACAAGCCTGTCAGTGTATGAGACGTTTGGACAACGCCCTCATTAACTTTTTGGTTAACTCCGAAGTGGTTGAGCAATTGGACTTGATCTTTGAAGGTCGCTTCTAGCTGAACTATTTTATTTTAGTCTAATCTACAATACAATGACTGGTGCCCTTGAAAGAGATTTAAGTATTCAAGTTAGTATTACCGTGTTGTGAGTAAAGTTATTATGACTATTTCACTTTGAAGTGCTAAAGGCCAGTAGAATTTTTGAGGTATTGAATATCATGGAAAAGGAAGAAAACTATTGTAGCCCTTGAACATCAGGCCAAGATTTGTGTCCTGCTTTCAGTAACTTCTTTTCTACACAAAAATACACAGTAATAATTTCAGACAAAGTAAATATGAAAGTAAATATGATTTAGAGAGGAGGAGCGTATTTGAGGGGTTTCAGTATTCTTGTTTTCCTACCTTAGAAAAGAATTAGGAAAAAAGATGATAAAAAATATACCTCCCAGTAAGATGATAACATACCTTATCTTTGCTTTCTGAAAACACGCTGTTAATTCCTTGTATAGAACAAGTTAGGTTTTTTTTGTTTGTTTTTTCCTTTCTTTTTCCCCTCTGGTTTTAGTAGACTGGAAATGGCCAGAAAAGAGGGGGGGGGGGAGGGGGGGGAACAACCTGTAGATTTGAAGGTAGCAACTGTTCAGCTGTGCTCATGCAACACTACTCAGACATCAGATTAGAACTGGAACTGTAGCTGTTTTCTAGCATAAAGCTAGTTCTTATTTGGAGTTGAGCAAAGACATTCATTCTATATTACTGTGAATGTTCAGTTGATGGGTTTTCCTCTGCCACTGAGAAGCATCAAAATGACATTATTTTCTAAGGCACTGGGATATTTTTTGTTGTTCGCTACTACTGGAGTGGATACTGTCTGGAGAAGAGAAGACTCAGGGAGACCTCATAGTTCTCTACAACTGCCTGAAAGAAGGTTTTGTTGAGGTGGAGGTTGGCCTTTTCTCCCAGGTAGCAACGATAGGCTGAGAGGGAATGGCCACAAGTTGTGCCACTGGGGGTTCAGGCTGGATATTAGGAAAAACCTTCTCAGAGTGATCAGGCACTGGCACAGGCTGCTCAGGGAGGTGGTGGAGCCACTGTCCCTGGAGATGTTCAAGAAATGTGTACATACAGTACTTAGGGACATGGTTTAGTGGGCAAATCTTGGTGGTTGCTGCATGGTTGGACTAGATGATCTTGGAGGTCTTTTCCAACCTTAACGATTCTATGATTCTTTGATAGAGTATGATTGTATGATTATTTTGCTGTTGAAATAGTGCTATATACTCATTTTTTGGATAGAACTTGTAGTAGAAGAGAACTGAAGTGGCAAAAGAGTGGAGGATTAGTGTGTACAGTAGGATGTACAGAGTGGTCTTTGCATGTCAAAGAAGTAACTTGCCATATCCCCTGCAATGGTTACTTCTGCCTTGCTACACATCTCCAGATGCACAGCAGAAGAAAGCAGGTAGTGTGAAACTCCTCTTGTGGAGACCCTTTCTTGTTGTCGCTCTATCTCAAAGTAAAATAAGGAAACAGTAGTGGTACGGAGTCCGTTGTGGGACAAGCTAAAATATTTTGTTTAGGTTGGTAAACAAACGACCATTTTGTTTTTCTGTTCAGCATGTAGTATTTGAGTTGGATGCAAGGTTATGTACGCTAAGATAGTTAGAAAAGGTTCTCTCAAGCTTTCAATGGGAAGCTGTGTCATAAAAAGAGAAGGAAAGCGTTGTACCCAAGTACATCTTGTATTTTACTCTAGATCTCTCTACTAGCAAACCAAACAAGCTATATTTGCAAATGGGGCTGCGTTTTTCCAGAACCAAAAAAGAACAGTGCCAAACAGAAAATACAAGATGTTTCTACTTTGTGGCTGTTCCAAGGCAACTTGACAATGAGTTGTCAGTTAAAGTGTGGGTGTAAAATCAAATGTAGTGGGGAGCAAACAGGATCTGTCTCTTGTGGCATGTAAAAAATTTCATAATTTCATTTTTCATTATGCATGTGAATTCTACTACTTAGCAATCTTTTTCTTTTGTGGAGACTAGAGGATGCCTAGTTTTGTGGAGACTAGAGGATGCCTAGTTAATGCCCTTTTGAATAATAAGGATTTGCTTCGTTGCTTTATTTGAAAGCTGTTTGGAAAATATCTGTAGGAAAATGCAATTGAGCAGAAGAGACTTAACTAGAAGCTTAATTGCTGGGATTCTTATTAACTCTTGAAGTACATACTTCTCTTAAGAAGAGCAAGTCTGGGAAGTATATTCTTTGGAAACTCTTAGAAGAGCAAAATGATTAACAAGATAAAGTGAAGGATGGGAGGGAAAGTAGATCACACTAAAAATAGTAATATCAAATGGGAGACGTTGACATCGTCGGTGATAGTATTTCACATGGTTTGCATTAAGATCCTTCTTTGTGTTTAGTCACTGAAGTAGGTGGGTATCCTCAATATTTAGTGTGTATCTTCTTCCTGTTGTAATTCTTTCAAAATTTTTGTTTACGTATTTTGGTCAGATTAACTTACACTAGAAAACTTTTAAAAATGACTAGGCTTTCAATTTATGTTGAACTCCACGTTATGGGACATCTTATTTCTTAACCTCAGGATCTTAAGGCAACATCAGAAGTTTACCTGCAGACGGTGACACAGCGGCATTATATGTTTAAGCTTTATAGCTGAGTGTCATTTTGTAGGAAGTATATAGCTGCATTAAGTATCACATGTAGCCCTTTACTGGTGTCTAGGCACCATCTTCTGTGGTGAATTAGAGAAATTCAAATGATAAAAGGATCACCATGGCTAAAGCCTTCAGCTCAGTGAATATTGTTTTAGTATAACAGGTAAATAAATAAATGCCAGGTCTGGCACCTGATGCTAACTGCTCATCTGATTTTAGTAAAGGGTAAATCAAGACCCCTGAATCAGTGCATGGGTTTGAAGAAGAATTAAAATGAATGAATATTAAATTATTTTTTCAAATGACTTCTCCTAGCCAAATGCCACTGCTCAAGTTACACAACTTACAGAGGATATGGCTACATGTTACCACTGATTTTGTACTGGTGGCTAGGTCTTGGTTTGAAAAAAAAGAAACTTTGAAATAGGAATCTTTGAATGATACTAGTGTGTTGTTCTTACTAGAGCCTTTGTCATCAATTATTGCTATTATCTCTCATAAGGAGGATGAGAATGCTGAGATAACTATCTCCCAAGAAAGTAGAACAATGATCAGTCTCCTTTATATTTGGTGGAGAGAGATGATGAGACCAAAATAATACTGCCCTTTCTCCTCCCTCTGTGCTAAGTAGATGCATTAGTATTGTATTTTGCTGTGCCAGAAATTACCAAGATTGCTCAAATGAGCAAGACTAAGAGCTTAATTCTGTTCCATCTCTTTCTTCTTGCTGGAATGACTGACAAGGTAGCAATCCCTGACTTTTATTGATAGATAGCTGTACTCCTTCTATAGCTCGTTTATATTTCTTTCAAGCCTTTACAGCACTACATTGCAGTAGTGTAGGTAATGTGCAGATAGAGCAAGGGCATCAGGGTCCCTTGGCCAGAAGAGCCCAGGTGCCAAGCTGGAAAGAAGGTGGGAGTGAACACTGGTGTTCAACAGTCAAGGCAATTCAGAAGGACATCTCAAACATGCCTAGCTTTTAATTTTTACTTATGTCTTCTTTGTTTGCTTGCTTTGTTTTTCTTGTTGTTACAGTTTCTTTGAAAAGATGCATAAATAAATGAAGAGGCTCATTCTTATCATTGTTTGCAGGTTTCCAACCTGTACCTGTATGACAGTGTGCTCATGCTAGCCAATGCTTTCCACAGAAAACTGGAGGACAGGAAATGGCACAGCATGGCAAGTCTGAATTGCATGAGGAAATCCACCAAGCCTTGGAATGGAGGACGATCCATGCTAGAGACTATTAAGAAGGTGAGAATAGGCAAACTACAATTGAATGAGATGTTCTGGTTCTCCTTGAGGTTAGCTTTTGAAGAGGCTTTTAACCTCTGTTTAACTGTTGTTTGATTTATTAGTAGCGAGTGATTTACAACTACTAGAAATGATCTCGTGTTATTAAACAAGCAAATGATTTATTAGAAACAAATTACACATGCTGCAGTGATGTGTGTTCTATGTCTGTTGCTAGCATGGCTACCTCTTGTGGAGGTCATGTGATTAGAAGTAGTCACACAGATTGATGTGTGCATTTGTCGTAATGATTTTCTAAGGAGAACTTAAGGAGCTTGAGGGGCCAGCCAATGATAAGGTTTAAGTTTTAGGTTCCATTTACTGCAGCTCAGCTAGCTTCATAAGTTAGCTGAGCATCGTTAAATTTTTTTTTTTTTTACTGTGACCCAGAGCAAATGCAAAGTGATTTAGCCAAGTCATCCCTAATAATTACACTGTCCTGCAGTATGTTGAAGTACTCAAATTTGATCAGTACTGTGACTTTATAGATGCATGGTAACTTCCTGTACTCCTGATTTGATCACAATACTAGTGGGGAAAAAAGTACTCATGCTATAAAAACTTCAGCATCTATTTGTAAAAAGAAGCAATCTGTTTATTTATATAAAGCAGAGGTTGTTCTGAAAGTAATGCCTCCTATTTCCATGGAAACTGCAACAGATGCAAAGAGCACAATAACACTTCAATAGAAGAAATTGTCAGCTATGATTTTTCACCACAGTCACCACCATTAGCTGTGCATCTTCACCAGCAATGGACAAGAGTCTGCATGCTGCACTTTTAAACATCTGCACCAGCAGAAATGACCCACTGTCACCACAGCTGAAACGCACCACCCACTGCCTCACTGTTTGGTCTCCATAAACGTTCCACAGGTGTCAATGAATGTCAATGGGTGCCATTTTTTCCACATGAAAGAATTCAGTTCCACCCCTTTGCTTCATTCACACTTCCATGTCAGGCACCATTGTGTCAGAGTGCCTCTCTGCTGCCATCTGTCGCATGGCAACAAAATGAAACACGATATTGTTGGGGAGGTTCAACCTCTGCTGCCATCCCACCATCTGCCTCTGATGTCATGGGCCAACGTAATCAAATGGGAAACATTACTTTTGGGACATTCCTTGTATATTGAAATGTTTTTGCGCGAGTGTTGTTGTGCTCTGAACAGTCATCATCTGAATGATCATCATATTTTGTTGCTAAATTAACTCAGTTTAGAGTCCTTTCAAGCTTCTTTGCTGCAAACGCAAAATAAAACTTAGTGATACTTTTACAGACAGGTTTTAGTAGTACTTAAAATTTGGTCTTTTTCCTCGTGCCTCTCTTGGAATCACAGCAAGTACTACTCTTCTTTCTGGACCTGGAGTGTATGCATTGGATTCAACCTCAGAACTCAACTGACTGCCCTCAGTTACACTGACAGGGCCATTGTCTCATGTTCCACCATGGTCCTCCTTTTCTCTGGAGTCTGTCTCTGTGAAAAATATCTGATGACTTCTTAACACAGTGTACTGTGATGTTAGTGATAAAGCCATTTCCTCAAAAAATATGTATGTATTTATATATTGTCACTGTTCGAGCTGTTGAAGAACATGTATTTGCTACATTTAAGTTTGCTGTAAATATTTTGAAAGCAGATCTGGTTTATCTTTAGTAGAAGTTTTTATAAAGGCAAATTTATTCTATTCTAAAATTTTTGAAAATTATTTCCTTAGGGCCATATAACTGGGCTTACTGGTGTTATGGAGTTCAGAGAAGATGGTGCCAACCCCTACGTTCAATTTGAAATTCTGGGCACGAGCTATAGTGAAACATTTGGCAAAGATGTCCGGAGGGTAAAGATATGCTTTCTTTCTTTTGTTTTTCTCTAAATAATATACATTCTATTTTACAGGATAAAATGTTTTTTTCTTACAATGAGTTAGCACTACATTATGGAAGAAATTTACTATAAAAGAACTATTTTGTAGTTTCTCACATGCTTAATGTTGAAAGCTAATTTTATACTGGTAGGAAGGAGTCCCACGAGTTGTCTCTACGTGTACAGTAATGATACAGTACCACAACAATACTATGAACATAGTAGTGAAAACTGTACAATTCTATTCATGTATTTTATTTTTAATATGTAATTGATATAACTGATACTTATTTTACTAAGGAAGCTAACAGAGATCATAAGTTGTCTAAACATACGAATTAGAAAGCTCTAGAAAAGATAACTTGAGAAACAGCTGTTGCTACATTGTGCTATAGCTAATCCTATCAATGGTAGCTAGTGGAACAAGGACCAGCTGGGATTAGAAGATAAAATGGTTCTGTGTGGTCACTAACAGAAATTGTTGTGGGCTGAGAAAGGTTACCAAGAGCTTGTTTGTGCAGAGAGGATGCTTCAAAAATAGCTGAAGTTCTGAACTGAGCAGTGAGGTTTTGACTGGAGCGCAGTCTGGTTGAAATTATCTAGTTGAAATGCTAATGCTATGTGGTCAGTGGTTCCTGTATTAAGCAGAGCTGAAAAAGGCAAATTCCATGCAGAATTAGCGTTCATGGTATTTATGTTAATGATGTTAACATTATGATATTTCTTCATTTGGCTGTTGGTTTATGTGTTTTACTTTGATTCACTTGAATTACAGCAGCCTAAATGGAAAAACAAGAACTTACATCATCTTCTTAAATAGTTCAGCCTGAGATTCTTTGAGAGTCTGAATTGGCATGGTCGTTCTGGAAATGCAGACAAAAGCTTTCAATATCTATTAGAAATTCAAAAGAAAGAAGAAAAGTGTTTGAACTGCATAAAGCTAATATAATTGAAAACTGTCTGTTGCCAAAAAATGTCTCTGAAGATTTTGGCTTGGTACTCTCCTGTACTGTCATGACAAGAAAAGGCTATGTCTCAGTCCACTTAATTTCTAGAAGTTTTCTGCTGCAAGTGAGGAAGTCTAACTTCTGAATACTATCTGAATGGTGAGAAATTAAAATCATTTTTGAAATAGTGTTGTTCATTTAATAAACTCAAGTTAGCAGAGGTGGCCTAGGGAGAAATTCAGCCTTGTAAGCACAAGTAATATGCTTGAGTTTATGTACAAGTACACAATGCCATTTGAGATACTTGGGAGTATCCTGCTGTATTTTTGGCTGCCACTACAGAAAAGCATGAGTCTCCTGTCTGTCCTGTGTTATCACCAGCAGATACCTTGGGTGCCATGGGTCAATTTGTTCAGTTCCATTTTGATACGCATTTCCCATGTAATTTTGAATAAATCACATCAAAGCCCAAAGTGATTATTCCTTTTTCAGTAAAGTTGGCATAATTATCACTCAGAACATGTTTGAGGCCTTTAAATGGTAATTAGGATATGTTAGTGTACATCATTACTTTTTTAGTTATGTATATTTCATGTATATAAGCTCTCACTTCAGCAAGTGGAGCACAGTGGCTGCATTGGGGTGTAATCTAGATGTGTGGAAGTAACTAACATGGCACACAAGAGATCACAAGGCAAAGAAATGTGAAAAATGATTAAATTGGAAGATAACTAAAATGACTAAATTGTTGTAGTACACATCACTTTTGATCTCTAATCTCCTAATTTGGGATTAGGTGGTTAATATGTAAAGACTTAACTCTTTGGATGTTAAATGCAGAACATTACACAGTTCCAAAAATGAAAGAGAGTATAATTCTAAATGGGTGTAAAGCCACTGACTGTGTAATACTACCGAGTTAAAAGGCATTTCTGAAAATGAACTTTTTAGCCTGAGAGAGGGGGCAAAAAGCCAGCAATACGCAAGAGCACATGCTCAGCAGTCTATAGAAGAACTTGAAATAGATGATATTTCTCAGAGCAAAACTACGATGGAATGTGGTCAATTATTTTGACAGCCTGACTTTTTATTATTGCAGCAAAAATATGTTACATCTCAGAAGTACTTCTGAAAGCTCCAGAAGTCACACTTGTTGTCTTTCTCTTACTTGAGTGAGAGATCAATTCTGATTTACTGTCTGTTGTTTCCATATCAGCATTTCCTTAGTTTTAGCTGTGAATGGGACATTTTTTTGGTGAGAAGTTCCTTTCTGCTTGGTTTTCCTTTCCTCTGTGCAGAGAGCATGTGTACCTATTCATTCCTGCTTTGACCCTAAAAAAAAGCTTTTATGTTTAGGATTTGGGACGGACTAGAGCAAAGGAATATAACACTGAGTGTTGAGGCTTAGAGTGAATCCAGCCAAAAGCTAAGGTACCTTAAGACCCAGCATTCGTTAGAAAGTCTCTCAGGGATCACTTCTTCTTCATTTCAGCTTCTTTCAGAAGACTCCTAGGAGCACATCCAAGAGATCCAAAGTGCGCATCCAAATCTAGCAGGAATTTGCAGGGCCTTTTTGTAGAGGTGTCTTGACTCTTCAGTTTCTCTAAGATCTGGTCTTTCTGCAGCCACAATTGTTTTTCATTCCCCATAGGTGTGATTGAGTTATGAGAGCAAGTAAATATATATTTCCTCTATCAGTATACGTTTTCCTTTCTCCCACAACTGCAGTATCATATTTCTGTGGCAAAGGCTGATGGTGACTGTCATGTTCTTTTTGTGTATTCTCTTTTACTTTGTTTGAGCAGACTTTAATGAAAGGAAAGCTTCAGAAAATGCTCTTATTTTTTGGTTGCAACATGAAAGAACAGGGGAAGTCACTTAAGGTCTACTAACTTGCTTTACAAAAGGCTCAGGCGACTGCCTTCTGTTCACTATGTGTGTGTGGAGGCTGAGAAAGCATGGTGTATTCTTGCTTAAAAAGAGACCAGCGTTGACCAGTCAGGGCATTGGAAGGTTAAGATTGTCAAAGACACTGGAAAGACTTAAATGCCTAGTGCTTAACATTTATGTTGCTACTATGTGTAAACACCTTCAAGATAGCAATGCAAGCATTTGTATATTAAAAAAAAAAAAGCATGAAGACATGAAAGCCTTGGAGATACAGAGATAAGAAACTGTATAAAGTATAAAATGTAATGGAATAACACAATCAACAGAAAAGATGTAGGGAATTTTGATAGCTGATGCTACATTAATTGCAGATGTTTTAAATTTAATGAAACTAGAGTGAAAGAATCAATAAATGGAAAACAAGCATAGCTTGAAGGGAGGGGAGAGGAATACAAGAAAAGGTGGGGCCAGGCTCTTAGTAGTGTGCAGCAGTAGGACAAGGGGCAATGGCCAAAAACATTGGCCAAAATGCAGGAAATTCCACACAAACATGAGCAAAAACGTCTTTACAATGAGGGTGACAGCACTGGAAAAGGCTGCCCAGGGAGGTTGTGGAGTCTCCTTCCCGGGAGATATTCAAGATCTGTCTGGACACCTACCTGTGTGACCAGCTGTAGGGAACTGCTTTGGCAGGGGGTTGGACGCAATGATCTCTACAGGTCCCTTCCAGTCCCTGGAATTCTGTGATTCTGTGTGAAAGTGTTCAGGTGAAGTCTGTGGAACAGCTGAAATAGCCTGATATGTTCAAAGCCCTCTGAGATTTTCATTGACAGCTGATAGAAGACAGTTCCTATTTCACCTCTCATGTCTGCTCCCCGTGCTAAGAGTGCATGCATCAAGTCCAACACAAGCCTTGTTTGCAGTATTGCTGGATTACTCACCACCAAATGCTCTTCCTCTGAATGTAGAGTTTACCAACGTCAGTCTTTCTTTGCTCATTTAAATTTTTATTTATTTGTCCTTTGTTCTTTTATTTATTTATCCATATAGAGTCATCTAGGTTGAAAAAGACCCTTAGTACCACAAGGGACATGGATGAGAAAAGTTTGTTTCCGTTTTTGTCTTCTATCTTAAGCTTCCATTGATCCATTCCCAACACTGGCAGTGGCTGAAGGTAGTTGTTAAGTCATTTTGCTTCATTGACTTGTTGTCCCCAAGTGTAACATGTTGTTGAGGGTACTTACTTGCTTTGTACAATGTTTTGAACTCCGATAGAAAAGGATTGTAACAAAGATGTTTAGCTGCTAACATCAAGGAACTGAGTGTATGATATTATTAAAAACTGTATGTTCCAAAGTGTAGAAAGAACATCCCTTCAGAGCGAGTTTGTGATTGTTGATAGCAAACTATGCTATCACAGTACAAAGAACATGAAGCGGGAAAGGAGGTCATGGCTACGTTCATTTCCTTTCTACTCATCATCTATATTAATTGTTATTAATGAAAGTTTTTTTGTAACTTTCAGAACATCTCTGCTTGTTCATAATTCTTGTATTTCTGCACTTGGATGAATTTGCCACAATATAATAGTTTAATTATCCAGCTTCGAGAGCAAGTAGGAGGGAGTCAGGGCCCCAGGGTTATATTCCTAGCAGCTTACTAACTCACAGTGATCTCTTGAGATGTAAACTTGCTTGTTCTCATTTGTCCACATAGAGAGAATGTGATAACTACTAACTGCCCTTGTAGACTTAGTTAGATAATACTTGTAAGAAGCTTCAAGATCATCTTCATCCCTGGCAGGAAGATCTTATGTAACTGTGATGTTATTGTTTAGGATATTTTATGACAGGGATCATATATATTCTTTTTCTAGAACTATCTGCAATACTTTCCCAAGCTGGCTGTAATTAAGGCAGAACTAATGGTTTCCACACATGCTGTATTTCACAGGAAACATTCTGTTCAAAACAATAACATTTACTATTGTATAGTTATGTCAATTGGTAAGTTTTCATTCTTCTTACATTCTTCTTAAAGTAAAAAATTGAAATATCACCTGCTTCCTATACGGTCATGTTTGTTTCCTCCAGTAGTTCTGAGGAATTTTGTAGAAGTTATTCTGTGTAGTTTTGTGATACGTTTCAAACCCCATTTTTGGGGTCTGAAAAAATACTTTCTGATTGTTACTTTTATATGAAATCTCATCATTATCACGCTTCTTGCTAATTGCAAAAAGGAACTGCTTTTTTAAAACTCTGCAGTATTGTTTTCATCTGTAAAAAATGTTGCCAAGTTGCTTATATGTCAGTAAAAGTTGTGTACTGACAAGAATTATCTTAGATGGTCACTGCTGTAATTGGATCGGTTTTACTTGTATGGAAAACTACCTAACTAAATTCCCTTAGTTTTGCCTTAAAACAGATGCCTGCCTCCTACACATATTCAATTGGATATGTGTTGCCAACATGTCTTTCAGCTGAAAAATAAGACTGGAGTCTTGACTACATGTGATCACTAAAGACCCTCTGCAACGGGAAGGGGTACTAGTTTTATTCTAGGTAGAATGCAATTTTTGCATGTTTACATTCGGCATAACTATCTGCTTGAGTGGATTGAGTGTCATCATAGAACAGTTTGGAAAAAGATTATTAAGATTTGTCCCATAAATATATTGCGTCAAACTGAAGATAAATCTAGAGTATTTTCCCCAAAATAATAAACCTCCTTCATTTTTAGTTGTACTTTTCTCTTCAAGATGAATGTGAGAAGTAAAAATAAATGTATTTCTTGCAAATTCTGTAGTTTGAATTATTCATGGTGAAAAATATAGCTGAATGTAGAGGATTACAGTGGAAGATATATGAAGAATCTAACCTGAGTGTTTTAATTCTGAAATGAAGTAGAGTCCCTGTTTGCCCAAGTTCTGCAAATGAGTTCTTTGTTTTGGCAATTGAAATATTTTATGTTCTGTATTCTTTCCTTGTAAAATTAAAGCTGAATTATTCAGCTCAATAACTGAAAAGTAAGTAAGTTTGGAAATGCTTTTTGTTGCAAATATGTACTGTTTCCTTAAGAAAAGTTTCTTCATTTTATTTATGTGTTGAGAAAATGTTGCCAGGGGACCCATAATTTTGTGGAAACTGTAACTTGTATTTGCAAACACAAAATGCCCTGCAAATAGACCAGTGTCAACCCTAGGTAAAAGAAATGTCTTGCAAATTTTGTTTGGAATTCCTCTAAGCATAAGATCATGCTGATCTCCTTTGGAAGATTGTTTGGCTGTTTAGATGACATTTTCACAGCGTGAATCTTGAGGCTAGATTTTAAAAAGCAGCTGTATCTTAGTTGTGAGCGGAGACAGGATACATACAGCAATTAAGAGTCTGAAGCTTCTACATTCCATAAGCATCACTGCCTGTATGCTTGGAAATTTGGTTTAGTTCATAAATCACATATTAGTTCATACTTAAGATGTTCTAGTGAACCTTAAGTGTAACCTTTGCTCTTAAAAAAAAAAAAAAAAAATTCCATAAAATTGGGGCATGAGAGGGTTGAGTTGAGATCAACCTTTTGCAAAACATCTTTAATAATGGAGGTTTCATTTAATAATGGAGATTTCATCAAAGCTCCTATAATTCAGTTATCTTAGAGTACTCAGAATGAGATGAAGGGAAAGTCATTTTTCATAGATCAGTTAATGAAGAATTTTGTGCTCGTGTGCACGTTGTGGAGTGATTTCTCTAGGGAACCAGGTCAGAGTTTCTTGAGCTGTACACAAAGAAAGCAAAAAATATTTGACTAAAACTTCATAAACTCTTCTTAACTATTTGGAAATCTATAGACAGAGATTAGCTGCTGTCCTTTCTTGGACAGCATCAGTGTGGAACAAAAGCAGTAACCACACACTCCAGTGACAGAGTGACAGTTTGACTGTCTTTCTTTCATTTCCCACTCTTAAGAAATGTCTTTGAATCATGATGTTCAAAAATCACACCAAAATTTGTTGTGAGGTGTTAGACATACTTTTTGGCATGATGTATCCTTAGCAAAATGACTTTGAAAGATACTAATGCTAGTGCCAAATTACACCCTCAATTATTTTAACAAATCAGATGTAATCTTGGCTTTCATAAACTTAAACTGTGGAGATGGATCTTTTCATTTTTAGCCTGATTTCAGTGTCAAGGCCTGTTGCAAGGACTGTATGTTGATGGAAACCATGCAACAGTTCCCTTTTGGTAGTGTTTGAAATGCATTTAATTCTTCTCATCACTTTTGTTGCCTAACATCATTTGGTAAGCTGCAAGTACGTGCACCTGCATGAAGGAAATTATTATTTCAGCAGTAATTTTCAAATATAGGGTAACTATGATGTCTTCATCAATATATTCTGATATTTTCAGTATGTCAAAAGGTGGTCATTTAAATGTAGGTAGTTAAGCTATTAGACCACGGTTCAAAATCATAGATTTGTTAAAAATAACAAACTTTCATGGCTTTTGTTTAACTCTACTGAGGTAATCAACAGACATAGAATTTTAAACATCTTGTGTTTTTATTTTGTTTCTGGTATTTCATGCTGAAGTATATTACTGTATACCAGTAAGTACTTGCTGCTCACATTATCAAAAGACAGGTTTAAGGGCAAGATTTCTTAGTGGTGAGCCCAGATGTGGGACATGAACTTGTCACATCATGCCACAAACTATCTGACTTGGTTTAGCTGGGTTCCTTAAATTCATTATACATAAAACAACCTTAATTTCTTAATTTACTCTTTTGGAAAGGCATGTGCAAAAGGGCATTAGAGTTCTGATTAAACCTCTTTGTCCAAACTGGCTAATTCACCGCAATAACAATATTTGGCAGAGATTGTTTGTGAGAGTTCCAGTCCCTGGCAGAAATGCCTTTAAATGCAGGATGTTCTGTTTTCAGATAACATGGGAAATACTCAGTCTAACAGATATTCGGAGAAGTACCGTCCATAATCAATGTGAACCTGTGCTGAGGAAAGAATTCTAAAATACACCTGGCCTAGTACCACATTATCTCTTGCTTCATGAAAGAATGAATTTATATACCTGCGTAAGATAAACAGACACAGTAAAACTTGTTTTCTGTTCTGCAACATCTTTTTACTGGAATGGCGACTGTATCAGATGTAGATAATAACTCTTAAAATCGAAGATTCTTTCTGAGCATGACATCTAAGTGACAGGCTATCACATTATGGTATGTCTGTATTTTTTATATGTTAAGTGGCTGATGTACAAAAACATTAATAGGGCTCCTCTGCCATATGATCACAAAAAGGAAAAAAAGGAAATATTTTTATATGTTTACACTAAAATATATTTAATATGTGTATATTTTAGGTGTTTACCAACATGAAAGAGGTACATGAGCAGAGGACAATAACAATTAAAAATATTGACAGTATTTAAAAAGACAATTCTCCATATCTTGCTGAAGGCTTTAATAGCTATTAAGTGGAACAACACATTCTAATTCTGCTTAAAATTAGATCCCTGAGGGCAAAAAATACCCCACCAGCCAAGAAACAAACATTTTGAGTACCAAACTCACTGAAATCCACTGTTGATGGAGATTATTGGGAGCAATTTCTAGAGATTGAATCTTGCAGAGAGATTGCCCTGTGTGAACCAGGAAGCCATGTCCTAGCTGTTTTAAGTAGAAAAATGTAGTTGTCACTAGCCTGGATGGAAAATGGGATGAAGGCGATTTTCTTAGATGGCTGGAATCCAGGTCAAGCTGAGCTTAAGAGCTTGTTAACAACCTGAAATGACACCTGGATCTGAAATGATGTATCACAATGAGTATGGCAAAGAAGGGCTGTACTCTGTTGACAGCGATCTTGCACACACAACTGTTATTTTGTGAAGGCAGGGGCAGACTCGGAAAGCATCCCATTAGTACAGCATAGACCAGACAGAAATGTCATGTAGAAGATCTGAAGCCTGGTATCTGCAAAGGCAAAATCACTTTTGTAGTCAAAATTCTCTTATGAACAATTATGTACCTGTCCTGAAATCAAACTGTAAATCGCAAAAACATCTGATTGCATGCCATAAGCCCATCAGGATTTATAAATAGAACATTACAGAGCATAAAGCATGCATGATGCTGATATTCTGTCTGTGAATTTAAGATGTCATGAAGAACGAGATTGATGGAACTCTCTTTCCTTGTTAACTTTCATTATTAACTTCTGTATTGTGCTTAGAGGTCACTGCATGAAGGATGCTGTCTGTGTTCATTTGATTCTTCAAATGAATGAAGTAAATCTGTTTGAAACAGTACTTAATGCATTCAAACAGCTCTAGCCTGCAAACATCTGCTTCACTTAGAATAATAACTTTTCTATGAAAAAATAAGTTGTAAAGTTCCACTGTGCTTAATGATGAGATTTGAAGAACTGTCAAGTATTGGGCTTTATTGGAAAGCAGATGTAATGTGAAAGAAGAATTCAGAGAAGTCTCTGTTACAGCGGAGGAGTCAAAGAGAAATATGCTGCTGTTCATTATTTAGCCAAGCAGGTTGCCGGATGCAGGCTTTCTTTTAGGAAAAGAAACTATAAAAAGTTACATCTGACATAAGTTATTTGCCTAAAATTGAGTTGCCAAGCTCAGTTTCCCTGAACATCACAACTAATGGGAAGAAAGAGGACTTGTTTAGTTATAGCAATGAATTCCTCTCAGTTAGACTACCACCAAAAGGCTCCTTCCTACTGCTTTGCTTCAGGACAAGTGCTTGCATTTGTTCCAGCTGTGTCTGAAGTTTCTGTGCATTCTTAGGTGATCTTGCTGTTTCTGCCACTGTCAGAAAGCATTGAAAACAAGTGGTGAGGCAAATCCTGCCTCCCATGTGTGCTCTTTCCTGAGGTAGTCTGTGGTGCAACTGGTGATGACAATTTTTGTGTTAGGTAGTTCAGTAATAATTTGATCTTACTGACCTGGAAAGTGAGTGTTTGGTTTCAGCAGGTTGTCCCACCATTTATCCCCATGTGGTTTGTCATAAAGTCTTGAATTCTTAAAGTTAACTTAATTGATGAAGTAGCTAGTTGAGCCAATCCCATCTTAGGGATAGTATGTGGCTGATACCAGTTCCTGTGTTTGCTTGTTTTTAAGTAAAGTAAGGACTGTTGTAAGTAGTAATAACTTAAGTAATATGAAGGTTGATAAAGTGTAAAAATAGGTATTCTTTTACAAAGAAGACTAAAGCTCTCAAAAAACAGCACTTGAGCACATAAGTGATTGAAGGGCCTGTGGTATTCAGTCCCTTACCAGAAACTAGTCCTAGGCAAACACGGGAATTGGCAGCTCCTTACGTGGAGGGAAAAAAAAGAATCCATACCCAGCAACTAGGAGCATGGATGATATTTAATACTACGAGAACATTTCAGTTCAAGTAGTTCTAGCACCATCTATAATTTTCTTAAAGCTTGATGTGCAATTTATTCTGCTATAAAATTAATAATACAGTAAGGCAAAAGTTAGTGTATGCTTTAAAAGATTGAAGTCTGAGCTGTATTGAATTTAAACTGAGCTCTCTTTCACCCTCTGTACTCTCATTCAAGACCCCATTCAGTACCAATGTACAAGGCCAGTGCAGCTATTTACATTTCAGCAACACCTGGGGGCTATGGTTTTGTTATACCAAAAGTTGTGTAGATAGTTGACTGTATTATTATTATGTAATACATAAACTGTGTGGTTGTATAAACCATGTATTTCAGAAAACTGCTGTTGTAATTTTGCCATATTGGCAGAAAAAATGCTGTGGAAAAGTAAATTTTGAGAACATTCACTACTGCATCTCCTACAGGGTGTTTGTTAATGTAGGGATGAATAGCTTTGTGGTTCATGTGCATTCTGGGTTTCAGATTTTTCCAGGCTGGGTATAACAAGCACTTCTACTCATTATTCAAACCTGTGATTAAAATAATGTGAGGGCTGTCAAGGGAGCAGCTCACTTCTAGTGTTGAACCTGAAGTTGTGTTTGCTTTTTTCCCTCTTCTCTCCTAAGTTTTAAAATAATTGGGAGTGAGGCATTCTTTGGGAGGCTGTCTGAATTTGAGCAGTGATATCAAAAGGTAATGTCACTAGAAATTTTAAAGAGAAATAAGTGTTGCTACTCCACATTTTTATTAGGCCAGATAAGGGCAAAAGAGAGCATAAAATATTCAATTTGTGAGCATGCAGGAAGTGCACTGAGTTTTTGTTGCTATTTTTCATTAATTCTGATTAGGTTCTCAGTGTTTGGAGGACATTTCCTCAATAGACTTAGTGAGAGGACATTCCAGAGCTGCTTTAATTTGAACACAGATAGGGAACACAGTAACCATTGAAGCAGAAAACACGTATTTGCTGGGTGAGCTAGCTTAAAATGAAAGTGTGAATCTGAATCTAGGGTACTGCCCACTGAGTCTGCTACTCTCATTATGGGACGTGTCACTGGCATTTCATTCTCCTAGTTAAGAGAATGTCCCATCTTCTCCTCATCCCAAGATGATAAACCTCTTATCTCAGGGTCTTGTCTCTCTGAGTTTGATTCTCTTTCATCCCCTGCTACAAGATCCTTCATTGTGTATTGCATCCCGCACACTAGAAGCTCCTCTCTGTGGAGGATGGTCATCTGCCGCCAGGGAAGCCACAATCTCCTGTTTCTCCAAGCCCCCTGGGGTGACCCCACGTGCAATCTGGCTCTGAAAAAATTAGTACCTTTCTCTGTGCTGCCTAACCACAACCTTTTAATGGGACGTAGCATATAGTCATACAATGAACTGAGAGATTAAATAGATTCCATCTATTCTACAAATCAATATGACAAAGTAGAATTCAAATCAATATTGTTTTCTCATCTGTTTCTATTTTGAATCTTGATATGGAGGGTTGGGGGAAAGACTGATGAACTGTTGCAAGATCTATAAGTGTGTTATTTTAACTATGGTTTGATTTAATAAAAAGGAAGGAAAAATGTGAAGAAATGGCTAGTGGTAAATCTCAGAGGAAGAAAGCGAGAACTTTTCATATACGTTTTCATTATTTATATGATGTATTTCTGTAGATTTTGCCTGTGGGTGGTATTACAAGGCTTCTGTGTATTATCAATTCTACTATGTCAGCCATGACTTAGCACCTTCATAACACTTTATCCAAGATGACTCCTGTTCTCCTGTTTGAGTCTTTTTAATAATCCATATACCACGATCTTTCTGTTTCTTCCATTCCCAAGAGGCAGTGCAAAGCAGTTATTTATCATAGTCCATAGAAAAGAAAGATAAATAGAAAATTTGGGTTGGATTGTCTTTTGTTAATATAGTCAACTTTCTTTGAGTGTCAGATTTCATAAGAATTAAACTGAAGAGACATTTTTCAGAATTAATCAAAAATTTAAGGAATTTAATAGAATTGGCTGTAGAAGAATTATTGCAATTACATTCATTTTTTTGTATAATTTACTATGATTTTTCAGGTTAACAAAAGAGAGTTTACCCTGGCTTTAGTGCTCTGTTTTAGCAGTATGCTAGAGACAGAGCATCTCTCTATCAATCTCCTTTGTGCATCAAGGCAGTACATTACTGAACCAGGCAAGGTGGCAGGGACACTCAACATCCCAGCAAACCATTTAGTTTCCCCATTGCCAACTTGGTGTGATCGTTGAGGTAGATTTGTGGAGTGTAACATAGTTCAATATTGGACAATCTGAGGATATGAGAATAATTACTATCTGACAGCTGATTCTTCTGTGAAGAGTCAGAGCTGCTGCCGCTAAAACCTTTGTCTCTACCACAGGGAGACTCTGCTTTGGAAAATTAATAGCCATCATCTTAAGGGAAGCTTTCTAGGTGGAAAGAGTCTCCTGGTAGAGGGACTGAAGTTGGGCATTCCTTTCTGTCTGACAGATGTGAAGCACATTCAGCTGAAGTCCGCTGGCACTGCCTGGCATAAAGCACTGTTTTTCTGTTTCTCATTTGCATTAATTTTGTTTCTGATGTTTACAACAACGTGTTGTCTGCAAATTCTGCTTATTCTATGTATTGTTTATACTACCACTTAGTTATAAAATGTCATAGGAAATTCACCTCATTTATAGGTTAAGCTATTGCTGCTCACATATTTATTTCATCCCAATAAAAACAGGGAACAAATTTCCTTGATTAAAATACATAAGTTGCCTTTATACGTTATCCTCCAGCTTCAGTTGGGGAGAACAGTATAGCATATTTATTGACCATTTACAGCTCTTCAGAGAAGGTCTTCAGCTGTCTGTTGCTCCTGTTGCTTACCAGATGGCCTTTTTCTGATCCCAGATACTGAGCAAAACGCACTTTGAGGGCCTTTCCTAGTTTGGCTGGTGCCTTTGTACAGGGGGATTTGTGGTAGGTGTTTTGAGTATTGATACTAGATTTTGAAGATGTTACTCTAATTTTTCACCTATGGAAAGACTTTATGCAGGCAAGTAAAGGAGTCAACCAGATCTCCTGGCAGGATGGGAGGAATTGGAGTAGCAAGGATCTCCTCAGCCCACTTTTCTCCTGTCTCTCCCAATACAGCATGCCCACATTAATGATGCTCAGTTGATCCACGACAGATAATTGAGCTGTAGCAATGATTAAATATCCTTCCCTGTATTTGAATTAACTTTATAGATGTAGGTAGCACAAAATAGGTACATTGCACCTACTGCCTCTCTGGTTTTAATTATTTCAGAAATCTTGTCTGTTCGGAATTCGTAATAACTGTGGGTATTTCCAAGATTTGGATATTCAGAATCAGAACAACAGCAAGGCTCTGTAGAGGCAGACTTTCCTGCTGAAGTGAGGTGTTATAATTCTGATTTTGAAACATCCCTCTGGGACATTTCAGTCTTCTAGTTCTGCCCCGCTTCAGTCAGTATTGCATGACCCAGTGCAGAAGAAGACTATACGGATTAATGCTGCACCAGATCAATGAGCAGAGGAAGTGACTGATTTCCTTCACCCTTCCCCTCCATCAGAAATGAACGCACCTTAAACCTGAAGCCATTTCTGTGTCTGTGTAAAGACAGGGCCACTGTCACTCCTTCAAATTCTACAGCATTCCCCATGCTTCCCATTGCAAAAAGTGAGCATTAGCAGCAGATTCTGGGATAGATATTGGACTGTTTGTTGGCTTGATCCATCTCAGTTCCAGTATTTCTTTAGTTCCTTAGGCATCTCAAAATGCCCAATGACAAATTACGTAGGGCATAAACCCAGACAGCAGAGCAGTCCTCAGTGGGGGAGTGAGCCAGGAGCCCATGCAGCTAATTGCCGTAATCCCAGAAAGCAGTGCATGGGATGAACAGTGAGGAAGGGGCCTCCAGCTGGCCTGTAACTTAAGCAAGCTAACAAAGTCTGTTGAATTAAATACTAGTTTGATTGACAACAACTCTACTGAAATCCAAATCAGAACTAGTTCTGCTGACCTCCTGAAGTATATTTGTTCTAAAGTATGCCTTGTCTGGGGTACCTCAGCCTTCTTGTATCTCAGTATTCTGAATTGCAAGTTTAGATGTTCTTCTTTTGTTTATTGCTGTAAACTATTTACTTCAACATGCTGAGTCTTTCAACTGTGGGATTATGTTTATATTATAAAATACATAAACTCATATATACACATTACATGTGTATATAGATTTCACTGTATCTTAATTCCTCTTTGGCGTATTCAAATCTGCTCTTGTCAAATACTTTAAAAAAATGTAATAAATAAAAGTCAACAAAAAGCAGTTGTTCTGAGGGCATTCTGAGAGCTCTATATGGACACGTACAAAGATGAAAAAACATGGCATTAAGATTTGATATTTTACTTTGCTGAGCTGACTAATGCTGTCAGACTTTGAGTAACAACATGCCCAGCAGAAATGCGGGGATGTGAGAAAAGCAGGAAGTATTTATGGGTAATAATTCTTAATAAACCTGACAGCTGATACTAGCATTTTATTTAGCTGATTACAAACTGGAAATACGGATATGCTTTCCAGACAGTGCATTAGGACGTACTTTAATATGCTATCAGGAAGAGTTTTCCCTTATTTTCTCTACCTGATATTTTCACAACAGTCATAAGACCTCTTCTCTAATGCTCTGGACTAGCCCCAAAACCTGGTTGGAGCCCAGGCAATGCTCAGCTTTCACCCTTCCTCTCAGCAGATGAGCTGGGCACCAACACCCCACCAAGGTGGCACAGCTGGGTGGATTATGTCAGATCACCACGCAGGGAGAGCAGGCTCACATTTGTTCAGAGGCTGGGTAACATGCTCACATGCCACAAACATGCTGCAAAATTCTACAGAGGTGTTGACATCTCTGATGCTTCAGTTTCCTCTGGCATTGGAAGTTACTGAACAACTTAGCTGCTGGTGAACCCTTGATAGATATTTTAGAGCTATGCCAAAAAATTGGCAATAGGTTTTCTAGAGTTCAGAAATAGATGGAGAAAGGAAAAATTTGAATATTGCAAAAATACAAGCCAGTTTAGTACAAGAAGAAATATTTCTCGTTTTGCTTAAACAAGTTATTTTTTTTCAAAATAATAGGTTTTCATAAGCTAAGAGTTCATTTACTGTCTGTGCAAACTTTTCTTTGCATTTTTCAGAATACTAAGAAATATCTTTGCTAACTGGTTTAAATATTTTGATTTTAAGTTTATTCCATCCCAAGATTTAAATTACATGGATATGTATGTGTACACACGTACATACATATGTACATATGTTCTTCTCTCTCTTATAGAAGATGAGGAAGTCAGTCTTGAGAACCTAAGTAAACATTACCCTGGTTTTGCAAATAATAAACAATTATTCCTTCCACAGAGGCTGGCAGGAGGTCAGTACAACCAGGGCAAGTGGAGGTTTGCTTTGTTGAAGGAGCCACATGTTTTGTGATCTAGGTAAACATGCAAATCGTATCATTGTCCCCTTGGATTTTTTTTTTATTCCTGCTGCTTCTTTTTGGAGCTACTTTAAACACCTTTCATTTGGCTAAGTATCATTGCTAGACATATATACGCCTCAGTTGAGAGATTATTACAAGCATCTCTGTTCATGGATATATATCTGATTCTAATTGATAAAACTGATTTTATTAACATTTATTCTCATTTGATGTTTCTTTTAATTATCTGAAACCAAATGCTCAAACTCATTTTTTCTTTGTAAAGACTAAATTATTGATTGCGAGCTAGCTGAATTCTCTTTTTTTTTTTTTCTTGCTACAGCTACTGCTATGTCTCTGTAGCAATACTATCTATTTCACTTTACCTTCATGTGAAGACCTTTACGCATCTGCAGATCTTTACTTTTTCTCTGGAGGAAATAGACTCTTAGAAATGGTTTTGATTGAATTTTTTAATTCACTGATGATCAAAGAAAATTGTTTGATTTGCAATGACAAGAAGAATATCTAACAATGTTTTCTGCACAGGTTTTTCAAAACTGTTAGGTTCTGTTAGTTGTAGCAAATAGGATAGGACTCCACAGTATTATTTACAGCCATTCACAACCTTGAAAGGATACATACTGAAGGTTGTTAGCACAGATATCCTGAAATCTGGAGGAATAGCCTTACTTGGCCAGTGAACTTACTGTCCATGTGCAATATTGTGGCGCTGCACAAGCAGTGACGTTAAAGTTAGTGAGGTAGGTGTTGTTCAAGGCATAAGCAATTCCTCAGGCTGTGGCACAACAGTAGCTAGCTATCAGCTCTCTTATCTGGTGAGAATGTTGTCAGAGATTTATTAATGGCTGAAGAAAAGCAACAAACGGCTATGCGAAATTGTTCAAGCAAAATTTGTTAATGTCACCAAGGTTCATTTTCTGAACCAGCCTTGTATACAGAGTGAATATGAATTCCCTGTCTGAAGACCGAGATGGAGAACAAGGTGCATAGTCACACTGAGTTCTGGTGTTCTTCAAGACCCACAACATTTAAAATGCCTCAAAATGGCAGTAGGTGCTCTGTATCAAGTTACCATTTCTAAAAGAATTTCTCGTACTGTTTTGTGTTAATTTGCTAAAAAGAATCTAATTATTTGCAATTACAGAAGATGATGGTCTGCCTGAACATCTCTCCGTTAGATAGTTTCTACCTCTCTTAAAATGTGCCTTGAGAAAATAGTGGCATATTTATTTTATTTTTGAATTTAAATTATTAATTCAATGTAGGGGATCAGGATATAAATGCACAGAAACTGCCTTTTTTTTCAGAATGTTCTCAACCAGTGTCAGTAGCGCATATTGGTTTTGTATAACTCTTTTACGGAATATATCTGGGGATTATCTGGAGATTCATGGTTGGGGGGATAGGACATCAAAGAGCAGCAGCTGCCTGCCTTGTTGTGAAAATCAAGTGCCTTCAAGGTGACCGAAGTCAAAAGTCCATATAGGTTTGGATCTGATCAAAGCGTAACTCGGCAAGGTTCTCCTGTGCCCAGCCTGGTGGGTGGCACCAAGGGACAATGCCAGGTTGCTGAATTGTTAAGATATTGGACCCGTTCCAAGGCGAGGGCTCACTGCTGTGCTGTTATTCTTTCTGCAGTGTCACTTTCCTATCCTAGCCTTTGTTTCCTTTTACGTGCGTAAGACTGTTGGCCGTAATATTTTTCTTAACTTACTGCTTGTATTGCAGTGCTAATTAGCTCATTTGTGCCTGTCTAGTTTCTCCTTCAAGTTTATTTTCATCTGTGTTGTTTCTCTGTATTTGAAGCAGTTTCTTAGCTACGTTAGTTAAAGCATGAAGTGAATTGACTTCTACTGAGATAAATATAAGCTGCTAGTATCCACCCACCTGAAAACTCCCTTGATTTCTCCCCTTCCCTGAATCTTACTGTTGTGTACTTTGAAATGATTTACCTAGCATGTTTTAAACTGTTGACATTGTGAAACAGCTGTTAGATTTCACCCCAGAAAAGAATGAATAAATCTGAAAAAAGAATGAAAATTGCCATACGACAATGATTATCCTGACTGGTGAAATTCTAAACTGCATGTGGTTCTTTTGTCTTCTAAACAACGGAAAATAAAAACCATTAAAGCACTCAGACGTTATAAACTTCAGATGTGTTTTTTTGAAATAAAACCGCAGACATCTACCTCAATAAGGTTTTAAACAGTCTTTCAACTTCAGGACTTGGTTATGTTATGCCCTCAGGAACCTATTCTTATTATAATTATGATCCAAAGGAAATATTCTTGAACAGTAACACTTTTCTATGGTAATAGCACAGTAGACGTTACACTGAATTGATGATTGTTTGAAAGGTTTTAACTGGTATGAGGTAGAATGGTCCAACATCTTTGAAACAGGATACTGACTGGGTTTAATCAAGAACTGCAGTAGAGGAGAAATATGTTCTTAGGAAATGCATTGGAAATTAGTGAGTTGAAGATGAAAAGACTGAAATTATTAATAAGATTTTTTCTTTAATTGCACAAGAATAACTGCCATTCATGCTGTTGGAAGTTCTGTGATTAAAATGTTGTTCGTTGTTCTTCTCTCACCTGTTATTTTGTTTAAGGTGAAAGCATATCATGGGGTCAGTTTAATAACCAATAAATGTACGTATTTCTTAATCTTCAGGTTACTTTGAATATTATCACCACCACAGACATACTAGTTTTTCTATATTCTAGAATGTATGTTGGAGACAGAATATTGGCACTTCCACACGTGGGAAGATAAGATCTTATGTGAGTTATGTAGTTAGTTATTTATATATGTGACTACTGTGGATTTGAGTACTGTTAGTACAGTTTTAGTCTTCTCTCTGATCTGGAAAAGAGTCAAGGTAGCTGAAGGTAAGATCTATGTTATTAAGCTCTCAGCTAGCTTCAATAGATGGCCTTCATGTCCTTGTTTTATTTTGTTTCTATACCTCAAAGATCCCTTTGGGGCACAGGACTAGGGACAAAACACATACTGAAATAAGTTGTTTGTCATGTTTTTCAGTAAGTGTTGAAAAACCTGGCAGAGCACTCAAATTGTTTACTCTTTGGACCAATTTTAGAAGTGACTTGGATAGTTCTGTTAGTGTTTAATCTGGTTGGTATCCTGTTTGATATCAGAAGTGTCTCTTTGGGGTTTTCTGTTAGGTCTAAATAAAATGAGGAAAATCCCACACCAAATCTGAAAGTCCAAAATCTCTTCTGGCTTTTTCTTTTTTTGTTGTTTTTTGTTTATTTTTCCCCCACTTTCAGAGAAGGAATGTAGTCTGCAAGTCTCCTTGCAGGTTTTTCCTTAGTGTTATGATATAATCCCTCAGCCTTAATATAATTTCACATTTTAGAAAGTATATGTAATTTTGAAATACAGTTTCTAGATAACATATCCATTATTTGATAGCTAGGTAACTGTTCTTGGTTTTTAGAGACATATACTGAGAAATATTACCCTGTTGTCTCTTCCCTCCTATTGCAGTAAAATCTTGGATGTTCCTCATACATTCTCAGCTGCTGTGGCAGCTCCTTGTAACAGGGGAAGATGACTAGCTTTTGTAAAGATGACTGATAAAAAGCCTGAATTAGACTGCAGAAGTACTGTGAGCCTTCAGAGCATCTTGGTCCTAAACACCAACATCTCATGTTGACTCTTTGCTGAACTATGTTCTGCTGGTGACATGTAATTGTGCCAGCTTCTATCATGATGAATAAAAAAACCCCACATGCTTCTGAACGTTGCATTTGCTGTAAGCTGATGGTGTTCATACGCAGTTCTCAAAGAAGTAAAAAGCTAGTGAATAACCTTGGTGGTCTCTTAAATACATATTCTTTCAAAATTTCGCATTGTTTTTGTGTTTTGAGCTGCATTCATTTTTCTATGGGCTATAACTGCTCTGAATATTTTGTTTTCTAACAACAGATACAGAGGTTGGCTCATAATATGCATGGCAATATGCAATTTATATGTAACTTGAAAAAGTCAACTTAATTGATTCCAGGGGCACAAGAGAAATTGTGAAACCTGCCAAATTAACTTGGGAAATAATAAGAGAGCAGTGTGGGAGAAGATACAGAGGTGACTGAGAATAGGTGAACAGAGTTGAGAACAACCAGAAGTTAGAAAAGAATAGATAAGTGGCAAATAATCGTTTTTTTATATCAACATTTGGCTATTGTTTGTAGCCATTTTGGTAGTTTAATGAAGCAATGTCTAAGCAAAAAAAAAAAAAAAATTGGATTAAAGGAAAGAAAAAGATGCCAGCCACAGCTGTAATAATTACTGGAATATCTCTCTGACAGACAAGTCAATTTAAAGTTTCGTTTATTTATTTTGTAATAGAATGTTTGTCCCATGTCTGTTATAAGAGATTAGGAGACATTATTGACTGTTCTTCCATGGGAAACTGATAGCAACAGTTGCCTGCAAGGAGAAGTTTTATGCCTTTAAACCAGATTATTAACCTTGTCATATTTCTGTTGGTATAGCAGATAACACTGTCAGATGTTTTTTGAACCTCTTTCTGTATTCAGTGTGTTTTAATTGGGAAAGGAAAGGAGATCAATGAAGAAAGGAAGGGGAGGAAGACTACTAACTTGTTCGTTCTTTGTTGTGAACCTGCTATATGTCTTAAGTAATGTACAGAGCTGAGTGAAAATTATATTTAAGATTACATTTGCAAAAATCCTACTTCCTTTTATGTTCTTTTATTTAGAAATCTTTGGAAAATCTCTATTTCTGTAAAGTTAAACACAGTTTTATTTTGGACTACAGTTCCAAGTGTTTTCCTATAAATGGAATGTCATCCTGACCATTTCATTAAGGCTTCTTCTGTACTCTAGGAGGTGTAAAGAGACTCATTTGCCATTCACATGTATTAATCATTAAGTTAAGAATGACCAAATGAAGCCAATGCAAAGTTGGTGAAAATAAAAAGCTGTAAATAATTCATCTCCATTTCTCTTTGATAGTTTGGTGATATAGATAGTCTATGATGTAGATGTGCACAATATTGTCCTACAGAAAGCAATAATATAAAAGTATTCTGGAGTGTACGTTCCTGAAATGTTCCTGCTAATGCAGACAGAAAATCTCTATGAGCACTTAGCAAAGACATAACTGGTAAAGAATCGGCTGGAACCTCTGTTGACATGCAGTGGTATATATGCAGTAAAGGCAAGTGATCTTGATCAGATATTGCCAGTTAAGGATCTTGTTTGGAATCTCATTTCTTATTTTCTTATTGTGAACAGGATTCATATGTTAACTTCTTATATGCATGAAATTATGTTACTTTTGACATTACTGTTATAAATGGGGGAGAAGCAGGGCAATATAAGTGTTTACTAACATATTTCATTGTGTCACCTGTGTTATGCTCCCTCTAAAACACTAATCATTGTTTCTTGACGAGTGATTTCTCATACTGAATCCTTCCTATCTTCAAATGTCCATTGATGTCAAAAAGTGGAAGACTACTGATATCCTACAACTATTTTGATCTGCTTAAGCAGAACATCTAGATGATATGTCTTCTGAATAAGTTACATATGCATGATTCTGATCTGAAATCAAGGATAAATTGGAATTACTTTGGTGCAAAAAAGACCAATTTGCTGTCTTGCTCCTTTTCTCAAAACGGGCTTAATTCTATACCATATAAGAACCCAACTGAGTCTAAACTTGTCTGCTAGCCTTTACTTAAAATGAGTGGCTGGCTTCATTGAATTTGTTCCTCTGAGGTTCTTGAATATGGATTTCAGGATGAGAATCTTTATCTGATGTGTCCAGGTGTAAACAATGATTAACGTTTTGTGGAATAATGAATGATCTTGCATCCTGTCTTGAAAGGGAAGTTTTTGAAATATCTCTGTTTCATTTCACTTCATCTCAGCATTTGCATACAACACAGGGAACCTTGAGTGAGTGGGAAGTGCTGCTGGAGGTGAGGGCAGTGCAGGGAGGATGCATCTGCAGAGCTCTGTAGTTGTTATGACGTCATGGAGTGGTGAGGTTCATCTGCCTCACCTCTCACAGTAAATTCAAGGCTGCAGGGGCTTGGAAGACTAGAAAAGTCTGATCTAGCATTATTTTATCCTCTTGTGTTCACATCTTTCCTTATTGTGGTCACAGTTAAAAAGCAGCAGGAACCTCCAAAGTATTTTATTTTGTGTTGTTTCTTCTTGAGAGATTTATCTAAACACTAGGGGAATTATCATGAGAGAAGATGATAATCATATTTATTTGTTGTGATGTTTTAGATTTCAGGGAAATAAGGAAGAGGTCTTTATGCAACAAGGCATTTAACCTGAGTGTAATCCAAAATTCAGGGTGACTGTTGGCATGTTTAATTTCTTGCCAAATTGAGGCCAAAACTTTGTCCCTTGCTAGCGTACATAGTCCTTGTTGACTGGAATGAGAGTTTCATACGTGCATCCAAGTGCAGGTTGGCTGGTGATGCATAAATTCCAGCCCATGGAAGAAATCTGGAGTGAATGCGATGGTTGTGTCACTGTACAATGTTGTAATTATCCTGCAAACTTCATTTATCACTTATTAGTATCTTTTGAAATGAAAAGATAATGCTGTTTGTGTATAAATGTGAGAGAATTTACTGTGCTTGTTTACTGTACCATGAATCACTTATAATGTCAGTGCTAATATTTCAGTTAATAAGTTAGACATATTCAAAAATATGACCTCCAATTCTAAGAAATTAAGAAAGAAAATGAACAGAAGTAGCATCATTGTAATATAACTGCCTTTTTCTTTTGTATATTTATTCTGCAGCAATAAACTGAGATTGTATAGTATAAATCATAACCGTACTTGCAGATGTTAATGTTTGATATTGTGTTGTTTGGAATTCTGCTTACTCTGCTAGAGAGAAATGATTATATTAAAATACAGCAGTTTTATAAAGTAATTTCAGATTAGTTACATTATGATATCTGCAGAATGGTGGAAGAAAGATTTGAATAGGTCTTTATTAGATAGTTGATCAGAAGTACAGCCAATAATATTTTGCCATGGTGTTTGAGGGTGGTCTGGGATGAAACAAACAAATGTTCATCTCTTTAAACTATGCTATTTGGATGATCAGACTGTCAGGTACATTGGCAGTAAGTGATGCTTCTGGTGAATGCACTCAAGGCAAAAAGCTGCATGTCCCTGCTTGCTTGCCATTTCTTTTGAGCTGCAGCGTTCTTTTTATTCAGTCCTTACAGCCCTTCCTTTTCTTCCACATCCTGTCCTTCTCTTTTGTGTTTTGTCTCAGCATTCTGTTCTCCTCTCAACTCTGTGCCCCTTTGAGATTTAAACTGTGCACTGCTCATCAAATAGTGAGGTAAGAAATAGTAAAATATTGGGTTGCCTCTTTGTAGGCTTTTCATCAATGCATTTTGTAGAAGACCTAGGCTGTATATGTTAGAAACAGTGAGTTCTGTGCTGTAATAATACGTAGGTGACTGGCTGCAGTCCTGTTCTGCATGTAGGGGTATGGTTCCTAACCTCAAATCGTTGGTAAAAGTGAAAATATAAGTAAATGAAAACCTATGAGGCAAATGAGGCATTTATCTGTATGAGGCCTACCTGAGTGATCTGCAGTCCTTGGGCTTGCAGTGGTTCTGGGCTTCAAAAACTGCAACGGTGGTAGAAAGATCTTTTTCCTCTCTTCATAATCATATACCTCAGCATAGAAAAAAGAGTAAGCTGCAGTCTGCATGAAAAGAATTTATTTTACATGCTCTTACTTCAAACATTATTTTTTCTTCTGGAAAAAAAATATTTCACTTGTCTTATGTTCTTGAACAAATATTTCTTTTTTATAGCTTTGTCATAGCAAAATTATAATGGCTTTTTTTCTTTTTTTTTTGGAGGAGGGGAGAGGCAGGTGTAAGTACATTACACTTCAACATCATCAGACTTTTTCTTCAGTCATAGAGGCTAGAGATTTCCTCTTTAAAAGTAGAGATGTGATGGTCTTATATGACTCCAGCATCAGCATCTGGAGACTTCAAAGCTTTTAATCGGACTCACTGGCAACATTGCTGCTAATATCCACAACCTAACTCATAAACCCACTAACTTTATCCGTGATGGATGAGGATGTGATAGGCAGATTTACTCAGACTGTCCGAAATGTGTTCTGCCGTGACTTTTGATTCAGTTCCAATATCGCACAGTATTAAGTGCTGATCATCCTAACAGTGAGGTTTCCTTGCAATCTCACCTGCAGAGATTCAGCATTTTCAGTTGTGCAGATGAACCTTGCTGATGTTAAAAAGGACTAAGGTTTGATAGCTCAGAGAAACAAATTAATCGTGTATACTGAACGAATACTTTTTAACACAGTATTTAGAAAAATCACACCAATAATAAACCTGCTGTAGTTACAGCTGGTTGGCAGTTTTTCATTGAAATGGTTTTCCAGAAGAGAAATTTGCACAGGAAAAAATTTATCTTAGTTAAAAAAAAAAAAAAAATAAGTTTTGAACTGTTATAATATCTCTGTCTCTTGTCTTTCATCATGGGTCAGGCTCTCCGTACATGTACATGTATTTCCTGTACATGGCAATCCTAAGGGAGTGCAGAGCATTGCAGGAATTAATTCAATGGTCTATATAATATGCTTTTGCTACTGGTCCATAGGAAGAAATTAAGGACTAGGACTGCAATGAATAGAAAACAATAGGAAAATGTGTTTTAATACTGGAATGAGTGAGATCTGCAAAGGATTTTTCCAAGGATTACACTTTGTTAGGACATTTTGTTTGAATTGAAGCTGTTTAAATAGAGTGTTTTGATGCTGCCCAACTTAGATTTCTAAGTTTTTCTCTGTTGATAATCCCAGCTCCATATCCCATTTCAGGGGAAAACTAAAATGCCTAATTTCTCTTCCAGCAGTAGTTCCAGTTTTTACTCAACCCTAATCCTCATTCAGCCCAATGCCTCATTGAAAACCTACCTAAATTAGCCTGGTATTTCATGTGAGAGGGATTCTAGAATTGTTTCTTGAGAGGTCAACAGTCTTGTAGAGGAAGGATGGTACCTATATAGGAGATCTGGTTCTGGGAGAGTTCTACAGCATCTGTATTTTCAGAGGGAAACGGAAGGAGAAGACATCACAAGTGGATGTGGTGAAGCATTCCTGCTGGATTTCTGTTCTCTTTCAAGAGGTTCCATGCAGCACAGACAACTTGTTACACTGGGAGTGTTCTAAAGCAGGAGCACTTCGCTAGTGAGCAACTATAACAAAGGAAGCTGTATTAAAGAGTGCGTTTGGGATCTTGGTCATTATAAATACATTCTTTGAAATCTCATTTAGAACCAGGAACTAAAATGATGTTGGAAGGCTTGGAGGATTAATTCTTCCTGAACAATAGACTGTCACCGATCGCTCTGTAAAGTAATTATGCCAGATTTAATTACAAAACAAGCACATTGCACATTGTATGATAGTCATGGTGTGCCCAAGAGAGTTTGAAAAGGTGCCTCACCAGCATATGGACTAGCTCTGGGAGCACAGTGGCAAATTACGCGTGTTGTAATTGAGTACAACTTAATACCAGGCTTTGTTAATTAAAGGTTTGGGGTTGTGTGGGGTGGATTCTGGCTGGTACACTTTGCTTTTAAATATGATCAGCATAATGGAACAACCTGACTTTTCCCTCCCTTATTTTATAGGCTCTGCTAAAACCGTTTATGGTTCCAGTAGCATTAATGTATTTGTATCGGTTACAGTATCTTTGGGGTGATAAAACCAGGTGTAATCAAGCTGTTACAAGGATGGAGAAATAAGTTCCTCTTTCAGAGATTTCAGTTGCAGGGAGTGCACTGTCATCTGTCGCTATCTTTTGATATCACCCACTCTTGCTGTGTTTTCCCCCATGCAGACCTGAGGCTCCTGCTTCACCATTTCAGGATTCTCTCGTCAGTTTTACATCCAACTTCATTTTGGATGTGGGCTAACTATGGAAATACCATTAATTAGTAAATTAAGAGCTGATCCTGTTTACAGTCCCACCCCTGCAACAGGCTGGATCCTAAGGCTCTCACTAAACAGGGAACCACCAGGATCAGAGCCTTACTAGAGATCATCCAAATTTAAATTGGTATTAAGATTCTTGGACAGAACCTTTTCCAGGGGAAAACAAAAGCTGTGTGAGACATACCTAAACAAAATGAATATAATAATGAAAACAAGATGCAAGTTGGGGAAATAGTTCCATAGCTGGAATGGCATGGTGCAATGAGCCTGATGTGAAGATTATGGTACATTTGTGCTTATGTTATGTTAGGGTAAATATCTTGGGAGGAAGCTAATAAGCTCTGAATTATGGGTGTCAGGTGTAATGAAATAGGAATGGTGGCAGTGAGAGGTACACATGCCTTTAGTTTGTATTGCAACACAGGGTATTTTACTATAAAGCATTAAAGGCATTTGGGATGAAAGGTCAGAACTAGCAAAATGAGTGCAGTTCTGCTGAGGTTACCAGGTTTGCGCTCACAGCAGGGATCAATTTGGCTTTACATCTCTATGGAAAACTGGAAAAATATCTAAAAATAGACATCCGTAAAGTCAATGAAAGCTAGTCTAATCTACTCTGTCTGCTTTTTTTCCACCTTTTACCTTACTTCTTTTGTGTTTTTGTATATACAACCACTTTGTTATATAGGAAATCTCAAAATATGAGGCTGGATAGCCTTTCTACATCTAGTGCTAGCTACAACCAGCCTGAGTTATGTTGCAAAAATTCTAGTGAATGAAGGGGATTGGTGCCAGCACGTACCTTGTGTTTTCACTCTCCCCTTTTTCACTACCCCAAAATATCATGGTTGAAAATTGTTATTCAACAGAACGATTGAAACTATTTAAATAAAAAACAAGAGCCAGGTGTCTTCTCTGTGTTCCTCCAGTGCAGAACATTTTGTTTTCCAGGTCATCTTTGCAGGAGTATGGTATTTACAGGGAAAATGTAGAGAGGTTTTTTAAAAAATGTCAGATACTCCATGTGTTGTGTGGTTATTTTGCTTCACAGTGTGATATAAATATTCACCTGTAGCACATTAATAGGCAGCTTTCTGTAGTAATTTCCATTATCATTGATATGTTTTCAGGTCCTAAGCCATACCTGCATAGATGGGAATAGTATCAGTTTGTTTTGTTGAAGAATATTGAATGTGAAATCCAACATGAATTGTAAAGTCAGCAGTTTTCACAGCATGCACTCTAGGTGACTTTTAACGTGCCTGTGAAGAAATGTGTGTCGATGTGGTGGGCTGCTTATAAGAATAGGAACAATGTGCTGGTGACTGGCGTTGTCTGATGTGATTGCTCAGCTTTGTGAGACTCCTTAACCAAAAATTTGTGACATTCTCATATGCAGCCCATT
Organism: Penelope pileata; assembly: GCA_013396635.1. Taxonomy (NCBI): domain Eukaryota; kingdom Metazoa; phylum Chordata; class Aves; order Galliformes; family Cracidae; genus Penelope; species Penelope pileata. Next base: position 217,957 of record WBMW01006194.1, read on the forward strand.
ATACAAATAAGCCGAGTGCTCTTTGAGGTTTCTACTTATGTAGCCTCTGCAGTGTTGTCAGTCTAATGAAGACTGAAGTCCTGGTGAAAGTTACCTGTTTGTTGAGAGGTCCAATATTCTTTCCCCTAACTAACATGGTACCGCTTCAAAGCTGTGGAGGGTTGGTAGAAGTAAAATAGAGTGAGATTTCCCAAGGAAAAAGCAGTTGGCTCAGTTAAAAATCTATGAAAATGAGTTAAGAATATGGAGATTTTAAAAATAAAAAAAAGTGTTCTTTTTTTTTTTTTTAATGTAGCTCTCCAAAATGACTGTGATATTTAGTGCTGGAAGGCAATTTAAACTTAACTGTGTTCTTGCTTGTGGAAACTGCACAGGCTTCTTTATGTGTGCATATATACGTCTACATGTGTCACATAGACATGCCAACTGCACGTTCCTTAAAGGACAGATGAACAAATGCTGTTATAAATGACAGCCCTGGGAGAATGTAGGGAGAGAGATATTTTTGAGGGAGAACATTTTAATTTACGCAGTTATGACTGATGCAACTCAGTTGCATCTCGCCACTTTTAAGATGCAGTGCCTGTGGCCTGAGCACTCAATCCAGCTGGGCAGCAGGTTTTTCAGCATGTTTTGGATGAGAAACAGTAAAATCTTTTTCCAAGAGTGAGTAGTTGTGTGGGTACCAGCTTGACAGCCCTCGATACAGGAACCCTGCCTGTGCCTCTGAGCAGCAAACAGACGTGGCTTTCATGGTCTAGCTGGCAGTTCTGGAAGGACCTCAGCTGTCAGAGTTTCTTCTTCATCCTTGATAGTGTCCATTTTGTATGCTCATGGGAGCAGAGGTTGTCAACTGACTGTGACCTTGGGAGTGCTATTCAGCAGCATCATATTAGCATCATCTGGGTGGATGTGGTGTTGGTATTTGTCACCTGATATTCATTCATCCCCCCTGGTAGTTGCTGCATTGTGAAATCTGTCAGGTGGGTGGGTAGTTTCTCAGCTGTTTAATGCAGACCCTTCCAGCTCAGTAACGGGCAAATTTCCACTCAAGTATAATGAGTCACTAAGTCAATGGACAGCCAGCAGATTGTAGGGTCTTTCAACCATTAGTGCTTGTCCTAAGCCTGTTCCAAAGCAGCTGGGAATGTTGTACCATGGAGATGTGGACAACAACCCATAATTATTAACGTGCTGTTAATTTTGTTTCCTTTAATTCGTCTGATTTGTGAGCAAGGTCCATGGCTTTCAGAAATTCTGGGATCTTCAAGGTAATTCTGTGCATTAGAAAAATTCCACGTTGGCTGCAACATACATAGAAGCCTGATGTGCTTTATGCAGACAGAACAACAGTCTACAGAAATGGTGAAAGATCGGCAACTGCTGCAAATTACCCTTAATTTTACAAAGAAACAAATACAAATAATTTATTTTACTCTGAGCCTAGTGAAAGGAAGGAGATCACTGTTAGCTCATAGCTTTCTACTTCATGTACGACACCTTTTGCTTACACAAGGAAAGGGTTTTAGGAAGAGTTTCCAACTAATACAGTGGAATATTTTATCACTTTTTTTTTTTTACTGAAGTTTCTTTTTCCAAGAAGCATTAAATAATTCTGCATCTTACTGTGCATATAGTAGGTGAGGATTTATTTTCAATTTTCTAAGTATATCTTATCTAAATATATTCAATTTCTATTGGCAAGTGACATTTGCTTTCCACTTGCCTTGTTCAGCTGTGCCTGCATTTTAATACTAAAATACAGGTTGAAGAAAAAGCTGATTTTTGAGGCAACTCTTCTCAGTTCATTTTAAAGTAGACGTTTAATATTGTATCAGAAAGTTGAATTTTCAGTGCCAGTTTTCCAATTTTTATGGTGTGATTTCGGCCACTCTTAATTGTTATGTTAGGTTTCTTTGTGTTCCTCCCACACTCCCATGTGTAACATATTTGGAAGAACTAGGAGAGATGCAGAGGAGGAAAAGGAGTGGTAAGGGATACCAGATTGCCTCTATATGAGCAGACTGTACAGACTGTAACTCTTTAGCTCAGGAAAGAGACCAAAAACGGGGGTTCGGCTAGGGGTTTATGAAACAAAGAGATGAAAAGACCACGTGGGAACAATTATTCATTTTTTCATCTTGATAGCATCTAGAGGATACTTAATAAAATGAACAGGCAGGCAGCTTACAACTAATGTGAAAGTACATTTTCACAGATTGTATGCTTACGTTTTGGAATTCATTGCTGCAGAACGTGTGGAAGAGAGAAGTTTAAATGGACTTGGAAGACCTTAGGAAAATGAATGCCTGATAGGTCTATCAAGGTAATAGTCTTTATATTGTGTTAAGGAAAGATTTCTCACACTTAGAATTCATGAGAGGGAATACTGATTTTTTCCTTAAATGTATAAATGGCTGGATAACAATCACCATAGCAACGAAAAGAATATCAGGTTAAAGCAATAAGGAAGGGATTTAACAGTTGTAATGTGTGTAGTTTTTTCCCCTTCAAATACGTTTGCAGTAGTTCTTTGCCATATTTCTGCATCCATATTTCACAGAAAGCATTCCCCATTTCAGTCCCAGTGCTGCACACCAATACTCTGCTGTTTGTTGCTGAAAGAATCCTCACAGTAGCAAGGAGCCATTTATGCTGTGCAAAGAAATCTTCTGAGACGCTCGGTTGAGGTGGTCAGCTGGCAGCTTGCAAATGAGATCTGCCTATGGGGCATTCCCAGAGTGCTGCTGCCTTGTCCCCAAGGTCAGCGTTGGGCAGTGCGGCCTTGAGGCCAGGGCAGAGCCCAGCTGGTGGTGAGCACAGGGGCTGTTGCTGCCTGCCTGTGGCCCTTGATGAGGCTGAGAAAGCTGGACAAAGCATAAACCATTTCTTCTTTAGGTTGGTTTTGACTCACTGAAAAGCTTCACTTAACACTTTGGGAACATCATAAATGAAAGCATCAGGAGTAATTATTCAATGAGCTTTGGAATAATTGCATGAACTTATAAAATTATTGATTCCTTCCAGACATGGTGTAGAGCTCTCCTTGTAAAGCTCCTTGGAGATCAGTGGCTTTTTTAAAGCTGCGGTAGGGAATCTGAAAGGCAAGTCTTTAAGTACTACAGATAGTACAAGCTGGCTTTCTTACGTGCTTTCATTTCTTATCTCTGACTTTTTTGTTGAATTTACTGCATCCTTTCTAGAGATGGAGTTTTGCGGGCGTGTGTTAGCTTGTGAAGCTGAGAGAAAGGTATACGTTGCTATAATCTTTCTTATATACCTTATGTGCACAGTCCATTGTTGTATAAAATTGCTCAGAAGTTCTGGACTTCCATTGTTTTCTAGAACCTAAAAAGTCTCTCAGTGTTGGTTTGAAGTTGGGAAAAATAAAGGAGTGCAAAAGCTTTATAAGCAAAATATTTGTAAACAATAACACTGGAAAAGTATTTTCCAGGCTTACCATGGTTTCTTTATGCAGAGTAATCAAAGATGAGTTAAGTGTGTTGCTATAATCCTTGTGGATACTTAGCAGCTGGTATATGGTTTATATAAATTACACTAGCTACGGTTATAGTGTTTGTATATTGTCTGCTAATTTTCTTTGTGACTAAGTTGATTTTACTTGCCTTACAAAACCTGCTGTATGTATGTAACTAGGCCAATGGAAAAAATGTATTTTTGAAAGCTTTCTCAATATAGCTTGGTGTTAATGAAAACCACTGAATGTACATCATGATAGAGGAGAATTTTTAAATTTTACTTAATGCTATCTCAATTTTTTGTTTGTTGAAGAGGTAATTATATTACTGAACACCAAGTTATGTCTTTTTGCTTAGCTGTTTTCTTTGTTTTTACGAGACCAATGACTGTGAATGGTTGAAGCCACTGTGTCATGTTCTATGAGGAGCAAGGAAACACAGTCATGTTGAAAAGATCAAAATAAAGGAAAGTTCAGTGAAAACCGAACTCTTAAATTTAATACAGGAATTTTCAGCATTCCATAGATGGTGGTCTAGATTCCACTGCCTATAATCAAAGCGGGTTAAAATTCTCTTTAACTCTTCACCAGGGAAACTTTGGCATTTATAGTGTTTAACTATGTCACCAGAGAAGACTAGATTATCTTGAAAACAGCTGTCGTAAAACATTGCTTTTGAAATTTTATTTTTTATAAAAAATCCATCCATGATTTTGACCTGTCTGTGTTAAGGTTTCAAATTTGTTTTGTAAATTAGGTTTATAAATCCACACCTTTTAAATTAAAATGTGACTAGGATATATTTTCCTCTAGATCACTGTCCTTAGGATCTCCCAGCTGCCACCAAAACGTCATTGTGTGATTAGATAATATCAAGGGTAGGAAAATGAAATAAAATAACAAATATAGATAGATTTAATGGAAAATGTAAAAAGACAGTTAATCTCAGACTTTGTAATTGAAAATTTTAGTTAAAATATTTCAAAATATTTTTTTTTTGGCAACGAAAAGTATTCCTAAAGTTGTGGAGCTTTTCAAAAGCACCTGGAGTTTGAGGGAAGAGCATTTTTCAATACAGAATTGACAAGCTAGCTCAACAGGTGATATCAAAGGTTGGGCTGAACTTTCCTTTCATTCTGAGATGACTCCATACCATCAACCAGAATCAGAAAGTGAATTCATGATGGCCAAGCTTCAGAAGGTCTGTAGCTGGTGGAATCACACCATGGTCTCTTTATCATCTGACAAAAGGCTATGAAAAGTTCAGTTGATCGAACTGCAGATAGCTAGCAGTTCTTTAATGTGTAGTCAAATTCAAATGCACTCAGCTCAGACAATATCCAAAAATCCAATAATGAACTGCAAAAAACAGCAGATGTTTTGGTGTAGCCAAGAGTAGTGTGTCAATTAATTGCATAAATGTGGGGCTCACATGTCAAATAACTGCAAAAGATACCAGGCTCTGATGGTTTTCCAGCTGTTCCATCATCTCTTACTCTCATTCCCCAGTAAAAATCTTAGTGCATCACTACAGCTGGATTACACTGCAGAGAGCAGAACATGTATAAAATCAACACGAATTGTTTGCTCTTAGATTCCAATTTTCAAGGTGTTTTCTGTTTATGAGGCAGTCTGCTGTGCTAACTATTGCATAGATAAGGGGAGTTCTGCTCTCTAAAGTCAGTAATCTCCCACCAAAAAGTATTTGGAAGCTTTGAAAAGAGTCTGTTGTCTGTATGAAAAGTGTTTGCTTTTTTTACCCACAAGTAATTAGCAATGGCAGAGGGAATTGGCTTGGTTTTGTCCAAAACCAGCTACTCTTGAACACCCTGACTTTTCTTTTAGCATTTAACATTTAACGACAGCGTTCAGAGTATCCTTGGGTCCAGCACTTGCCATCTCTTACTGGGCAGCAATTTTGTTGGTTTTTAATACCACAGAATGAAGATGAGGTGGTTTGTTTGTCTTACAGATAGTGGCAAGAAACTCTTGCTGCAGAGTTTTTCAGCCAGTTGCTTTCAACATTTGTTGTGAGCTTCATATATGGATTGCTCTTACTTTTATGATTACTTACCAGTTTTAATTTTATGCTCAGAGGCATGGTTGTTCGTATCAATGGGTAATTTACAGTACCTCTGGGAAGCGCCTGATTCAGCAGTATCTTAGGCACTCACAATTAGTTTATTCAGCCCTTAAAAGAATTGTGATGCTGCACATACATCCTGTGCTATAGCAACGTTGCCATCTGATTCAACAACATCGCAATGTTATAGAGTATTGCTATATCTCAAAACCTAGAGGAGCAGGAAAAGTGCAGATGGACAGGGTTGGAGGTTATCTGTCTAGCTGGCAGGAGAAAAGCAGTGAGATCCTAGAAGAAAATAATTCCAATTTATTTTTGACACCTCTTTCCCTGCATTTTGATTTTGTGTTTGGGAAATGAAATGCAAAAATTTGGGTACAGAATAGTACTTGCTGGAACTTCATAGAGATGCTATTAGAGGATAACATTCTTTTTCATGTTGTTATCATCACTGTTATGATTGCTTCATTTAATGCTGCATCTTTTCCAGTACCTGTGTTGCTGCAATGTCCCCACACTGATTTCTTCTGTTTACTGTCATCAGCATGTTGTTGTCATCGCTTCTTCAAAAACGAGTATTAATTGAAGCAGTTCATTCTACCAGAGTTAAGATGGCCTATTTATTCTTTTATATAATGAATACTACCAAGTTGCATTTATCTTGTCATGGCCTGTCAGCTCCTTTTCTCCACTTTGTGCGGATCTGCTGTCTCGTACCGTTTTGTTCCAACTTGGCGCGGTAGAACATAGATGTTTCTCTGTGTTATGTAAATGATCAAAGATGCTCACTGGCTGTCACAATAGGGAAAGAGGGCTGATCCTGAATTGGTATCGTTGCTCTTTCAGTGACTTCCTGACACAAAAATGTCTCATTCTGCCTATGAATGGAGCAAGATTTTATTTTGGCAGAAAGATAATAATTTGTCTGTAGCCATGGCATTAAATTTGATGTATAGGCAATGTAAAATATAAAGTATATGATTCTGAACCACTCCCAAGGATTATGAGCAGTCTTATACTGGATTGATAAAGCTGTAGATTTACAGAAAACTGCTACTTTGATTCTGCATGAAACTCCTCAATCACAGTACTGCAAATTGCTACTATATACACAAATGCATGTACAAGAATATCTTGGCTTCCTTAATATCAGGAGTACAAGCCATAATGTGTCTAATCATCATTTATGTCATAGAGCTCTGTTACATATGAAATAGTTGGCTTTTAATAATTATGGCCTTTGCATTTAACTGGACTGAGCTATGGCTCGTAAAAACGTAAAGAGAACCACTGCCTCTTGCTTCAAAGTATTTGATATTCTCTGGAATAAAGACCCATAAAAATAGTGCAGCAAGGTACTGCTGAGTTATGCCAGGTGAGGTCAAAATTGTTGATTGCAATGGATTGCTGAATTTGTGGAGTAAGAGCTGAAGAAATACTTTCAGTCAAGCTTCTAGAGAATTAAGAATATTAATGCTGAAATGCCTCTACCAAAGCCTCTGACTGTACAGTTTTCTGTTTTCCTAAAATACCCTCACAATTCTGGGTTAAGCGTTGTAGTCTTTCCCTCTGTTTTCCGTATTTGTTATGTATCAATTATTGTAAATGCCATAGACTATGTTCTAGACTCTAACTGCTCTCTGGTTAACAGTGATTTAATACTATATTTGATACTGCACATCAAAAAAAAAAAAGCGCTACTGATTTAAATTTGTGTTTTTAATATAATTGTCTTGCTTCTCATTTGGTCGGAGGCCTTTGAATTACTTTGAAATTTGCAGCTTGTTATTATGCCGCTTCTTGCTGGAGTGTATTTTGTCTGCACAATTGGAGATTTGTGCTCTCTTAAATAAGAATGCCATGGGACAATCCATGTAGTGGTGATTCGGTTAATGCTACTTTTCTTTCTTAATTGTGAACCAGTTCCCTTACATGATTTGAAGGGCATTATGCTGCTGCAAGGGCAGCCTTCATGTGCCATCTTAATCCCAGGCATTTGCCATTTGTCTCACAGCTCTTCTCAGAAGAGCAGTGGTGTATGTCTGTTTCCTTACACATTTCAGTTCAGGTCAATTGCTCTTTCCTACTCAAATCCCTCCTTCAGTGTTCTTGAAGTTTCTTTATTTTCTGTTCTAGTCTATGCTCAATTAACTTTATATAAGTGAAACTCTCAGGCTTGAGTGGTATTATGTACATGTGCTAAGCTAAAGCACATCTGTAAGTAATTGTAAGGCTGGGACCTTAAATTGCTCCTGTGTGCTTTTTGCATAGTTGCTCCCTGTCTGCGTTATAGGAATGACTTCATTTCAGTAGTGTTGAATGATTTTTTTTACTAGGTATGAAAATATTTGTGATTTTCAAATATTTAGGAATTATGCCACTCCTAAAACAGACTAAACTAATGCCTCTCTGATAATTATATGGCCGTATCAGCATTTAAGATGATGATCAATCCACTCACCTGAGAGCTGGTGAACTGATACGATCCCAGGCTAAATGTTGCACTATGGGAACCAAATGAAGTTGTTCCACATTTAAGTATCCTCATCACTGTTTGTTCAGATCTGAGAGACTCAGAATTATGTGAAACACTGATTCAGTTCTGCTGTCTCTGGTGAATTCAGCAACCACCAGGCTGTCAGGCTGTTCTTTGATTTTTTCATATGTGCCCTTACTCATATCTGTGATATGCTAAACCCTTCCCCTGAAAAATTATTTTGTTAAAAGAGTTTGTCTCGCTATTTTGTATCTGTTTCTCTTTTCACAGTCTGCACTGAGAATGAAAGAATGATTCCAGGAAATGGTTTGGATTTCACATGAAGCGTCTCTGTGGTTTATTTGAACTCAACAGCGCTAGTTTTGTTGTCTTATACCCTGTGTTGTTTCTAATTTTCCAGCTTCTTAGTCATCATTAGCTTAGATATTTGCAGTTGCATCTTTTACTCTTCTTGTGTTGACTCCTCCACCCCAGTAGTAGCTGTTCCATTCTCCCTTGGTTTTCTTCCAGCATGCCTAAATCTTGTTCAGGCAGGTGCTCAACACAGCATTGAGACTGTATGTTCTTCTCAGCCATGTTGTGACTGCTCTCTGTGCAGCCTATGCTGTGAGACGTGTGGGGTCCAAAATCACACTTTTGCAGCCATACTGTGTTACAAGGTGGTCAACCATTTGCTGCTCACTTTCACCCTGCACAGTTTTTTTAACATCAATTTTCATTTCTTCAGCTGATGTATCTCTGCTTCTCATTTCTTTCCTTTTCTGTAATGTTTACTTCTCCTTGTGCAAGATGCATCATACTATTTTATTTCTGGACTTTTACCACTCCCATTTATTTTCCTCTCTGTTCTAGTCTGACATATTTACACTGCTTTCCAGTTTTTGAGATATCTTTGCATTTTAAACAATTTCATTTTAGTATTTTATTTCTTGTTCCAAATCATTAATAAGTCTATTAAATAAATAAGATATTAATGCTGACTTACCCTCAGCTACCTCAAAACTTTTCTCCTCATCTTCATACATTATTCTTCATACATTATTCTTCATATCTTTGTTGCTGCTTAGAAGCCAGTTTATAGATCATGTGATATTGTTCTTATTCAGGGAATTAATTAAAATTCTACTTGGTGAATTTTCACAAGATTGTGTATGAAACAAAACTGAAATTCAATTTCAAGTGTATTCTCATATTCATCTCAATTACCTACTATTTTGCTGTCAAAAAAAGCAAGAAGGTTAACCAGGATGACTTGTTCATCATAAGATCTTACTACCTAGTGCTCATGTTCCTATAGTTCTCAAGAGATTTTTTTATTGTACTTTATATAGCACCATACATTTGCAAAACACTGAAACTAGAATAAGCTGCATTCTTGTCCCTGAAGACCTCACATTCTTAAAGGCCTGTTAAAGCAGCAAGTTACACCAATGTGCTTCACTGTTCCACATAGAAAGCCATTGTCCTGTTGGATGAACGGCAGTGGGATGGTAGCCCCAGAGGAGTCAGCCCTCCACTAATCCTCTTTTTTTTTCCTACTTCACATTGGCTAGGCATTGCCTTTAAAGGGCTTACTGTCTCAGGGAATGGATGGTGCTGCTTGCTGAACTATTGGGAACGGGAGAAAGCAGCTTTCCATGATCTCCCTGCCATGCTGTGAACTTTTACCATGCAGCTGCAATCCTTTGTGGCCCTGTAATGACAAACCGAGTGTTCTGAGCATTAAACAGAATGTGATAAAATTTTCATCCAAAAGTTTCTATACTGCTTAAGACTTGGCTCACAATCCTCTGCGTTGTAGCTTTGATATGTTTTGGAGTTCTTTATGGGTCTATGGCTGTGGGTGTGGACGTATTCTCAACATACCCAGGTGCTTTCAATTAATATACTGTTGTACACCTGTGATGCAACTTATTGATGGTGGATATTATCTTAGAATTAAACTGTTTGGCTTAGATTTTAGGCTTTCAAAGATACAGATATATTTAATGGGGTCTTTGAAAGTGTCAGTGACTGAAGTAATTCTTCAAAAGCCCCAACATGCATCAACATTTTGATACGTATTATCTGTATCTGCATTTTTAAAAAAGTAAATAATTAAATCTCATAGTAAAACGTAAAATGTCAAGGAGTTGCTTGACTTTCTCATTTCTGAGTTTGAGTACTTACGGTTTCTCATGTACAATGGTTCCTTGCTGCCCAAATTGACCTCTTGCAGCCTTTACAGTAGCCTTGCGGAATTTGCCACAGGCTGATTTTTTCCTATCTAAGTATACTTGCAATCTAATTATAATAATTCCATCCCACAATTGATGTTGGGAAGCAGGCTGTGTCTTTAATATAAACAAATGCAGAATATCAGAATAGAATAGAATAGACATCTGGACCTAGAGAACTTGCAGTTATTTCACTGCACAGAAGGTAGAGTTATGCTAGAACACAGAATACTACTTTAAATCAGTTTGGTTGGTGGTCTTGTCCAGGTTCTTATTGCTAATTATACTTCTGCTTCAGAACAGAGATATTAGAGTGTTCTTAATAATTATATAGCGTTACAGAAAAGTATTGTTTCAGATTTGCTAGCAAGTATGGAATTCGATACCTTTATATTTTCCTAATTCTGTTTTATGTAAGTACAGATTGTGCAACTACGCAGCTCAAAAAGATTTTTGTTTTTTCTTAGTTACGATCCCATATTTCATATGAAAAGGTGCCTGCAAGGCTACTCCTCTCATAAAAAAGGAAAAGATGTTTCAGGAAGTCCTGTCTGTTCCTTAAGAAGGACACAATAATATTTTGCTGTGAATGGTATTGAACAACAATAAATCTCTAGATGACTGATACAATGCATTTAAAAAGACTTCTGCGATTAAATGTAAATATTTGTTTTGCTTACTTCTTAAATTGAGTTCCTTATTTTCCTTAGAATTTAAACATAGGAGTGTCCAATTTGTTCCATTTATTTATTGGGCCACTGCCTAATTTTATTTGCCTCCTGTAAACTTTAATTTTCTTGTTTGAATTTGTTCTTTTTTTTATTATTTTAATTATTGTGTTTATTTAAAGTCTGCTTTTATAATGTCAAATGTTTCAGTAAGTTCTCATCCAGAAGCTCCAACACGCCAAATATATGTATATGGTACAAGGACAACTTATTTGATATACACTGTATTGACTTGAAGTTTAAGAAACAATTTGTCATTGAATTGAAATCCATTTAAGTTCAACTTTAATCTAAAAACATTGTCATATTGTGAGTGGCACAGATTAATTTATTTAACTTCATACACAAAACAGCTTTCATATCGTAAATGTACTTTGGGTTGATACAGGTATCAGTATCTCAGGACATGAGAACTCTCTTCCATTTCCTCTTATCAAACAAATAAGTTCTTGGAACTTTTGAAGTTCTTTAGAAGTTCTTCAGGTTTCAAGACAAGCGTTGCAAAATTACATTTGTTTGGATAGCATTACCTTAGCTCCAAAGGAGTCAAGAGACAAAATTTTTCAGTTTTTGGTAAGGTAGAAGGTGCATGCTCTGTTTTGATGCTCTTTCAAACACTGCTATTCATCTGCTAAAAATTATTTTTTATACTTCTTATGAGAATCATGTTTTTCTCAAAAAGTAGGGAAAGTGTCTAGGACGTCATACTTAAAATGGAGGTGGATAGCAGTGACATGCATTACTTTGACAGTAACTACTGCATCGTAAGCTTATGTAATGTAAATGGTCTTATGTGCTATTGTGAAGTAAACATTAAGTATTCACATTTTATGCTAATACCAGTTTTCAGCTCTATTTACTAGTATTTTGGGACAATTTTCATCTCCATTTGTTTGGGCCCAAGACACGTATTTGCCATAGTCCAGTGGTTTGAGCATTCACAGCAGAGTTAGGAAAACTAAATTCAAGTTACTTTTTCAAGAAGTATGTAATTATTCTGTAGCAGAGCAGCATGAAAATACAGATTTTGCTGACAAACAGCTGTGTGACAAATAACTGAGTTTTTCATCAGTTTCATCTCCTAAATGAGGAGGCACACAGGCTTTCAATCTAATTGATTACAATCAAAGGAGGTAGTAGATCTTGCAAATCTGTGTTGAATGCATGCAGCCTTGCTTTATTTCAGCAAATGGATTGTCTGCCTCGTTATGCTGATGTGGATCTTCACACTTCTGTGGAGTTGTTTCTGATATTGTCTGGTGTAAGTTTACCATGCCATCTCAATATGACTTTTACTGGAGAACTAAGACCAAGTCAGCGTCGTGCAGCCAAGTGCTGCATCATTAATGATGTCATGAAACTCTGTTGTAGAATTTGGCTTATAATTTGTCAATGGAAACTCAGGAACCCTGAAGTTACATGGATATCAAGTGTTTGTTAGAAGTCTTGACAGGCATCAGTACTTTTCAGGAAAAATCCCAGCAGGTTTGTGAGGCATGTGGGTGACATATCATTTGACATTCCTAGGTTTTCTAGCCATGTAATTGTTTCACTTTTGCATTTAGTAGGAGTTATATATTGTTTGTGGGACTTGAAAACAATGTTAAAATTTCAAATTTCTCTCTCCCAAGCTTTTCCTTGCAGTTTTTGTTGAAAATGTGGTATATATTGATAAAGATCAGAAGCTTGTCTTGAGTCAACGTTTCCCAAGAAATTACTCTTTTGTCTGAAATTCACTGTAGTGTCCTCTGGCTTGTCTTTAGAGGGTGGTTGAGCTTCTGATGTATGGCTAGAACTATAGGATTACCAGCAATAAAGCTATTTGAGAAAGAGAAACTAGGCAGAAGGTTTAGTTGAAAAGTGTTATTGAAGTAGCTGTTTTCAAAACCTGAACTCCTGTAACTCAGTGACTCAAGAGTCAAAGAACAAACCAAAACCAGGGAAAAAAAACCAAAAACCCAACACTCAGGCTGCCATTAAATATATTTTCCAGAGACCACTGATTTTTGAAATACATCCTACAAGTGCTGACTCTGCAAGTAGTTTGTCATAGTCGAATGTAAAAGCCTTGTATCTTCTGCCAGCTGGTGGTTGTTCTCTGACCTTTGGTTCCAGGTTCTGGTAGGAACATGGTATATATTTCTACAGAGAATGAAACGCTAATGGTCTTATCAAATAATAGCAGTACTCGAATTGTGTTTAACAGTGCTGGAAATTAGTTTTTCAGGCACTGATCTTGACAGGTCAACTGTCACCAATTGCTATACATATCTGTAAATGCATCAGTCCTATAAATAAAATTCTGTCTGCAATAAGTGGAAGCTCAAATTGACACGTCTGTGAGATGTTCTGAATCACAAAGATGTAAAGGAAAAATCCCTCGTGGAAAAGAATTTCCTTGTGTTCCATCTATCAAATTTATCGGCATCATTTGCCTTTTAGAGACTGAAAAAAATTGTGTCTCCATACAGAACTCCATGGAGATCTGTGCTGATATGCTGCAAAATATGCTTCTCCTTGCACCTACCCCCACTGAGTAAAAAGACAAAACTTTGTCTCTATTTTTGAATGAAAGGAATATACTTATGCTTTTGCAATAGTATATTTCCAGTTCCTTTTAGGAATTCTTATTTTTAATACAGAATGCAAAATATAGGGTATTAAAAAAGTTTGACCTCCTGATGTGAAATCAAATAGAATTTTCAAAGGGAAAAGGAGTGGGAGAAGGAATTGAAATGTCAGTCCACCAGTGATAAAGTAATAAATTAATGTATTTTATTTCCCATTTTTGAATAAATAGCGATGATCAGCCGTAGGCTCTGTAAGCCGTTCTGGCCAAAACTTTCCATGTATTTTTACCATGTACTTACTGCATGGGACAGCTGAAGAAAGCTTAGATAGTGCAACATTCTTTAAAGATTTTAGAGAATATGTTTACTACATGTACCTTTACTGGTTTTTGATGTCTGTTGAACTGTACTGATTCTTTTTTTAACTGACAAATTGGTTACTTTTGCTTAGAAATAGCAAAAGCTAAGGAACATCTGTGCAAGTTTCAGAGCAAGCATCTGAATTTTAATTTAAGAGATATGATAGCTATCTCTTACGATGGCTAAAGTTATCTACCCATATTGCTATAGACACTTTTATGTACGAAACATTGTTTGTAACTCCAAACTAACATCACAGAGAGTTTTCAATCTGAGATACTTCAGCTTTCAAGAGTATCATTAGGAAGCTTAATATTATTACTCCAGTCATTCTCATCTTTCATCCTCCAGATCAGCTGGGTAAAAGGAGGTATAGCTTAGTTCTAGTTTTCACAACTAGAAGATTTAGTGACTATAGAATTATTTTTATCAGTTGTACCTATGTGATAGATATGATGGCTGAGTAGTCACTGAATGTCCTGCTCTTACCTAGTTCCCTGTTTATCAGTTTAGTGCAGCAAAACATAAATAAAACTATACAGATCTCTCCCATCACAATTTATTTGTTGGTTTGACTTTTGAGGCTTTAGGATATGATTGAAGTAATAGAAATAAATCACGTAGGACATTTAGCCATAGGCATTTTCAGCTAAATAAGTTCTTTCCAAGAAGGTTTTGACTTGCTACGTGAAAATTAGCTTCTGGCAGGAAGAAGCCACATTTCACTTATCTTGGACTAAGTTTAATATCTACAGGGCATGCCTTCAGCTAACAGCACTGCCTCCACATATGTGAGTACTGGTGTTTAAGAGTACAGCTGGATTAAGAGTACCATGGATTCTGTTTGAAAGTAAAAGGAGTGTCTGACTGCTGCTGCTGAAGAGCATATGCAGTTTGAATAATCCAAGGGTCGCTTAAGATTGACTTTTCTGTTGAACCTCTTTGCAGAAAAAGCAATAAAATTGATTTTTGAAGTGCTACATTTAATTGAAAAATAAAATATTTACATGTAATGTTCCTTCAAGATATCATGAAAATACATATCGTGCATCCAGCAAATGCATATAATATTCTTAGAGATTATGAGATATTTGATCATGGGAGCCTGGGAACTTGAGAGGCTGTCATTGTTTTACTGATGAGGTAGAAGTAGGGCAGGAGAGAATATAAGAGTTAATATAGGATCTGAGGACAGTCCAGGATAGAAGAGGAGGCAGTTTGCCACCACGGAATCTATGTCAAGATTTTATAACTATCAGTGAATGAAAGCGTTGTGCGGCAAGAGAAAAGGTTGGTCTTTGATAAGCAGTAGAGAGTGATTTCAAAAGTAGGAGGGAATCTGATCAGAGAGGGAAATACAGGGTAGTAATACTACAGATAATCTTAAGAACTGTCAGTCAATATAAGCTTACTAGAAAGAAAAGTCGTATCATAATGATCTAGATGAAGTAATATGACAAGTACTACAGATAACACAGCAGTTACATTACAGGCATTGATGAAAATACATTCACACAACGAATTAGTTTCTGTCCTCTGAATCTCACCGACTCTCATCTGTGTTTAAAAAACTCACTTCTCTTATCCTATGTATATCAGTTCTGGATTTGATCAAGCTGTTGTTAAATGTTTATATAAGTATTGAAGGATTTCTGCTTACCGGGCTTACAGACTCACTGTACTTTCCTTTTCTAGTTGGCAACATGGGATTCTGAGAAAGGACTGAATGGTAGCCTGCAAGAACGACGTCTGGGCAGTGATTTACAAGGATTGACACTCAAAGTGGTGACTGTCTTGGTATGATCCTATTTGAGTTCAGAAAACAAAATGCTCGAAATAAAAAGGTTATGACTGAGTATCCTGGGCACTTCCTTCAGTATTTTTCCCTATCATTTTCAATTCTGTATTTTTGGATGATCAGTTACATAAGCAAGAAAGATAGATGATGGCCTTTTATTGTTTTATGTGGATCTGTGCACTGTCAGAGATGTAAAACATTTGTTTATTTGCTTATGCTGTTTTTTGCATTGTAAATCACACTGGACGTGGAACCAGCACAAGATCTGAGTATCCAGGGCTACATTTCAGATACAGTACTCTAACTCAGATCTGCAGTTTCTAGCATTTCATGGATTTTAAGATCAGATGGGCCAATTACAATAATCTAATCTTGGCTTTTGTGCACTGCAGGCTGTAAAATTTAATTAACTGTTTCTTCCATCAAGCACATAAGTTTGTGTTGATAAACTATGTCTTTTAGAGAGACAAAGACTTTGTGTTTTTGGGACTACTGTTTGTTACTATCCTGAGTGATAGTGGTGCTCCTGTTAGCGAAGTGCTAACTAAAGGGCAAATTAAGGTGTGGAATGCATTCCTGCCTAAAATATTGTAGTTCTTAGATTGAAAAACGTGGTGTCTTTGTGGTTTTATTTTTCTTTTTTTGAATCATTATATAAATGGGAAGTAGTGCACAAGATCATTAAGGAAGTTTCCCCAGCATTCTTTCCTCAGTCAGATGACAGGTAAGGTTATGGTATAGCTTGCACAGGAGGTGAGCAGATGCATTCCTGGAGGCTGTCAGTGCCACACCACAAATGCAGATAACTGCAGAGGCTGTGCAGCCAGCAGTCTCAACATTGCCTCACAGGAGAGCAGGATTCCCATGTCTGACAGAAAACATACCAAAAAATGCTGTGTTCCTTAGTCTCAAAATATATTTCAATATAAAATACTCCAGCAGTCAGCACCCATAAAAATTATTGCCTGATTTTCCAGAATTTCAAATATTCAAAAAAAAAATGCAACATTTGTATCATTTGTTGCACTTGGTCTCTTGGGTAATCATTAATCTCCTGAATTAATCATTGTCTGTAAAAGATGACTTTCTAAATCTCTGGTATGCTCTGAGATGGAAAGCAGTGATGTTCCTATGTAAGTCCTGTGCTTTAGATAATATCTGTATTCTAGGCAGTCAACTAAGATACTAGTCAGTGAGAAGAGGCAGGTATTCCAGAGAGCAGTTCATCCTGCAGGCACCAGGGAGCTGCCAGAGGGGTTAAATTGTCATCTGGCATCTCTTCCTCTTCTCATGAACTGTAGAAAACCCCGGACAATTTATGAGACTCAGCTGCTGAAGGAAGCACTGGTGTCTACACTGAGTTGTCCGGAATGACTCAGGAAACAACAATTTTACTTAAAA
>WBMW01006194.1:235116-309762 GCA_013396635.1 Penelope pileata
CAGCTGAGATACTGTTTTGTTCTCAGGAAGAACCTTTTGTGATGGTGGCAGAGAACATACTTGGGCAACCAAAACGTTACAAAGGATTTTCCATTGATGTCCTGGATGCACTGGCTAAGAATCTGGGCTTCAAATACGAGATATATCAAGCTCCCGATGGCAAATACGGACAGCAGCTCCAAAACAGCTCCTGGAATGGCATGATTGGAGAACTTATTAACAAGGTACACAAAGAAGAAGCTATATTTGAGGGGGAAAAGGAAAAAAAGGCTCTTCACAGTAGAATGTCAAAGCTCTGTAAGGGGATTGTTGAAGTTCTCCCCTTCCTCCGCTGCAAATTACAGGAGATTGACTTAGGATTGAAGAGCTGGTACAGAACACTTCTGAGCTATAGTGGTTTGAGTGAGGTCTAAACTATGCATTTTAAAACTATAGAAACTGTAGAGTCTATGATTCTATAGTTCTGTTCTATTTACTCCCAACTGTTATCAATGTATGTTACATCAATGTAAATCTGTTTATATAGATGCCAGTATAAAAAGAGTGGCAATGTCTGTATGTATGAATGAATGAGTACGGCAAGTATATATTCTTAACTTACAGACTTTTTTTTTGTCGTTATGTATTTGCTACATTGCTTGTTAGTATAGCTTTCTTTGGGTCACTTTACGGTAGTATGTGTGATAATAATCAACTCTGACTCCAAAACAGAGAAGGTATCCCTAATAATATATACGATAAATAATTTTTTTTGAAGGACTGGAATTTTAAACTGAGCTCAGGTTTATTCATTGTTTGAAACAGGAAAATATTTCTTTACTTAAAATAAGGAATAAATTAATTGAATTCCATTGAAGTAAGAGGGGAAAGTCTGTAGCTTAGAATCTCCAGGAAGATTAAATTAGAATGTACTTTGTTCTTGTTCACACTATGTGACATGGGACAAGTGCTAATCAAGAAAAAGAATCGAAGGAGTTAACATTCTATGCTGCCAGCATTTGTAGAAAAGGTTACTCTTCTGCAGTAGCTATTGCTGGAAGTAAAAGCTTTCTCATTACCGAGTAAGTAGGCGTCTCAGTGTCTGGTAAGTAGATGTTTAGGAAGAAATAGAAGCAATTAAATCTATAGCAAATGTGTGTGATAGTGGAATGTTCTTGGTGGGTGCTAGGAAGAGTAAAAAACTTTTTACTTATTTTGCACTGACATAAGCTATTTGACTTTCATTGACTTAAAAATCGGGCAAAAAATCCTATGAAAATTCTTTGGAAAATGCATACTTTGATGTAATAAAGTATTTATAATGGTATTTCTGCTACTAGCTTTTCTGCTTACTCTGAAGGATTTCAAAGCAGACCTCCTTGACCTAATATTGGCCCTACTTTCCCAACAAAACATAGAGATAGGAAACAAAAAGTACATTTTATTTTTTTGTAAAGAAGTGTTTTGATTAAGATGGGAAAATAGTCAAAATCTAGTTGCAGCTCTTAAAAGCTTTGGGAATCTTATTTATTAAACACTTATCTTTCATTGAGTCTGTATAATTTTAAAGGACCTTAAATATGTAATAACTACTCACTTTAAATGTTGAGGTCAAAGCAGTTTGAGGAGCTAAGTTGCCTTTGGGGCATTCTTACAATTATTAGTTTTTGCAAACACTTTATTCATTGCAAAAATCAACAGAATCTTCCCTTCCTCTCCCCCAAATGTCTCATGAAATCCCTTCATGAGTATGGGAAGTGGCCAGTTCTGCAGGGAGAACAATGAACGTTAGCTCTTCACAAGTTGCTACCAAATACATAAACTAAATAAATTTTGCATGGGGAAGGAGTAAGGATTTTTTTTTCAGTAATCTTATGATGATAGAGTAAAAGAAGCATTGGTATAACTGTGAGGTTTATATGGATGGTGTTTCTTAACTGCTTGCAATGCACTGAGTTAAAATGGCTTAGAGTTTAGACTTCATTTTGAAATTGCACTTACTCCAGATGCTTAAAGTTTTGCAGTACTTTGACAATTTACATCACGCTATTCTGCTTTGAACCAATGCAGTTAATGTCTGAGTGATGAAACTGACTTCATTTGTCTAAACATGTTAGATTTTGGAAAGAAATGCATGGAGCCACTTGCTTTTTAGAAAACTTCCCCTGAAGTCTCGCATTAGCAGAGTTCATGGGAAATAATAATAATAATAAAAAAAAATCTGACTTGTTGTCTTTGTCTCACAGAGAGCAGATCTAGCAATTTCAGCCATCACTATAACACCTGAAAGAGAGAGTGTTGTGGACTTCAGCAAGCGGTACATGGACTATTCTGTGGGGATCTTGATCAAGAAGCCAGAAGAGAAAATCAACATCTTCTCTCTCTTTGCCCCTTTCGACTTTGCGGTGTGGGCTTGCATTGCTGCAGCCATCCCTATAGTTGGTGTCTTGATATTTGTCTTGAACCGGATCCAGGCAGTCAGGGCACAGAACGCCTCCCAGCCGAGCCCTTCTGCCTCCTCCACCCTGCACAGTGCCATCTGGGTTGTGTACGGCGCCTTTGTTCAGCAAGGTACGTAGTCTGTTACAAACACCACTGATGGACATTCAGATATGCTCTACCTTGGTGAGAGCATTTCAGGACATGTTCTGGCCAAGGCTAACATTCTAAAGATGAAAGAGAAGATTTGTGTGAGGAGAGGTAGTACATTTTGTTAGCCCAGATAATGGGCAGGTAGGTAAGCTTTACGAGTTATGTTCTACTTTTCTGTTCCTCGGAAAGTCTAGTAAAACTACTCCCAATAGACTTTTCCATTTTGTAAAAATGATTACTTGATAAATAAACTGCAGAGCTGCTTGATGTAACATTACAATATTTCTCCCACTTGGAAACTAGCAGCTTTTATAATGATTTAAATCTGATTTTAGAAATGTGTTTTTGAACTAGTGTGACTTTCTGTTCTTTGAAACCAATAGAAAGTTGTTATGAACACTGTAATGATTTAATTCCTGCATATTAGTAGTACTTCACTGTTAAGCTCTCCTTATTTAGAATATTCATGTTCTGTAGGTTTGATCCTGAATAATGCCTGAGGGAAACATTTGGAAATGCAATTTTCTAAAACAGTATCCAGGGCAAGAGGTTGACTATCAATTGTAATGGAAGTAGTGCTTAGCTTATAGCAAAAGGGTGGTATGAAAGTTGATTACTCCAACAAAATTTAACGTAACAGTACGCACAAGTTAGAAGCTCCTGAAACACCCTTATTTTCTCTGTCTACTTGCAGGGGGTGAATCTACTGTCAATTCTGTGGCTATGCGCATTGTAATGGGAAGTTGGTGGCTCTTCACCCTTATCGTGTGCTCATCCTACACAGCAAATTTAGCAGCATTTCTCACAGTATCAAGGATGGATAATCCTATAAGGTAAGAGCCTCTTCTTAACATGAAGCTGGAAACTTGGATTTCACAGAAATGTATTATCCGTTTGAGCATTCAGTCTTGCAAGAAGGAAATAGCTCCCTAATAAAATACTCTTCTTAATTTCAGTGACTGCTTCTCTCTTCTCCCCTCCTCTCTCCTCATTCACTCCTACAACCGCCAGGTAGTTTTGTCAAGTGAATGGAGGGGACAATATTTTTCAAGAAGACATGTCTTTCGTGTTTGTGTTTTTCTTGACTAGAGATCCTAGTGCTTCAGGTATCTATATTTCTTTGTTGAACATCAGAGGGAAGCTACTACCTCTAGGGAACTATGTATTGTTTCACTTCTCACCTTCAATGTGTGATTTTATGTTCTCAATACTTTGATATACATTGCTGTTTATACTATTATTTACATGTAAGATAATATAAGAGAACTTTTGAAATATAAATGACTCTGTTTGGTGGCATTTTTTGCAGAAGAGGCTTCTTCTCACAGAGGAAAAGATAACCAAATCTGACTCCAGGATAATAGATGTGATATAGCAGTTGTTTTATTAAATTTATATATAATTCTCTATATTTGTGTTGGCAATATTATGATGATGAATTACAGCTTCTGTAACAAACCCAATTTATCTTGCACCTTTGACTTCTTTCCCCCACCATCTGCCTACTAATCCATATCCTGAGAGAATATTTTCAGTAAGCCAGGCCTCTGAGCAGCTCCTTGTTGGCATTTTTTTTATGTTTGTTTGTTTGCTTTTCTTTAGAAAATGTAACAGTTGAACAAAATTTGCCTTTTTTCTCTCAGCGTGGACAAAATTTCTAACTTCATACTGGCATGGAGTACTGAGAGGACCGTTTATCGTCCTCGTTCACTGCTGACAGGATTAAAGTCTGATATCTCATGTTTGATCTGACAGTGAGGAGAGGTGGCTAGAGAACAGGCGTTGCAACACGGACTCTCTTAGTAAATGCTGACACAAAGATTTTAGGCCCTACTGAGTGACGCAGTTACTGTGTCAATCGCATTTGTGGTTTCACTGGAAAAACTGGGACTGGAATCTTTGTGCACAGCTCCTAAAACAGTAAGTTCTGCTGTTGGCACTTACATGAGGCTGGCTCTTAAAAAAGCTGCTTTAGCCTTGTTATCTGCACAGCACAAAAATAATTGCTTTTCACACAAGTTTCACAGTATTTCCAATTTAACTTGCCATTGCATACATGAAGATATGCAATGAATTTTGTATTGGTATAATGTGTAATACAGCCTAAAATCATTAAAAATATCTGTTGTAAAATGAATTTTCTATTATTTTGGCCAGAATAACTGGAGTTTTAAAGTAAAAGAAATAAGATCTCCATGTAATTTCTGAAAATAACATGAGAATCTGAAGAGAATAGAACTACTGCAGAGTGTCTTTGAGGCTCTGCTGTAAGATGTCATCCTATGATTTGGGACTAAGGTTAAGCACAATGAATAAATTTATCTTGTAACCTAAGACAAATAGTTGTCTGGAAAGCTTGAATAATGACCTTCCAAATGATTTCTGTAAGTTCTAATTCCTTCATGGTAGAAGAAATTGTTTGATTTTCTGAGCACCTGCCAAAACTCAGCAAATTTCAGAGCAGAAAAAATGTGGGATAAAATGCAGTGAGAAATCTGGGGGGAAAAAAAAAGTATTTAAGAGCTGAACTACAAATTATTAGATGAAGCCTCTGAGGCTGAGCTATTACAACATCTACAAGGGATTTTGATTCTCCTTCTTACTAAAATTGTTAAGTCTTGGGCGTGTGGGGGAGAAATTATTTGGGTAAGGGAGCTGTTTGACTTGTCTCAGGACTTCAGAGCTCATTCTGCCCTCTGCTGTTAGAGATCACCACTGAAGAATTACTATTATATGCCCTTCTATACCCAGTGGTGGCTTCCACTTTCCAGGTTCACAGTATCACATCTACTTGTAAAAGGAGAGGATAGAGAAAGTAGGAAACACTCTACTGTGATCTGCAAACACCAGTAGATTAATTCATGTGCCAAACCGGAAATGTTTACTATTATTTAAATTGTCATAAAGCTCCCTGCCTGTATTCTGGCTGCTTGGTCCTAAGGGCAGGGGTTTCTATAGGTGTTTCAGCCACAAAGTGGATTATTCACACTGTCTGAAGTGTTGAAAGTGGTCCCAGATGCTTTGGCTTATGCACCGGAATCATTCCTTAGGTAATCGGAAATGGTAGCTGTCAGAAAACTCTTTGGTTTGATGACTAGTTGAGCCAGTTAAGGAGTTTGTTGATCTTGTCTATGGCTATTTTACAATGTTTGCAGAATCCTGCTACTCTAAGGGACTTAGTCTAAACCCTCCCCTCAAAAACCAATAGTACCCTAGGAGAGCGGAGATGTGTTAAAGAAATAGGTTCTCTGGATGTTGAACATCCGTCGACTTCTAAGCTATGGTGAAGATATTTTCATGTCATATATCTTTTGAAGAAACATTTTATATAGTGTTGTAGTGTCAGGTTTAAAACAAATACGTTTCCCAAGAAAGTAAACTATTGCCTTTCATGAATGCATCATGGCCTGGTCTCTCATCTCCTAGTACTACCTAGATTCAGCATGGTATGATGTTGAGTGAGTATTTTTTTGTCTCTGAATTTGCCACTGAGCTTGCTTGTATTATGTCTTTTGTGGGCTCAGAATAGGATACTTACTTGAAATCCATTTGTTCCCACCCAAAGAGGCTCAATGAGTTACAGCTGAAAATTTGCTCACCAGCTGAGAAGTACAGAATCCGTCTGTGTGTACTTCCATTGTTAAGAAACCAACCGCCTGTCCTCTCAGCAAGTGTGTGCTGTTACCTTTCCTTCCATAGGAAAGTCCTCTGGTGCTCATTGTTGCTGCTGTTAAATTGCCAGCAGGGAAGAAAACAGCACTTTGGTGCTGCAGAAGCTGCAACATAGTTAAGATTTTCATTACAAGACTGATTTTCTTCCCAACTCCCATCCAAAACACCTAATAAAAATTGTTTCTGCACCAATTTTGGCATGTGCAGTGTGTGACTAGCAGAATAGAAGTGTGTTTGATTGAATAGCTAAATGTCAATCAACCCAGTGATACTTACCTCCATAATTTTGCTGCAAAACAAACGTGGCATAGAAATCATAAATGATGTTTATTAGAAGGGGCTTGGCAAAACATTCACTGAAGCAAAGTTGAACGGTTGGGTGGCAGATTTGTAAAATTAGCATGTCAAATGAAAGCCTACTGATAAAGAAATAATTTTTTTGCAAAAAAAATGGTATTAGCAATTCTCACAAGGCTTTTCCGCCCTGCCGTGAGTTCCAGAATCTGTTCACAGAAAGATGAAGTACCCAGAGTAGAAGGCACAGCAGAAAGCAGCTCTGATGTGCTGCCAGTGTGTCTGGACTTTTTGAAAGAGACATCCTAAATGCCAAATGGGTTCCCAAGGGCTGTGCTGTCCAGGTGCTCAGATCACTTGTCACAAATGTTCTTGCATAGAACAAAAACCTTTCCTTGGGTTTTCCAAAACCCTCAGGGGCTTCATGGTGTGATAATGGAGAGAGACCCTGGCTCTCCCTTCCAGTGTGTCCACAGGTGCTGCCTTGCTCCTTGCGTGTCCTGGCTACCCCACTGTGACAAGGCAGTGGGGGTGGTCAGAAGGAGGAGTTTGAGACTCGCATCAAAATTTTTGGCCCTTTAGGAGATCAAGGATAAGAGAAAATGATGGGAGCCTTTCAAGGCTGCCCTCCATTCTCCAGTTGCTAGTGAATGGTATTTCTGCTCCCCTTTGTTCTTTTAATAATGCTTTTCTGAGCCAACTGCCCAAATTACCTTTCATGCTCTTCCTATCTTCTCTCTGTTTTGTTTGTATGTTCCAAACCTCACGACAAGGGAACCAAGGCAACAGAGAGGTCACCTCTTAGGCTTCCTGCTTTTGTGGAGATTCAGAAGCAGGACAGTGTATGCTTCAGCAGATTCCCTGGCCACATGTGGGCAGAGGAGTTAGACACTGCCCTGCTGCAAAGGAGGGGGCATTTCTGTGAACTTGCTGGTGGCAGTCACTCTGGAACTTAGACTGCAGGACTGTAATCTACATTCTAACTTGTAAAACTTGTGTTTGTGAACACTAACTTGTGTAAATGAACAATTCTTAATTTTTGTTTTCAAGCTTGTTTAAACCCAAATGATTTACATTCATTATAATATTTGCAGTACTACCTGTGTGCAGCTGAGGAGCCTTCTAATGGATCAGTCGGCCAAATGAAGGCGAGACTATTATATGAGAGTTTGTTCTTTCTTTTGTCATATTACATTTTCAAACAGCCCTTGGATCTGCTGTCTGACCTTCCATTTGTAATCATGAGTTTAATTAGCAGTGACTTGACTTCTAGCTTCATTTCTTGTTAACAAGCAGACTACACGCAGTTCGGTAGTGCAGAGATATTCTTAAACCCAAGTTTAGGAGAGCTTGTCTGATAAGAGGTTAGAATCATGCAGAAAAAAATAGGACATAAATAGTAGGCTATTTATAAACTCAAGGATTTAAGATTTTATCAAATTGATCCTTAACATTTGTGAATGCTATGGATGTTCTTAGACGCATCTGTATATATGCATTCATGGATTGCATAGAAAAGTGTTACATCTGCTTTTATATTCACAGTTGTTTCATGATCTGGGATCTCCTTAATTGCATTTCAGTCCACAAATTTCATGTGCTTTGGTGACAGCTGAAGATTTACTGCAGCTTAGTCAGGATGATAAGTCTGGCACTTGGAAGACTTGGGTATAAACTTTTTTTCTACCACAGGCTTTGTGTAATCTTGGCAAGTTTAGCCTCCTCACTGTCTCAGTTCCCTTTCTGTATAACAGAGTAACTTTTTTTTTCATATCTTATATGACATGTTGTCAGTTTAGCTGCTTTAAAGATGTTGGCTCGAAATGACCATATTATAATAGCTCTGCAGGTATCAAGAAAGATAGTTGTTCTGGGTTGCATACAAAACAGAAAATCCTAAAATATTTTAAAAGAAAATGAGGAAAGTATTTTGAACGTGCCAGCTAGAAAAAAAATGAACCAAGGGTTTCATCTGTTGTATTTAAGCGGATTTGATAGGGTTAGTAGCAAGAAGCTCTCAGGAATCTGTCTTTATTTGCAATGATTTTGCCCTGAAATTCCTTGTTTGAAAGCAGCCTTTCTGTTCTTAATATTGCACTTGGCTTGCTAAATATTTCATTGGGTTTTCTTCTATTGTTAATTTTCTTATGTTTAATTTGTACTGTATTTTATCTGTGCGGCACCTCAGGCGCACTGACAGGAAGCATGTATGAATAAGCATGATAAAAAATAATTATCGTGATTATTATTTAAGGCCTGTGAGCAAAAGCTTCAATCATTAAATAACTAGATTAAGTTCATCTGTAAAAACAAAGGCTAAAAAAAGAGTGAAAGATGCGAGTGAGCAGGGACAAAAAAGTCAAAATATATTTTAATTTCTAGAAGATTCCCTTTTTAGAGCACATGGAAGAAATGCCAAAGGAAACACTCTGCAACCTGTGCAGCAGGGCAGCAGCACTCAAGGGCAGAACTTGTCTCTAGGCACAGTTTGGAACAAGACACAGCGTTAAGGCCAGTGCTGGATCCCCATTGTCTATCTTTTCATTTCCCTTCTGTTGACGGTATGGCCCAGTGAGTGCTTCTAGGAAACCCAGGACTTCACAAAATCTGAGCTTTTTATAAAGCTTTCTGAATGTTGGCATATGCCATTCAAATATGGTTTAAAATGGATCCTAATTACTTCTGTAATTGAGCAAGCAAGCAAGCATGGAAGCGCACTTATTTCCCAAGGACATATCTTTCTGGGAAAGATGAGAATGTACAACTGAAAATCAGGCTTGTGTTCCACCTCTCCAGTTGCCATTAAAAAAAAAAGTGGCATGTGTTCGAGATGGATACAAAAGCAATAGCCTTGTGATTCCACAGCCTCCTCAACTCTGCCTTTACAACACTTACATTATAGCATCTCTTCATTTCTTCTGGTTATTGGGAAGTTCTGTGACTTAAGTGGGTTGAGGCATTAACATTCTGGTGCACATATAGTTTAGAGAAGTGAATGATTTAGTTATAATGTTAGCGAAATCTACTGGATGTGCAGATAATAATGATTTTTCATTGATTTTTATTTATTTAAAAATCATAAAATGATGAAGATCTAGTGAGAACTATAACCTTCACAGCAGCCCATCAGAATTTGCATGGATTGGTTCAAATCCAAGATTTAATACAATCTCTTCTCAGCTCACATTGAGTTGTCTTTGAAATCAGATTTTCTTATGTTAATTTCAGTTATTCGGTTCATAGAGTAGAGTGTCTGTATGCTGTCTGCATACATTAAATTGGCCTCTGACTTTATCCTTCTTTGTAAGAGTATGTGGCTTCTAATACCTGTGGCTTCTTTTGTTGGTTTGGTTTGTTTTTTTTCATATTTGACTCCTAAGGGATAAACAATACAAAATACAATAATGGAAGAATTTTGCCCAATAGGATATTTATATTTCTATTGTTTTTCTCTAAAGAAGCTGATAAAATGTATTTTATGAACTGATAAAAAAAAATCTAATATAACAAGATATTAAGAAGGCAAAAAATGATTACTACAGCAATTTAGACAGAGATGGCCTTAAAGCTCCAAACATCTCCTAGTCTGAAGGCTACCTCAGTCCATTGTTTGTAAGGATAAACACAGGAATAAGAAGAAAAACTTCACAGTGAATTCTGTTTTGCAAATGCAGTCTGGGTAAGGAACAACTGTTAAAGCAGGCTTCCCACTGTGCTCCAGTGTTTGTATTTCAGTCTTGCAAGAGCACTTTCTATTTTCCTACTATGTCAGGTAGCTGATCTACATTGCAAAATTACCTTGCTACATCTTTCATGTTAATACACAATTCCATGTGTTTGCCCACTGGCCATATTTGCTTTTCTTTTGGACAGAAAAATATTGTTACATGGCCCCTATGGTACATCTTTTTGTCAGAAGAATGTTTAAACCATGGGTGTCCAACATTTTGGCTTGCCTGGGCTGCATTGAGTGAATTGGAATTATCTTGGGCTGCATATAAAAGTTATAATATAGCTAATATATATAACTAACAAAACTTTTTTATTTTTTTTTTAATTAAAACATAAAAAAGAGCAGCAAAAACACAAAACTAGTGGGATATTCGACCTTAATTTTGTGAAACTAATACATCAGTCTGGTTTGATGGAAGTGGTTGCAATTCTTACTGAGTTCTCAAGGAGTTCATCAGAGATTTTTGATGAAATTCTACTCTTCCTGTGCTTCATCCTTGCAAATAATTGTTCACAAATGTGCATACTGCCAAAAAGTGACGACATGAATAAGGTGTGATTGTAAAGTGAGGGATGTTTTTCTCTGGTAAGATAGGCCGTATAAAAGTCCAGCAGAGAGACATGATCAAATTTTTCTTTGAGTTGCATATCTGATTGCAACTCCATACATTCCCTTTGAAAATTCCCAGATAATGTATTTATGTTGACTGAAAATGGAGTCATAAATATACCAAAAAATTGATGATTTTTTGGCAATGGTTAAACCTATTCTCAAATTCCTTTCTCCAAAGCATTTTTCACTGTTCACAGGACTGTGTTTAGCTGATGTATCAAAATGCATAACATTATTTGTATAACTGGAGTTAGCACTGCACTGTGCCCTCACCTTCTCCCGGCTTCAGCTCAGGCAGTGCCAGTTGCACACCAGTGTTTGACTGTTGCTGAGTGATGGGTGCGCTTGGCAGCAGGGGTTGGGCCGCAGTACAGGCTGTGCTGGGCCCCATGCAGCCCGCAGGCCGTGGGTTGGACACGCCTGCTTTAAACAAAGACCCTTAAGTGGGAAGTCAGGTAGAAGCTGGATTTACAAAAACAAAACAAAAAAAAATAGGTATCATCATGACACTTGCCTGGAAAACAGACAGACAAACAAATAAACGGACTTGTATTTTATAGCTTTTATCCTTGCTGGTCACAGTCATTAGTGTAAAAGTGGGTCCTGGTAACAACCTGCATGACTTCTTTCTATTATTGCGTAAGATGGTGCTATTTTAGCTTAGGCTTCCTAATCCTATGGAGTTAGTTGTCTCTCTGAAAGCAGCCCTGCAGCCAGAACAAGTAAGTAATCTGCATTTGCAAAACTGCCAATAATTAGCAAGTACTTTATCACAGTAAAGTTATTTCCTGTACACTGTTCCTTATGAAATAATCACATAAAATTAAAGAGTAGGTCTACCTAATTTGTAAGAAGGGAAAGTTGTAGCTGTTTTACTTGCTGTCAGCTCAGACAGGACATATGTGAGCTTCCAACTCTGATATCTTCTGTGTCTTTTGGAAAACGCCCCCTTTGTTCAAGCCAGAAAAAATCTCTTCCTGCATAATTCTTCACCATCTCCATGCAAGCAGTGGTTCTGTCACTCTTGTACAGTGCTTATTCAGCACCAGAATTTCCCATCTGTCTGACAGCAAAAGTAATTTTCCCACCTTCTATTCACTACAATATGTTCAGTGTCCACAGGATAACTGTGAGTACAAAGGCTTGCACCGAAGCATTTCTTATTTTTAGTTTATTTTGGATAGATGAGAAGGGAAAGAGGGGAAGTCTCCAGAAGGAGCACAGGAAGAATGCTTCTCCAGCCACCTTCCAGGAATAGCGGTTGGTTGTTAACAGCAACCGGTATCACCGTGCTAAAGCCTGTCCTGTGTCCAGCTGGATAACCTGACTTTCACCTTGCGAGGTTTGGATTAATAGCCTGCAGTAAAAGTTAAGTAATGATTGTACTTCCTACAGCCTAAAAACTCAGTTCATACAATCTCTTCAAAAGCTGATCTCTTGGAGCAAGGTTCAGCAGCCTTTCCTTCTGTGATTAAAATGGAGCATGTTACTGGGAATTCAGTGAGGGCAAGAAGGCCTTCCAGAGAAGCCTCGCACTACAGACGGCCTGCACCACAGTATCGTGATCCTGTGCCTTTTCTTCCCAGTGCCTTGCTCAAAATACCTTCCTGGCTGCTACCTTTCAGCGTTAAGAATTGAGCGTTACTGTTCACACGTCACACTATCTGGCAGCTTTGCTGCCTCTGCTGAAGGTTGCAGGGTTCCAGCTTCAGTTTTTGTGAGCTCAATGCGTTGTCATCTATTTCATGTTGTGCTGATGAACGCAGCCATAAACTAAGAAGTAAAACTTTCTTTGGGTTATCTGGAGTATAGGCGTGTATCTTTTTGCCGTGTCTGTTGTGGACACAGGAACTTCAGAGAATGGATGAAGCAAACAGCCACGCAGTAACATCTTAAATCATAGAAGCTAGATTCATTAGTTTTGTAAAAGGGATTTGTTTTTTGAGTTTCTGATTTTTTTTTTCTATGCATTTAAACAAGTGTTGCAATCAGCTGAGTCACATGGTTGCACTACTCCTTCATAGTGAAACTTAGATAAAATTTTCCCTCTTGCTGTGAGGTAGAAAGCTTTAAACTTGCCATTTAAATTCCTGGTATTTTAAAAAACAAACAAGAAAAAAGCTTGCAACAGAACACGCTTTTAATAGATACAGACTATGGCTTTTTTAGGGAAAGGAACTGAGAGTTCTTATTTTCCTTGGGAACTAAGATGTTACTGTTTATTAACATGAGTGTGTTCCTACTACTTCTTAATTATTATGCTGTGAAAGATTTTCTAGAAGGAAGAAATATTACTGTGTCGCTAAGAAAAGGATTGTGTATGTTCTTTCCATTTCCTGGGTTTTACTAAGCAATGTTCTCTTCTGCTGTATGCCTGCCACCATATCATGTGACACAGGAGTGTTTCCAGACTCATCTGATGATGAAAGGAGAGAATGGTGTTGCCTTAGAAAAACTATTTTGATGCAGCTGCCAAAATTCCATTAAAAGAAATGTAATCACGTGTAATGAAGTACATGAACCATTAAAATTAGCCTAGGAGAATAAAACACTTATTTAATTCAATTGATTTATGAATAGTCGTATCTATCTAAAAAAGAATAGAAAGCCATCAGTCAGAACAGGGGAGATGTTAACTACTATGTTTCTTTTATGTGGCAGTAATGCAATTTCCAAGCTAATATTTCAAGGTCTGAGATTAGGCTACCTAATAAACTAATTAATTTCAATATAGGCACAGCTAGTGGATTTTGATGCAATGCTGTCAGTGTATCTAGTATGGGGTTTGGTATTCAGGTGAGACTCGTTTGGGGTGAGGAGAGGCATGCAGAACAGTAAGGTCTCTTTCCCTTTACTTCATTGTATATCAAGATGAGGGGAGAAGCATACCACATACTTGCCTTTTGGGTCCTCTGAGAAACAGGCAAGTGAGCCTCCAGACTTTAAAATATGCATATGTAATGCATGCACTTTAGACATCAATAATAATTGCTGAATGCTATATGTGCTTTCAGTATTAATGAAGAGCCCTATGTTTTGATTTCCCTAGAGTACCCATGTTCTAGCAATCAAGATGCCTCTTCAGAGTCCTTCTGTTTTCTTCTCTTCTTTCTGTCAACATCGATAGCTTCTGCTTTATTCCCTGTGGTAAGGGAAGAGTGTGAAACTGTTTTCCAGCATCGCTTTGTACCTCTGAGAGATCTGAGCAGTGTGAATCCATCCAGTCCCTCCACCCCAGCTGTGAGGCTTCTGGCACTGGTGCAGGCAGCAGCCCGGAGCTCTCTGAACAGAGATCCTTCTCCCACAGAGTGAGACAGCTCCTGATAAATCAAAAATTAATAAAGAGTTGAGCAGGACCTTACCCTACACTGGGATTTCATGGTCTTTAATGGAACTACTCACAGTGTAATGATATCGTAACAGTCATGGTATAAAGTACCACTCATCCTGAGTAAGGGCTTTGTAAGCCAGCACCAAGATGCCAGCTTACCTGTTTCCCACTCTATTTAATTAAAAAGGTACTCTTTGCTATCTGAGTGCAAAGCAGAACGGCAGTGGTATCCGTACTTGTAACAGCAGTTGTGAAGGAAGAAAGCAGTTTCTTCCCTCTCAGTCTTAATCATTAATCTTCGTTAGGACTTCTAGCTTCTGAATATGAATGATAGAAGACATCGGTGTAACAAACAATTTAAAGTGCATCTGCATAAATAATAGAGGTAGTTTGTTATTTTCATTATAGGTAAAAGCCAATGTCAGTTGCCAGATGTGTTTGATTCTGACAATATGATTTTCATGCCAACTTTATGATATGTTTGATTTAGGTGAAGTGACTAAAACCTGCTGTTGGGACTGAGTTGCTGTTAAACACCAGCTGCAGCTTTTATTTTAATTAATATTGTGAGGAGTAGAATACCTTGCTTTAATTAACGTTAACCCTTCAAGATACTTAGAGAAAGGTCACAGTGGCAAATTGGTTTAAAACTAAGACAAGAAAACATTCAAAGGTAGTCCAAATAATTTATTTCTTTCCCCAAAATACACTACAAGCTCCTGAGATGCATTCAACTGTTCTTTTTCTTGCACTGCGTGCAATTTAATTTTCTCCTCACTGTTAAGTGGGTTATGGGATGTGGGTAAAGACTCACACTTGTCTAGATTCTTTAGCAGGACTGATTACTCCAGATTCACAGAGTGAGCAGCTCATAGCTGTTCTGAGTCCTCTTCCAGGCTTTGAACTGGGACTATGAATGTCTTGCAGATGTGCTGTTGTGCCAGCTTTTCTTGATCAGTTTTGAAAATCTGCCCAGTGAACTTGTAGCTTAAATGTACATCTAAGCTTACAAATTAAAGCTCCAGCTTTTGAAAACCTAGGCCTGAATCTTTGGAAAACTCTAATGTGATTAATCTGGACATCTCATTGTATGACTACTTCTTTCCATTGGTAACGCCCAAGTATTTTGGCCAAACTTTGATGTGTAATACCTCAAATGTATTAATTTGTTAGAAATGCGGAAAAATAGGATGGTGAAAAGAAATCCTATAAATGCCCCTTTAAATATAAAGAAAATACATCCCTTTGTGTTCACTCTGTCAGAAAGCAAATAAACTCATATGGGATCATGAGAGAAACTTTCTTCAGAGCTGTGTACCAGTGGATCCACATGCAAATCCATGGAAATTTAGGTTTTGTCATTACTGCTGTTTAAGAAACCTATTTGTGATGTTATTGTTTGATTGTTTTTAAAAACATTTTCCAACGAAGTAATCATAACTTCTACTGTAGGGGACATCACACTTTCTTTTCCATATGATAACAATGCTGGAATGTATAATGCATGCAGAAAGAAAAGATTTATTACAAATAAGAAACCAAGAAAGTCCTCTAGTTAATGGAATAATCAGCAATCTAAGTTACTTTTGCTCTTATTGCCTGGAGGAGGTTTGGATAAGAGGAAGGTTGGAGATACAGTTAGTTGGTCTTGCTATTGAGATGTTTTGCTTATTTTGTGCTGTTTAACAGATTTCTTTATGTGCAGTGCTTGTGCACAGCCAGTGTCAGCTCTGAGCAAAATAACGGCTATGATCCAGTGACAAGTCAAGTCACACTTGTGCAGATCACTGCAGATGACTGGAGTTGCTGAGGTGGTCCTGAGGGCATTGTTTAGAAATAGCAATGAGTAGGAAAAAGCAGATCTAATTTTGTTTACAGGAGAACCTGTTCCACTGATGATGAGAATCTAGTTTGATTTTTGGATCCAAGGTTGAGTCTTACAGCCAGAAAAATTAAGTCTTTTTTTTTTTTTTTTTTTTTAATGGGCATATTTCCTAAATAAACCACTGGAAGGTATTAACAAGTTCTATAAGCAATGGGACACAGACTAGGTATACGGATTTTTGTCCTACATTTCCCCTACTGCATTCTCTTCAGCAAAAATGCTGCATATTATTCTGAGAGCAATAAAGCAGAAGTGAGATTTCATATGGTGGTGTAGAACATTTCTGCTGCATGACAGACTCTTAGAAAGTAAGCAAAGCCTACAAATATTTTGCCAATACAGTGCTTGTAGCTAATAATTAATTACTATTAAAATCATAAATGTGGTGATGTATCATTTATTAATAGTTTTATTGTGACTTTGCGTTTCATCAGTGGCTATACATGTTGTTTGTTCCATTATTTTAGGAATTAATCATGCAGTAGCTGTGCAGGAACAGAGTCCCAGTGAAAACACTCGATCTTCATTGAAATCAGTGCTGTGTTGGGATTTTAGAAGGCAGTTTAGTTTTCTTGGCTTTTCCTTTGTGTGCAGGAGTTGAGGCTGGTGGAAGCTGTTTCAAAGAAATGAAGTAATTGTAGAGGCTGAACAAGTTATTTGCATCTAGTACATTCCATGTATATTATTTAGCTATTTTGCTTTGCCTTTCTCTTTTTTTTATTATTATTTTTTAATTTTTTACTCTTTTATTCTGGTAGCCCTTGAGCATGTGTTTTGTTTTGTGGAAATAGTTTCACTGATCTCCAGTGGTACTAGTCTAGCTGTTAGTTAGGTTAGGTACTCTGATAAAGACATTTCTTCAGGGCAGCTAGAGAGAGATGGTCCCAATTGCACATTGGAAGGGTGACAGAACTGTTGCCATCACAAGTGGCACAGGAACACACATTAACTCCTTTTCCTGTGGTGGAAATAAAGCTGGCTTTAGTTTCCTTCCCCCACAAAATCCATAAGCAAATATGATATTTTGCTTTTGGTTCTATCTACTATGGAGCAGCCCATATAGGGGCTCATAGATGCCACCATACTGGCGACAACACCCATTATCATCATGAAAACAGCTGCTATGATAAGCAGCTGCTGCAGTGCTGTTACCTGCTGAGCGGTTCAATCACTATTTGTTTTCACTGCAGTAAAAATATGTAGTTGACATGACAACGTGTTTTGTGACACATGCCAATTGATTGGTTTTTCCACTGGAGGAAAGTCTCTGCTTCTTTGAAATCATATGTAGCAGCTGGTCCTGCTCCACTGGTGATGACAAGCACATAAATAGCCGCAAATGCCTGCATTGTTTGTCTCCTTTAGTGATCAGAAAATGTTTAGTCCTGGTGTGAAGGGCTGCAACTCCATTTATTCAATGTAGTTTAATTTTCCAGTGCTTATGTCATCCCTCTTAGAAGCTCCTGTGAGACTTTTCTGCTAAGGCTTTTGTTGTTTAGAATAAAGTGGATGGTATTTTTCACGGGTACCTGATGAAATGAGCTTTATGTGAACTATGGAATGATATATTTGCTGTTGAATGACTTGATTGTGCAAAGTGTCTGTTAAGCATTCAGTTCTACTGCTGATTCCTGCTGGACTACCTCTTGCAGTAAAGTTAAAATCTTGCTTAGTGTGCTTGCTGAAGAGACCCATTGCTGAGCATGTCACTGCACTGAGGCAGAATTAAGGGTGGCTGAAATGACTTGATTTGCAGCGAAATGGGACGATGCAGAATTGGTCATGTTGCTGCAGAGAAATTGGCAATTCAACAGTTGAATTAAGAGCTCAGTTTGATTATTCATAATTTTGAAGAAAGTTGAGGAAATCCGTAAATTAAAACCATGGACCAAATTCTTCTGAAATCTAAGGTGATTAGATGTGGAACTAAACCTTCTTTCCTTTAAATGTTCTCTGTACTAAGGCTACTGCCATTCTGGCAATACTTTGAACAAGTTTATTGGCCTCACTTAGAGGTAATCTTTAAAGCGGCCTGTCTTTAAATATATGTAGATCACATCCATGTTAACAGATACTAATAATATTCCTGTATGTACTGGCAACAAGTGTTGGAAATTCATACAAATGTGTCTTTTGTTGCTGGTGGGGTGGATATTTAATTTTCAGACTCACAAGTGTTTAAGGTAGGTTAATTCTAACGTTATCTCATTATTTAACTAATATATTGCTCTTTTCAGTGTTGACTGCACTAGTGTTTAGGGATTATAACTGCTATTTTTTCCTTACTTTTTAAGTGGGCTTTTGCTTTTATAACTTGGATCTAGTAAGACGGTAAAACTTTTCACACGAGCTTCTGAGTCATTTAGACTATCATCACCTAGTGGCAATTTATATATATGACAGATGACTTTTTTTCCTGGTCTTCAACCAGCTAAACTTCAACGTGAGTTGAAATACTCTAGGGAGTGTTTTTGTGTGGAAGTTTGAATTCAGATTCAGATGTCTTAAGACGTTCTCTACCCACTCATAAATCTTACTTAAAACTAGAGATCCAAAGTTTGGTTATCTATGAATAATGAACTAGGGCCATTTGTCTTTGCCTTGCTGCTCAACAAATGGATATAAATAGTAAAGAGGACTTAGTTTCTGCACCAAAGGATCTTCTGTTCATATGTATTTAAAACTATTCTCAAGAAATTATCCGTGCCGATATACTACAACCCACAACCTTAATTCAGTGTCACTTCCAAAGGTTTTCCAGACTTTTGCAGACTGCTCTCACCTGCCTGTCTTCTTACATCAAATGACTGCTGTTTTCTCACTGGCAACATGCATAAAATGAGAAGCTGATACTACAGAGCTTGCCTAGCTTCGAAGTTCCTCTGTCTGTCAGTAGATGGGCAGAAGTGGTCATCAGCAACAAACACCTTTTTCTCATTTGTTCTCATTGTCTTGGCAAATATATCCACGGATGGTCTAGTGCTGTGTGATTTAGTGTCTCAAAATGTGAACACTTTCTGCAGCTCTCAGAGAATTCTCTTTCAAGCCTTTTCTTCCCACTAGTAATTATTAAATAGATCTCTTTTCAGATGGGATGATATGTGCTAGGTTTCAGCTCATAGGTGGTTCTTGGGTTTACACAGGTGGTCTAAGTTTGTCCAATCAATTCAACTATTCAACTATCAATACAACTATTGCCTGAATGTTTATTCCACAGCATATGGTTTTATTTTTATGTAGAAGTGTAGTAGGTTTACTTTTTTCCTTATGTGCAAAGCACATATTTCCCTCCAACACACATTGTTGAGAAAAACCCTATAGTTAGAACCTGCAATTGCATTTAATTCTGTAGATATCATCAATTTCCAGGCTTTGAAAAAGTTTGAAAGAAAATAATTTCAAGGTATTTAAAAAGTAGAAATTTAGAACTTGTGGTATATATTTTTGGTATATATTTCTAAGGCTTCATTTTGGTAGAGCAACTTAAACTCTCGTCTTCTTCAGGTTGCTTTATCTTAATGGCAGCCGTCACCTGGAATATTATGCTGCATTGAGCAATAATCTTGGGATGCTGGCTTCCCTAGGTAAAATAAGAACATAGTTCTCCCTGCCAAAAATGGAAAAGCATGCTATCTCTGTATGATGTAGGGATTAATATTAAGAAAATCAATTAATTTAGTTAGAAGGAATTATTTATATTGTATTGTTTGTCAAAATGTATGTAGTGATATGAAGGGAGAGGTTATTCTGAAGCGCACTCACAACATGGATGAACAAGGGCAGAGTGCTGACTACTGCTGTTATGTCTAACCTTAACATTTGTTATTTCTAATAGCTTATGTGCAGATGAGCAAACAGGAGCTAAGCATGAGCTAAGCACCATTTTTTTCAAGTAATGCTGTGGATTCAGAAACTGCTAAAACACTAACTTTCCTTAAGTAACAGAAAATAGGGGAAAAAAAAAACAGTTTTACAGTGTCAGAACATTGGCAGTGGTGAATGCTAGTGAGAAACTACCTCTGAATCAAGAGCTACCACTGTCCCATTATGCTCTCTCTAAGGCTGAAGTCAAGATAAAATGCTACATTTTTTACAGAGATACAGTAGAGTAATAACTCATGACATCACTCTGCTAGCTAATTAACTTTTTTTTACAGTAACAGAATTTACATACAGGATTCCAGATATCCAACATTTTCCTAACTTAATAAAATAAAATAAAAAAGATGAATAAGGACGTAAGAATGGGGAAATGCTCAATAAATGTATTTCTTGCCTTTCAAAAAAAATGTTGCAGTTACTATGTAAAAAAGAAAAAACGTGTTTTCAAAAAAGAATTAGAAATGAAAGGGGCCTGTTTGCTTGTCTTGCTGTATTTTTTGTCATTGTTACTTTGTTTTCGTTTGTTAGTGGTTTGTTGTTTTTTTTTTTTTAATATTTGATCGTATCTGATGATCCTGAGTAGCAGTTTTGGAAGGAACAGCCCAGCAGCTTATAACTGAGGCTGCAGTTTTACAGGTTGAGTTAATTGATCAGCAGTTACTTCAAAGGACCTGGTGACAGGTTTAGTCTGCCCCTTAGACAACATTTGTTCATATTATTCATCCAAAAAGTCTTATCTTTATTGCAGCTCTAGAATCAAATAAACCTGTGCTGGCAGAACCTCTTTGGGTATGGATCTACAGCTACATGAGTCTTTTATTGCTAGGAAAGCATCTCCAAAAGTGTAACTTAGCCAGTACGTTTATCGTGGCAATTATTTCTAGTGGTCTAATTATAAATGCTAGTACAACTATTGCCTGAATGTTTATTCCACAGCATATGGTTTATGTCAATACATTTCTAAAAAATAAAACAAACACTTTTCAGTTGACTCCACATGATGTAATTGCTACTCCACTGGAAATTATGCATCAATTGTAGTATTTATCTACCAGACGTTACTACCCTGGTTAAATATTTCAACTGGTAATACTGTTCTGAAAGACACCATTTTTGTTTAGCTGGACCAAAGATACATTTACTTAAATCAATTGGTTTACCTGTTCTTGCCAATTACAGTAATCACACGGTGGATGTATTTATCTACAAATTGAAGGTCAGCTCCTATAAGCATAAGTGAGGAACATTGGCTTTTTTCTGCTTTACTAGCTTTATCTTTAATCACACTTACAGAGTGTCCTTAATGGGTTGTGAGATCCAATAATTGAGGTGGTAAGGTTAATGGAGCGTCTTGTTATGCTACACATTTTTGTTGCAAATAATTTTATATATTAAATGCATAAAATCTTTGCCATAGGAAAGTGAGCCAAGAATTTGAGTAGCTAACAAAGGTGGGTTCAGCTAATGGCTATTCAGAAAAATGAAAGTCTCAATAACAAAGAGAGTAGCTGCCTTTAGAGAATGACACCATGCTAAAGATGTTATCAGTATCTCAAATGTGGCTCTGAGTGATTTTGTCTAGCAATGGAAGATCTGAGGGAGCTAAAGTAACAATGTTTAAAATCTGCACTTGTGATTATCTGAATCCTGTAAAAGACAAAATGTACAAATCTGCATTCAGTGTCTTTAATGTGTGTGACCTTACCCAGCCATACCCTGATATTTTGGTCACTTTACCACCTGTGCAGATGCTGAGCATCATTCACAGAATTTTTTATACAGAACAAGAACTGTTGTCTAGACCACTCCTCATCAGGACAATTTCTGAGATAGCTTTGGCTAAGTGGTCCATTTGGTAAAGACATAAGGTTATTTTCTTTGTCAGACAGTCACCATTTTTCAGAATTTATGCTGTGGGAACCACTCACAAGCTTGGTTACCTGCTGTGACCCTGGCTGTGTCCTCTGTTGATCTTCCGTCTCACTCAGAAGATATTTCCAATGGTGGTATAGAAAATCTCCTGTGGCAGGAGCGATTCATATAACACATCAAATGGGGCATTGCAAGAAAGGTGCATGTAATCCTTAAGACATGAAATATTCCTTATTATCTCTTGTAGGAAAATTCTGCTGGCTAAAGGGATCGTAGTTGTCAGTGCCCAAGCAAGGGCTGTGCTTCCGTCCCTGCCACCTGCACTGATTACCTGCCTGTGGGGCCAGCAAAGCCCTTGATTTACGCCCAGAATTTGCTCACTGTGTACTGCAATGCTTAGAGAATTGGAAAAAAAAAAAAAAAATGTGCTTTTCGAAAAGGAAGATGTACTGTGATTTTGTACAGTACTGATTGTCAATGAAATGCAATTAAGCTAAAATGAAAGTAGCGATTGTCAATGAAGTGTAATTTAGCTAAAACAGAAGTAGTGATTGTCAATAAAGTACAATTCAGCCAAAACAAAAGGCAGATTTCTGTCGAAAAGTTTCCATAGTAGCAGAGACAGTAGAAGGGATCCACATTATGGAACATTATGAAAACTAGAGTGTTTTTTAAATGTTCAAATTTTCAAAGAGACTGTCAGCATGAACAGTAGACATTTGAAAAGTTATCAGCTGAAAATCATGTTACAGAACAGTAGCTAAAAATGCTCCTGCTAACACACTTCTACCATATATGTGCTCCTACAAGTGCTGAATTCTGGACACCAAAATCCATGTGACAAGGTTGCCACAGAAACCCTCCTGTGTGTATTCAGCACCTTTCTTAGTCATTTGTACATACAATAGACAGAAGTGTGTCTTTCAATAGTCAGATCATCCATTGTCAGGATGTAAGCAATTTCATGTGATATGATGAAGCTTATTTTAAAAAATAAAAGAGGTGCTAAATGTAGCATGTAATCATTTAGATCAAAATTGGAGTAAAAATGGTCCTGTTCAATGGAATGTACCAGAAACATTTAGGAAATCAGAATATAACTTTCAGGACTGTTAAACAGAGAGAGAGGACTGACACAAATTCTCTCATTTTTTATTAGAATTCTTAATATCCTCCAGGGTGTTCATTTCTACTTTACCAAAGTAGCATATACAGAGCAAAAGAAATAACAGGTTTGGGGTTTGATGCAACTCCTAGAGTTAGCCCAAACCCACAAGTGTGCAATGTGTACAGAGAAAAACCGTTCACATTCTTACTTAAAGCTGCTTAACAGCTTAGAATGATAAAAAGTCCCTAACACAATTTAAGAACTTAAACCACTTAAAATGTTAGAAGCAGCTTGTGAGTTGGAAGGGTTTTGGTAGGGGTAGGAGAGGCATCCCTGCTGAGCTGCAGCTTTGGGGCTGGAGCTGACGGACTCATATGGTGCCTCCAGGTAAAAGGGCCCTTTGGGAACCAACTTGGAAGGCCTGGAGGTGACATGATGTAGGAGGTGAAAGAGTGCTCGAAATAGTTGCATGTAGCATTGTGTATATGCCTAGATTGCTTTGCTTAAATAGTGTTCTGTGGGATTGTGCAGCAGTATAAGGTGTTATCAGTGAGATGGCCCCAGTGACACAGGGAATGTAAACAGGCAGAAAAGTGTTGTCAATGGCAAGTCTTCAGCTGTGGGAAACAGCGTCAGATCGTTGGCCAAAGGAAGGCTGCTGGGGAGCATGTTGAAGAAACCTTCTGCAAGAGCCGCAAGACAAAATGTTTTGCTTTTGCGGTTCCAACAATTTGAGCTGGGTGGGAGGAGACATCAGTGGGCCGTTCAGATGTTTTGAAGAGGAATTTTTTTTTTGCCTGAAAGGTTGTCTTTGTGAAAAGGAGTTTGGTGAGAGAGGTGGGGAGAATTGCTTTAGTTTGATCTCAGCCAGGCTTAATTGGTAGTTCGTGTCAGGAGTATCTTTAGTAATTATTAATATATGAGGTTATACATTTATGAGACATAAAGAAATCATAATTTGAGATACAGGGTAGTCCTTGCTGCCACACTACACCAGTGCAGTAAATGATTCTGCTTCCGACAGCAGTGATGCCACCTTAACTGTTTGGAAACTTGGCCTGGTTTTCAGTGACACAGGCAGTGATTTACACCTTTCTGTGCTGAAGAGGCTGTAAAACAGGAGTGAATTACATTCAGTACAATATGAAAATAAGTGATGCATTCATAGTCACTCAGGTTGAGGCCCATTTACACTTCCAGAGTGGTATGATGAGTAAATGAAAGTTAGGCCTGTGTGTGAATGAAAAACGTCTGTTTTACCAGAGACTGTGAAGAGAGAGCGTAAGAGAGAGGGACATGGTGGAAATTGGAACCAAGACTTCTATTTGTTTGTTTAAAACAGTCATATTGATTTGGAGTCAGATGGAGTATTGGTATAACTTCAGACTAATTCCTCTGAGTTCTGTGAGGTGTTTCTGGTGGTGCCAAGATGGCTGGTAGTTTATATTTACAACCTCAGCTCTTCCTGTGCTTGAGGAAGTCTGCACTGCGCTCCCTTCTTGTGCAAGCTTGGCGTCATAGTATTTAACATGGATATTATCTATCCAAAGCATCTTTATGGAGGTAAAAAAAAAAAAAAAAAAAAAAAAAAAAGAGCTCAGGTATAATTAAGTTCATCTCAATTCAATTAAATCCCTCTTTGGTTTTCCTGTATGATGAAGGCAAGAGATATTCAAATGCTGCCTGGTATTGGTAAAGGCTGACTAAAGACAGAAAGAAACCATTTAATGAATTAAATCTCAGTAATGTACTATGTAACACTAATATCTCAATATTGCTTGAATTTCAGAACATTTCAGGATCTGTCCAAACAAATGGATATATCTTATGGTACAGTCAGGGACTCAGCAGTATATGAATACTTTAAAGCAAAAGGGACAAACCCTCTGGAGCAAGATAACACATTTGCTGAACTGTGGAGGACAATCAGTAAGAATAATGGGGCAGATAATTGTGTATCGAACCCTTCTGAAGGCATCAGGAAGGTAAGACTGGATTACAGGGTTCTTTATTTAATTTTTGTGCTGTATCAATGTTGTTTGCATGGAGTTAACAATGTTAAGTCACATGAATGCAATTACATTGTAACTTGAAACAAAAATGTCCTTACCTAAAGTTCGTTTCAGTAGCTCTGTGGCAGATAAGCATATTGTGGGGTCCTGGTTTTGAATTTAAGTACTTTAGCTCTGCCTAAATCTCCAGTATTTAAGTCCTTCTTTTGCTCTGGCCATAAGGCTTCTGGGTTTCTTGGGAGCTCTGACAATACCCTTCTTCAATGTTCTTCTTTTTATTATTCAGGTATTGACAATTGTCCTTTCCTCATTTCTGTGCCTTTTTTTTTTTTTTTCTTTGAATTAAGGATTGGTATCATGAGAAAGAATTAAGGGATTCACTGAAAATGTACTATCTTAAAACAGAACTTTCATGCAAAATTTCTTCATTTATTACAAACTTGAAGTCAATAATAAAAAGCATATGCTCTTAAACATGTCAGAATGCTTTCACTTAATTTTTATTTATCTCAGATATGAATACACTTTTTTTTTTTGTGAAACTAAGCATTGCTCTAGGAATCAAGATATAATAGATATAATAGCTTGGGATTCTATGTCTTGGTGCTGAGTCCTGTGTAAACAGCCCTGGCTCATATCAGACAAATTCAAATGTCCAGTCTGCTACTCTTCTCTACTTTCCATCTCGTAGCTCAGCAAAACCAGATAGTAAATAACATCAAACCATATGTGTCCAGGAGTACATTATGGCTGAAGGTATGCAAAAGTAATCAGTGAAAGTTTAGCTTGCTTCTCCTTTAAAGAGCTTCCCCTTTAATTCTCTATTGATTTTTTTCTTCATAAAACAAGAAAACAGCTTTTATTAAAGTTGTGATTGTTTGATCAGAATTATTCTGTTGTCAATGAAACAGTGATTTGGAATATATTTCTTATGTTTTTTTTTTTAAGTGAGAAGTAAAATGTTTGGGGCTTGGGCTCTTTTTTTCTTTGAATCTTTGCAACTTCTAAACAGTCAGAGAGTAAACATCCAAAATTTACTTTTTTTTTTTTCTTTTTTTTTTTTTTTTTACAACACCATAATATTACTGAACACATTAACACAGGACATCCCATTTCCCAAATCAAAGTCCTTTAACATAAGATTCACAATTCTTTGTGTGACTTCTGGACAAAGTCCTTACTTTATGGGAGAAACACTTTTGCCTCTTCAGTACAGGAGTATTTTGTCAATAATTTTGTTTTACCCTGCCTTTCCTCCCACCTCGCAGCTGAGCATGTAGCTCAGATAACCTTTCTTCCTCTGTACAAGGTAGAACCCTGGCTTTCACTTCATGAAAATGAAGCCTCTATTTAAAGACTTTTGAAACATCTAAAGGAGGTAGAAATAGTGCCATTATCATCTTATCTATGTAGCATGAGACTAAAAAAAAAATACAATTAAAACAGTTTACCTTAGACAAATGCACAGATTTTTACCTTTGTTGTTGTTGTTTGCTTTTGTTGGTTTGTTTTGTTACCATTCTTATGTCAGCAGATACTCTTTAGCAATGAGACTATAAATGCTCTTATTCTGTAAGCCTATTGCATGCTGCCTTTTGTTGTAGCCAGATTTGCCTAAGCCATAAATGTAACTGTGGTCAGGCAGGCTGTTTAGACTACCAAGTGCATTGCCTCTATGGAGCTGGCAGCTCTAGCTCATGTAAGCGATGATAATTTTTTTCATACTAAGTTTGATATTAATATTGTAGGATGATTTTTATATAACTTGATCAGCTCATTCAATTAACATCAACAATAACCGAATTTACTTCAATCCCCAAAGCTGACCAAGGTTCCTATTTAATTAGACACACAAATTGAGCTTAATATTTAATAACATTGTCAACTAAACAATGGTGTTTGTAGTTTAAATGTCACTCTTGCTAACTCATTGAGCTCTTTGAACAGACAAGCTGGCCATATCAAATATTATGGCTAGAAATTCTGTTTTCCTAAAGAATTAATGTTAACCGAGGAAACTGGACTCCACATCTGTAAACATGTATTGCTGCACAAAAGAGATGTAAATGTACCTTAGAAATGTATTTTATAGGAAAAGGAGAGTCTAAATTCCTCTAGCATATAAAGATACCTAACACATTTTTCTGAACAAGGACTTGCCTGACACAATGGCAAAAAGCCTGCTACACTTGCTCCTCTTCTCCTGCTTTCCATTTCCTTCAGACAGCATCACTGTTCAGCTGCACTTACAAAAAGAACAATGCCTCTTCAATGCAAAACAGGAGAGTGCTACTTATTTATGGAATAGACAGGTATTTCAGACATTTGTCTCAATTCCATTTACCTCTCTCCATTTTTCAGAGATGTTCCTACTCCCTTTGACTGACTAAAACCAAAGGGATAATAGTGGAAGAAAGTCCTAAGTGCCACAATAGCATTTGGTTGCCATGGAAGAAGCCACTTTCAGACATAGCACAGCTTTGTAGCCGCAGTGGCCATCTCCCATTGTCAAGGCACAGCTTTTGCAACACAAGTACAGCCACAGAGAGGGCATTAATGCACTGCAAAGTTGCGTAAGCAACAGAAATACATTTCAGAGCTGAGGGGGAAAGTTGCTTTTGTTGTACTGCTAAGGCAATTGAAAGCAGTCACTGCAGATGTAAAACATTCTCCTATTCATAAATGTCTCTGCATAGAGTGAGAGGAGGTTGCCAGACATATCACAGGTCCACACAAAGTGCTATTTTGCCACTTGAGTTTTCTGGTACTACAGAAAAGCATAGACAGTGCTCTTGTATAGCAAGTTTCTTTTTGAATCAAGCTGCAGCTAGAATCCCCCAGAAGTGTGCCATGGGTAGCTCCTGCCACGTTATCTCAGATTGACGTTGACGTGG
Organism: Penelope pileata; assembly: GCA_013396635.1. Lineage (NCBI taxonomy): Eukaryota > Metazoa > Chordata > Aves > Galliformes > Cracidae > Penelope > Penelope pileata. Next base: position 262,983 of record WBMW01006194.1, read on the forward strand.
GAATTGCCTATCTTCCTAATCCATTGGCAAATCTGAATAAGGTGTTTGTGTAATATCCAGTTGCAATCAGTTCTACGGGGTAATTATTAGTTATCACAACATACCTAATAACCTGCAGCTTTTCTCATTGTGAGCAGCCATTCTTGCTTTGAAAGAATGAAATGATGTGATCCCTATATACTCCCACATGTATCGTTATATATATATATATATACATGAGAGAATTAAATTGCTATTGTGGTTTTTTAAAAGCCTTCCTTTGATGGAGACAGTTTGTTCTTGTCTGATCAATTTGGTGCCAAAATTGGTCTGAATTGGTTCTATTGGTTCTTTTCTTCCTGTGTATTGCTTTTGATTAAGTGATCAAAACCAAGTACAGTACAAAATGTGAATGTATTATTGATTTATGCAATAGCACAGTAAGAGTGTATTCCTTCCTTTTTTGCATCCTTCAAAAAGTTTCTCTTTAATGAACAATAAACATCACAAGAGATCTTTCCTTGTTGAACAGGCACTTCTTTTCTTGTTTATTTTGAAAGTACGAGTAATTTAAAAGTTCCATGAAGAGGATTTTTTGAAATATTTTTTCCTGTAATTTATTGTCCACACCAAATTTTGCATTGTGAATTGTTATGGTTCATCTGTATATGTTCATAGGTCCTCATAAATTTCTTCTTTTTTTGATCATCATCCTTTGAAGTAAGAGCAAATGCTTCCTTAAAGCCTGAATGTATTACATCCTTTAGTGGCTCCTAATGATACAAATTTTTAAATAATTTCAGCTGGATTAAATTACAAGTTTCCTCTTTATTAAAACTGTATTGCTTCTCTTAAAGCATTTTTAAAATAGAAAATAAATGTTATCCAAGCATGTTTTTGAACTTTTCCTCTAACACCAACGTAAAGGTCACTTTTTGATATCTGTGCATTACCAGCCGTATAATGGGATCATCTACAGTGACACTCCATTCTGGCAATAGATTAATGATGAATGTAGCATTACTGCACTTTTGTCTCCATTGTAGTAGCTTCTTCATAAGTCTCAGATGATGCACAGGCCTATCAGTGATAAAGCTGAAGTTCTTTTTTTTTCAAGTATTACTAGATCTTACCAAGTTTTCTTTGAAAAAAACGTAATTTTACCAACAATAATCCAGGATCCTTTGAAAAATATTCTTCCATCTCCCTCCATGTTGAAGAGTAACGTAATAAGATTGGTTACTGCTTTTCAAAAGTATTACTATTACCTTTATGGTTCCCCTTATACCTAGGAGGCAATCTTCATTGGCCTTTTCATTTTTGATGATTGTGGAGAAGAAATTTTTAATGCAAGTTTATTTTTTCCTGACATCTGTCTTCCTAAACCTCTTCAACTAAAGATAAATCTGGTATCTTTGTTAACTGCTATAGAAGTTCAGCCTGGGTGGAGTAAATGAATGCTTTGTCTGAATTTATTTTAAAGAGGCTTTAAAAATTTTTAACTGAGTTATTTCTATTTTGTTCTGCAATATGCTGGTGCGCTGAGAGTCACAAAAAGGCCATAGCCAAGGAGCAAAATGTGAAAGCCAATTAAAAGCCTAAAGCATAAATTGTAGCTTATTATTCTGTTTCATTACAATTATTTTTTATTCAAGCTATCTTACCTATTCTCAGCTGATATTTGCCACATTCCCTTTTACCATCTCTTTCTCTCTATTTTCTTTGCAATGACGTCTGATCACTAGAACATTTTGATTGTATTTGGGACCCTCAAACATATAGTTCAGGCTTTGAATGGCTAAGCTGTGAATACAAGAGCATGAGGATATGGAGCTTTGCTATACTGTGGTGATGACATAGTTGCACAGGTAAACACGTGTGTAAGGTGCCATGAAAATAGCCTAAATATGTTTCCTGCTTATACATCCCATGGGTCAGTGCCCAGTGTTGTCTGTAACTTAGTCTGTCTACCTCTACCTAGTCATCACAACAGCTACTACAGGGATGTGAAGCATGCCAAATTTAGACAGCAACTGTTTGGTTATAAGGAAGTTTTCTATGCAATGAACACATTAATAGTATGCAGTCTCTATTCTTCAGAGAAGAAAGATCTGCAAGAGGAAGAGATTTTGGAAAAGAAAAGTCTTCCCTGAGGAAAGAGGAATCTTTGGAGAGTCGGTTTTTGACATTGGAGAGGGGAAACAGTCTCACATTCAGTGTTTTTGGAAGTTAAATAGTACACATAATGAAGAGTTTAAAACTCAGATTCCTGTTTATGTTGAAATGGTTAAGCCATCACAGGAATAGTGCTCTACAGATGTGATGACACTGGGTAGAACTGTTTGTCATAAAAAGATTAAATTGATACAGTGAGACGCAGTAAACTGTTCATTGACCACTTATATTCATAAGCTATAACTTAGGATAGCAATGTTGCAAATGCAAGAGAAGTAGACCTTGTCAAAAGATCTGCTATCTAACCCTGAAAGTCAGTATACAAAGCTCTTCTACATAAAATAAAGTACAGAAAACCGGGGCTTGAATGGCAGAATCAATAATGTGATTTTTCTCTAGACATTGCCTTATAATTGAAATTGAATGTTTGAGGAAGACTGTGTTCCTCAGGTATTACTAACAAAAAGATGAGGAATGTAGGACATGTTGTCAGTGTTCTTCTTTTGCAAACTGTTAATTTGAAAAGATGATTTATGGAACCAGTCTGAAACAACTGAAAGACACAGCTACTAAAAACAAAACAAAACAAAAATGAACCAACAAACAAAAAACAATGAGAAATCCACTGGCATCTTAGCACAGTGACATAGACAAAGTCTTTTCTAGATCTTTTTCTGCTGTTTCTATACTTAGGTCAGGCAAGCTTTTGTTGTCAAGTAACAACAGATTTTGAAAAAATTGTGTAGAGTAAAAAGTGCAGTTGTTTTTGCTCCCATAACTGTGTTTTTTAACGCACAAGCATTTGCACACCGTTTTCTATCAGATAGCAGAAATCTGTATACTATTTACCCTAGGGCACAACCTGAGATGTGCAGGAACAGGGCTGCGAGGAACACCTGGAGGATTCACGTCCATTGCCTGTTGTTCCTGACCAGGCAGGAGGCCTATCAGCACTATCACCGATGTGAAAGCGTAAAATGGGAATTGTCCCATCACAAGAAGAGCAGAGGGCAAGATGCAGAGATTTGCTGCTAACAATACAGTTAGAGATGGGTACATGATCATTCAGAAAATACCTTTGAAAAATGCATTTTAGACTTCCAAGAGTGTACGTTGCCATCTGAATGTAGGCTAAATGCCTTGAGGAATCCCTTTCTTGCCATCTTTTATTTTTTATGCATCCTTGTGTTGATAGATTTTGAAGCCTTTTCTGGCTGTCACATATTGTAAGCAGTGATTTATTTGTTGCTTCCACCTTTCCATTACCATTACTAGTTCAGGTAGACAGCCAGGGATAGTATTGCAGTGCTGATGTGTTCTGCTTTCATGATGTACCATTAAAGCGTGAGATATTTTTGTGACCATGCTTGTTTAATAAGTTTTGTTAGTTAAATTAATATATGAATTTAACAGCAGGATCCTGTGGCTCCTATTTGTATCCTGCAATCCTCACGCTGTGTTTCAGTTTTTAATGGTGTTTTGAGATAGTGTGGCAGTAGCTGTCTGAAGCTATTTACGTTAATTACTGCTACTCTGAACTGACCAGTAGGTAGCAGAGGAGAAAGAGGGTCTAGATCGGAAAAACCCACAGTGCTGGTACACACTTTAAAAAATATTTTCAGAGTGGTCAGTTCAGGATCTTACCAGAAAGGAAAGCTCTAATATATTTTTGCACTGGTTTAACTCAGAAGAAAAAGACTTTGGGGATCTTTGATTGCCTTGATGCAGACAGAAGGTAACAGGGGAAAGGAGATTGATTGTGGCAGGTAACTTACAGAAAATCCACAAGCATACTTCTCAGTTTTATTTTCCTAGATTCTGTCTATTGAAGGATAATTCACCCATCTGATTTGTTGTCAAGTTTAAGAAACTGTCAAGGACTTCAGAAAGCCGTGGTTTATATCAAAACGTGATGACATTAGCTTAATTGCTCAACTGATGAATCCAATATGATAAAATAACTAAGTGAGCCCTATAGGCTTACGGGTAAATTCTGTAACTGAGATTACACAAAATGGAAAATGTATGGAATAATGTCAGCACTGCAGCCATTTGCTAGGGAAGTTAGATGGTTCAGTTTCCATGAAAAAATAGATGAAGGACTTCAGTTTCCTGTCTCGCTTTGCTTTGACCTAAAGAAAGATCTGAAATCACCCAAAGGTGGGACTTTTTTGTTTATTTTTATTTTATTTTATTTTAAGAAATTTGGAAATCTGCACTCATGATTATTCATTTATTTACATTAGCTGTTCCTGCTCATTTGTTCTGTTGCGCTCTATATGTTCACTAGAGACTTAAAAACAAACTACTTAAATTTATTAGGAAACCAATGAATACTTTAAACAAACAAAATGATGACTTTTTTTTCTTACTGAATCCCTATCCAGAGATTTTTTCTCACATCTTTTGTTAAATAAGGTGATTTGCATTCATTATATGCCCTGCATGCTGACATTGGGTAGAATCCCAATTAAGGCTGACATTTAAGGACATCTGCATGGGTGTGTGCTAAAATAGAACAATATTTGCCCCAAAACTGAGCTGACAGGTGCTGGCAGGGATTATTCTTACCTGTGAAAAAAAAAAAAAAAAGAGGGAACTCTTTTAAAGCTTTAAGCATGATATTTTGTTACAGGCTAACATAGCTCTTGAAGGGCACTTCTTTCACTTACACATTTACTTGGAGGGAGCTGTAAAGTTTCCATTTTGGTGACTGTGATGATTAGGAAACACCACTTAGTGCTCATCCTGTACCTGTCTAGTTACATAAATGTATGGAGCTGGTTCCACTCCTGCTAATTCATGTCTCCTACAAAACATACATCAAATTTCATCAATTAAGGCAATGCCTTTGATTTATAATTAATTACCTGTTATGTAAGCCTTGCCTAAACTTACTATGTCATCCTATGCTCTCCCTCTATTAAAAATGGAAGACGTTTTAGAGGGGTTTGAAATAGATGAGGTACTGCTGAGAAAAGCGTAGATGAGGTAATGCTGGGAGGAAAGAGTGTTAGAAATGTATGAAGGTGTTGAAAGTCTACAGATAAACTATGACCTAGTGAAATACCAGCATGGAGTACTGACAAGCTCAGGGTTTGTATTTTTGCTTGTTTTTTCTCCTACCTAAAAATGTAGTTTAGTTTAGATTTAGTTGTCTTTATGATGTATTTACAGGCAAAGAAAGGAAACTATGCATTCCTGTGGGATGTGACAGTGGTGGAATATGCTGCTCTGACAGATGATGAATGCTCTGTGACAGTCATTGGTAACAGCATCAGCAGTAAAGGATACGGGATTGCGCTCCAGCATGGAAGCCCCTACAGAGATCTTTTCTCCCAGAGGTAAACCAAAACAAAGCTCATTTTATAGGATTCTTTTCTGCAACCAGCATGGCATCCCATTGATGGTTCACTTCAATCTTGGCATTGACAATTTGTTAAATAAATTTGATTCTCTCCTTTCAGTGACAGCAGAAAGGTTATGAGTACAGGCTTCAGCAAGCTGCTACTTCTGCTCTGTGTGCATCTGCTTAGGGAGGAGGGGCCTGGAGACAGTGTGTGGCCTCACACCTCCAAGCAGCACTGGCACTAGCAGAAAAAGGACCAGTGTCCGCAGAGCTCTGTATGAGCTAAGGGAGAGATTTCTGATTTGTACGTTTTTCAGGCTATGAAACAACATGTTCCTCCATACAGCAAGCAAGTAATAATGTCCCAGTTTATCCTTTAGGGTGGAGAGACAGGCTGCATCCTCACAATAGTACAGGAAAACAAGAATTGCTGATTATTGCATGGGATTGCCAGGACTACAATACCTGTGGCCATTCAGTGATCTCTGAGCTATGAGCATCTTTTTCATGTCAGCATGTACACCGAATGGAAGACATGCAGTTGTGTAGGCACATGTGGCCTTAGCAGAAGGTGAGCAGGCACGCTGCTTCAGGCAGGAAGCTGGAGCAAGATTTTTGCCCATCTCTCTCATTCTTTTATAAGAAGGGGTAAAGCTCCAGCTGTGTAACCAAAGAGAAAGCTGCCTCAAGAGAAAGGGTTGTTAGTAAACAGCAAAAACAGTTATCAAACCAAATTCAAAATGAATCATTCATGGGGAGAAGGGACACTTCACAAGAGGCAAAACAATTATTAATTAGCAGCCGTTAACACAGTAATTCAAGCATGAAGTAACAGCATTGGAGTAAAATCCTTTTGAATAAACTGCATTTGCTGAAGTAAATGAATTGGTCGCTGCTTGAGCACATTTGTATTAAGTGGTTCACAAATAGTAGCACGTTTAGTCTCACATGATTTTGAAATTATTGTGGGAGAGCAGCGATGGAGTGGGCTGCGTATTTCACTAGTGGGACCAGCTGCTGCAGCTGAATGTAGACAGACCAGCCATGACTAACTGGAATATGGTGATTTCCCTTGGGAATGCTTCTTGCCTTGCAATGGAATTTCTGACAGTCATCTTTTCTCTAAAGTTTGCCTGCTGTTACAACTAGAAATGTATCCTGAATAACAGAGTTTCAGATGAATGCTGGATAGGGGTGGTGGGTGGCAAGATGGAGTTTTGAATTGTGGGGCAGTTCATGTAAGAGGAAAAGACTGCAAAAATTTGGGGAAAAATGTAATTGAATGTAATAATTGTGTTTTCAAATTTCTTCAGGATCTTAGAGTTGCAAGAAAGTGGAGATTTGGATGTTCTTAAACAGAAATGGTGGCCACGGATGGGACGTTGTGACCTGAATAGCCATACCAATGCACAGACAGATGGGAAGGCACTCAAGCTGCACAGTTTTGCAGGCGTTTTCTGCATTTTAGCAATAGGCCTCCTTCTTGCCTGCTTGGTGGCAGCATTGGAATTGTGGTGGAACAGCAACCGTTGTCATCAAGAAACACCGAAAGAGGTCCATAACTTTTATTCTTATCACAATTAAAAGTAGAAAACACAAAAGAGAGAGCGAATGGAAGGTGGGATTTTAGGTGCTCTCATACAATAAATTTGATTTGTTTTGATTTGCCATACTAAGCTTTGCATATAACTTTTTGGGTCGTTGTTTCTAAACAAGCAAACAAAAAACCACAGCATGTCTTTTGTGCACATGGAAGGTGCCAAACTGACAGCCCTGGAGACTAAAGTCCTCTATTTATTTATAGAGCAGATACAGCACGGGCAGCAGCAGTGCAAACTTCCCCACATTGCCCCACCAATGTGCCTCAACCCTGACCTGGAGAGATCACCTTTAGGGGTAAGAGAGTAGTTAAGAACCGTGCCCTCGGCCTCTCTGCTGTGAGTGACAGGGAAGCCAGCCATGGGCACTTAGTCGTGCCAACTGTGGTGATGTTTTCTCTGATCTAAGACCCCATCCACTGGCCGTGAGGACTCTGTCCATCTTGCACAGGCTGTGCAGCTGCCAGCAGCTGGTGGTTGTTTTCCATCACAGCTGACGTAGGCTGAGTTTGAAGAAGTACATGAGCAACTAAAAAGAAACTATCTAGTTATTACTGAATAAGCCATATTGCCATGACACTGCTTAAATGCTTCCTTCCTTTTGAGATCAGTTTTATTTCTAAACCTAGTGCCGTCTGAGTAAACTGAATGTCATGTGATGTTTTACCTAGGAACAAACATCTGAGAATTTCTTGTTTTTGAAATGTTTTGCCACAGTAGCAAGTAACAGTTAGCAATGCTAGAGATAGAATAATCAGACCATAGTCAGATGTGTCTTGCATGAAGCCTGTATTTGTTTACATAGATTAAATGTTTAACAAACTAACCACTTGTAGTTTTTGAAGCAGAGGCATTTGTAGGTGCTTTCATCTTGGAACAGATGTTTGTTACAAGCAAATAATAGCAGCGAGCTGCACTACAGCTGGAAAGTAGTACCCAGCCCATCAATTCCAATCTATGTTTCTCAGATTGCCAGGAGTATTGCAATAATTGACGTACACATCACCTGTAAGCAATTCTGCCAAATGGGATCTGATGATATATATAGCAGCCTGTAATGTTGTGAAATATTTATCAGTAAGATTCCATTCCTCTGAGTTCCTGCTTCTCCCATTTGAACTCATCCATTAAGTGTCAGTGATAAATATCTGTATCGTTTATGGGGGACAAAGCTGCAAAGTCACTTGCCTGTGGCTCTGCAGTGTACAACAGCAAAAGAGAAATTTTGGTTAAAATGAAGCATGTCTCCACTTTGTAAAATGCAGCACTTCAAAAACAACAATGGTGGGCACGAGTAGGTAGTCTGACGTGAACAAACTTTTGTATGAATGTAAATGCATATTTAACCATTCTTTGGTTAAATACTGTGGATTTAGACTAGATATAAGGAAGAAATTCTTCCCTGTGAGGGTGGTGAGACACTGGAACAGGTTGCCCAGAGAAGTTGTGGATGCCTCCTCCCTGGAAGTATTCAAGGCCAGGCTGGATGGGGCTTTGGGCAACCTGGTCTAGTGGGAGGTGTCCTTGCCCATAACAGGTCCTTTCCAACCTGAACCATTCTATGATTTTGCCCTGCTGCCTTGTAGAATTCACTCCATGTCAGTGTAACCAAGGCCTAAACCTTACCAGTAGACAGTTCCGTTCCCACTGTGAAAGCCTGGCAGGGTAAGGGATGAGGTCATTGTCTGAAGTGCCCTAATGTTGCATGTAAAGCATTTGTCTTGCCGTACTCTGGAGCACATTCTCCTCTCTGCACTCAGGGGCTCACCTTAGTGCATCATTGTGGTGTGAGATGAGCATAAGCCCCAAAGGCAGGGTTTCATACAGATAGGGTGAAAAAATTAATTTCAATTGTAAGGATTTATAAATACTTAGTTTCCATCACTGAAGAAGGATTTGTAGTCCTGACTTTAAATATTTTCTTTATGCTTATCTCCTTCATTTCTCTTTTGGTACCTGTTACAGTGATTCTTACAGATCCCTGTCTTTCCCACCCCTATCATATGAAATACTGTCTTCTCTGCCCTTCCCATTCCTCTCTTCCTTCCCCTTACATCCAGCGTGTGCTAGATTAGGGCTGCTCTTCACATCCTCTTTGACAGTTTTCATGATGAATAATAAAATACTTCCAAGTTTCCATCTTTTAAAGCATAACTACAGTTATCCATACGGTGAAGCTGTACTCTGGAAGATCACCTGTGTGTGGCAATGAGCACGGCCGGTGTAGATTAAGGAGTACAAATTAAAGACAGGCACGACACGTGTGGAAAGACTCAGAAAAGACTGGTTTTGTGTGTGCTGCTGAGAGACATTAGAGTCAGTGGGAGTCCTGGGACAAGTAGGTGTTAGAGCTGAAAGAGAAAGTGAGTGTTCCAGATAGAAGGGCACCGGAGATGAGGGTTCACAAGTGCGAGAAGACAGAGGAGGAAAGCATAAGGATGGCATAAGGGGCAGACAGGGTTGTACATCATGAGGGGTCTTGAAAGAGGGCAGCTTGGTGCAGTGAAATGCAGCAGGCTAAAAGCATCTCTGGAACAGGCTGGAGGAGCTGAAGAGAAGGGTGACCATAAAATACCCTTAGATAAATTAGCAAAAGAAGATAGCAAGTGTTTCTTGGTAGATTAGTTAATAGAGATATTTGTGTACTAATGAGGAGAGACTGAAGGGGGATTACTGATGGCAACCATAATCAAGATAGGAACCAGGTTTTAAAAGAAATGGTGGTGTGCAAATTGGTTGAAGAAGGGAACCAAGTTTCAAAGTTTTGGAAAGGATTGGATCCAGGAGCAAGGGCCCCAAGGACCCCTCTGTTCAAGCCATATAAGACGGGAACAATAACTGAGTTGTGGGGACTGAAAGCAAAAAGAAGATTTCATCTCAGGGAGTTTATTTAGGAGTATCTATTTTCTGTAACTACATATTCAGCATTTCTACAGCAACGGCTGTAATAACAGAGCTACAACACATACCATGTACAAAACATTAAAACTAGCATCTGATACCCCATCCAAGTCTTTAGTTCAGTAACAGCTGCCAATTTAAGCCATTCTGACTTCCATTGTCTTCTTTTTTTCTGCCCTTTTTTTTTTTTTTTTTTTAAGACTTTGGAAAAAGTATGATGATATCACCTAAAAATTGTGGGAATTAGATTTTCTCCTGGCCATTTTCTCCTGTGCAGAGCCTGTGAAATATCACAGAAGGGGATGGTTCCCTTGCAGCCAAAGACTGTACTCAGGCTTTGGTAGTCGCCTCATGCAGAAAAAGAACAGCATTCTCTGCAATCACCCTCATAAGTAAAAAGAGGCAGTCTTTGGCTACTGTGACCCTTATGCTGTTAGGAACTTTGTAAATCAATTGTAGAAAACTGGATTCAGGATTGAATGAGAGCCATTATAACTTGCTGAGCTCTTTTATAAGTTCCTCTCTTTGACTTGACCCACACATTACACTGTGTCATGCTAACTGGTGCCAACTTGTAAAACAGAGAGATGTTGGAAAGATGAATACGAGACCATTCTGACAGATTTATGACAGGGTTGGGCAGCCATGCAGCTTGCCTGAGAAAAAGAGAACATTTTAGAGACTGTCATTTTGTCTGTTGGGTGTCAGTGTGAAGTCTGTGGCCATAAGAACATGCACAATCTTCACTAGCATTGGAGAAAAGTTTTAAGCTGAAACTAAGGTGTTGATATTTGCCAGTTCCTTGTATTTTCCTCTTCCACTCTGTATTTCCTTGGCTTTTATGGAGGTCTTTTGGAGCCAATATGTTGAGACTGGCTTCAAGACTATTCAAGAACTCAGAGTGGTAAGACCATGCTAGGTTCATCTATTACGGCTCAAGTCTGTTAAAGTTGGAAATGTATTTGGGGATGTTTAAACATGCTTATTATTTTCTACTTCAGGGAAATTTACATTGGGTCATCTTTTTTGAATTAGATTTTATAGAACGTATAATCAGCTTCTCCTAATTACTGCTAATGCCCAGCCATCCTACACTCACTGTGAAATTTACTCAGCTCATACATTTATCTCTACATGTTAAAATCTTTAACTTACAAAACTGCTACTCAACCTGCAATACTGATACCTGATCTTTTGACTCTGATAAGGTTCAGAGATTTGGGGAATTGTAAAAAGAAAACTGCAATTAAGTTTAGAATCTTTGCCCCTTTTGAATAGCTGAGCGATCCCACAAAATTGTTGAAACCCAGTGGCATAAAAATGTCAAGCTTTCAAGAATTATCTCTCTATTTCTATATCTTTTGGTCCTATGCTTTCATTTCATGATCTCAGCAAACTCTGATGTAATTTGGGTCATTTAACTGCCAAGAGCTTCATCACATCATCAGGTTGTTCCTATCTTTTATTTCATTTGACTGACTGAAAGACAGTTTGCAAACGTTCGTTGTTGTTATGATCCGGTACAGCTGCTTATTGCAATGGATTCAGCAGCATTTTTTGTGCTTTATCAGCTATGTCTTCTTGGAGTGTAATGTTCCCCTTGAAGATTATTACTTCTGAGATCTCTTCAGAACTATTAAGAAATTCTTGTTCATCGACATAGCATACTCCAAAACAATAAAAACTTAGAAGTAAAGATTATATATCATATTATTCATGGAATGAAAAGTTGAATTTTTCACTTTGCACAAGATGTATTCACTAAGAACAACAGATGACCTTCTGTCAAAGAAAATCAGTCACTTTAGGATATTATAGGAGTTAATTTCTTTGCTGGAAATTGATACTTGTTGCATCTTCCATAAAGGATGAGATTAATTCTCTTGATACAGATCTTGAAAGATGATGTTAGAATCATCTCAAGAAATTCTTGTTTTGATTCTTTCTTAGCTCTGACAATGCATATTATAGATCAGAAATGTATTTTCTCCAGACCGTGCTACTCCTAGCAATGTGAGTGTTTCAGCAACTGTACCCAATATGTTTGCTATTTTGTAGTGCATGCGGATGTTTTTTAACTGGACAAGATGATTTAGCATCATTTTCCATATCCTGAGTTGTTACTAGCCATTGCCTCATAACTTGCATCTAGTTTATAATTCATTAACAATCACAGCTTTTGCATCTTAGTTCATGATTTCTTAACCTTGTGTTGCTTTCTGTTGCTTCTGTCTAGACTCTGCAATACTTTCTAGCACTATAGAATAGCAGGAGGTAGCAAAATTACCCTGAAAATTACCACAGATGTATTACCAGTGTTCAAGATGAAAGAAAGCAAGCCTGTATCTCTTGCCAGGGCAGCCTTACATGATCTGCCTTAAGTTCCCCTGTTCCCATGTTTGATGATACACAAATTCCAGCCTACCTCAAAAATCCCTACTTCCACCTTCAGTGCTCATAAGAATTACCCACTAGGACTCTTCTCTGGTGTTAGAAGAATATGAAACCCAGCGTACCTCAGAAACAAAGTAGGAGCTAACAGATATGAGTCCAATGAATCAAAATTTGTCACTGCTAAGAATTGTGATTTGCATCATATTCACATAGTATTATTCCATGGCAATTGAGGCTTCTGCACCTTCAGCATGGTGTCGGCAATGTTGGTTTGGATTATTAAAGAGCTGTCACCATTATTTTCACTATCCTTGTCTTCTCTGTCGCTTCATTTACATTGTCTCCTTTGTGTTGTTATCTTTTTATCTGACAATTTGATTTCCCCTGGGATGGTTCCTTTTGAGAGTGAAAGGAAACATGAGATCATCAAGCTGATGTTTTATTTTCCCTTCACTGCATGTCCTCTATATTTTATCTCTTTTTTAAATTATTTTTTTCTGTATTTTTATGACATGTCTGAAATCTTTGTACATTTTTTGCTCAATTGCATATAAATGATTATTTGTTTGTATCACTGTATTGTATTCTACTTCTCTAAGAATAAATAAAGTTTTCTGGGGAAAATAAATAATGCAAACACTGGCAATATAATGCATTTTAATGCCATCTAGAAATTCAGTTTCAAAGTAACTTTGAGTATAATAGGTTGAAAATTTTCATTTAACTGGCATTTTTAAGTCAGAAAGTGGTATTAGGAATCAGTCATTACAGAATGCAAAATTTAATGTTATTTGATGACAAAGTACAAGCTGGAAGTATCAGTTAGAGAACAACAAAAAAAAAAGGAGGATAAATAAATTGCCATGTACAGAAATTGATAATAGCTGAAAAGGCATCTTAACAAACTCAGTGTTGTCTTTTTACATGAGTGAAGAAACAAGATTTTCTCCTTAGAGGTCCCCAATGGCGAAGCAGATATTCTGTAATATCTGGTTGCAGGCAGTGTGCGCATCCAGAATGCAGCGCAATGATGTCTTACTATTGATCACCATAGATCCAGGTCAAGGTTGCAGGGGATTAAAAGTGATGTGTCACCCCCACGATTAAGGACATTGGATCCAGGCTTCTGAAACTCAAAGCAGTATTCAAGCATTCATTTGGTTCCAGACTATTTCCCTAGGTGCAAGAAAAGGGATTTTTGTGTTTGGTTTAATTTTTCTCTCGGTAATATAAGCAAACCTTGCCAACAGGATTCTTAGGGATACGATCTCACCGTAAAAATAGGGGAAAAAAAAAGAAAAGTTGAAGAGAAATAAGCTTAAAAAATGAATGTTGCCATACAGGAAACTCAGAAAGAAACAACCTGTTTAAAGTTCCAGTTTGGTAATTAATTAGAGTATTTGCTTATGTTGCATTATGTGACCTATCCCAGTGGTTACTCATGTGCTTGGCATGAGCTTATGTATTTTACTGAATTGGAGCCTTAATGCGATTATTTTAGATTCTTCACACAATGTTTACAGAGCTAATGTTTGTATATTTTATCTCAGCCTGTGATGGTATTTGAAAGTTGGCTTCTTGAGGGGGTGTTGAATGTTTGGTAATAATGAAGTCAGTAAAAGTTTAAAATAAAAAAAAAACCACAACGTAAAATGTGATTGTTTTCTCAAGATTTTTTTTAATGTATGGTCTTGTTTTTTGTTGTTGTTTTTTTTTTTTTTTGTGGTTTGTAAAGGGACCTGTGCCTTGATCCAACTAGGGATTTTAAATATGTACATAAAATTGAAGTGAATTTGATCCTGATCTCACCCAGCACACACTTCCATTCACCTCAGGTATAGGATTATTCTTTAGTTGCTTTGAAACCAGCATATCTAAAATATAAGCTGGAAGTGATTTGCACTGAGGTGGTTTGCTGAGATGTCTATACATTTTGTGCCACAAACATTGTTTAGGATAGGTAGTGCATTATAAATTTGAACAGCCTCTTTTAAAATGTATTGGCTTCTTCCTGAAGAAGAAAAATATTTGTACAAAAACTTACCATACAATAATAACAGGCAACCTAGGAATCTATTTATCCATTGAAATTAAATGATCTTATAATGTTTGTACTAATTTGTTTTCTGTTCTAATATTAGAAAAATATTTTTTTTTTAAAAAAGTATTACTGTTGTGGAAAACAGATTTTTTGTTTTTGAGTAAAACGTGATGGTTTGGTTATGATTTTCCATAAGTTCAGAACTGTATTTATAAGCACATACATAGACAAGATTTGCTCAAGTACTGTATTTTCAGAAGTATTTATTATCCACGGGTTCTCTTTGGGAGCACTGGTGGCCAGATTTTTAATGTGCTGAGCTATCTGACAATTGGTTCATTTCTTTTTTCATATTGAAATAGGAGCTTGGGCAATTTCCAAAATAGTGCCCTGAATGTTGATGCAGGAACCTTTTAAAAATTAAATTTTAAGTAAAATACTTATGACTAATAGTCAGAAGCAATAGTTTCTAAGGCTTTTGTATAGCTGAAGTGGAGAGGAGAGGCTTTGCAAGACAACTATTGCTGAGCATCAGATGGGTTGCAGAAGAAACTCCTTGTGTCTCCTCTTTCTCTTGCATTTCTGATGCAACAAGAAAAGTGGAAATTTTTGAGCTTAGGCTGGAATGGTGAAGAAGGATGGAGATAGAGCAATCTGTTATGCCTGCTGGTCCAGTAGAGTAAATCAGGCTGGTAAAGGGTAGTACTGCTTTGTTTTGGGCTTAGTAGAGTGAAAAATTACATCCTTTATGAGCTACTATATTTTAGAATTTAAAAGCTGCATAAAAGAATGTAAAGAATGACATTAATTTTTAGTGAATTTTGGAACAAAACCTTGGTGAATTTTATCTTTAGTTTGTAAAGGAATCATCTGTCACCTCACGGGGTCATTTTAGATATCAGTTGAATTCTGAAACCACCACCATCTTCAAGGATCATCCTATTTGGTTGCAGTTAGTAGAATTTGCTGTTTCAAACCAATAGTGTAACAAGTTATATGTTTGCTAAAAAGAGTGAAATACTAAATATACTGTTAGCCTCACTGTTTTGATCCTTTTTTTTTCTCCCCACATCTTCTTTTCCCTTTCTATCTGGAGATGGCCAATGATGTGAGGCTGGGCCTCAGAAGCATGGTGAGAATTTATAATATACAGATAATTGGTTTGTTGTTGAAAATGCCTGCACAGATGAATCCTTGCTAGTTTTCTCCTCACCTTTACCTCTTCCTGAAAAGTCCCCTTTAACCTAATCTTTGTGTTGTTGTAAATGCCTGTAACTGTAGTATAGGCAATGTGTACACAGTAAAGGTTTCCCTATGTGCAAGTTATCCTTTCTCCTAAAAATATTCCTCTTGAGAGACATTGGCATGCTTGTCAAACAGCATTCATTCAGTACTGCATTTTGCTGCTTGGTTTGAAAAATGTTTCTATACATTCTCTTACTATACATTTATTTTTAACCTCATGAAAATCTGTATGTGAACTAGTCACTCACTTTATTTGTAGTTAAATCCAACACTTGTGAACCAAGGCTGGTAAGGATTTTAAAGCTCGAATATTTCAGCATGATGTTGAATGTCTCCTTCTGTATTAAGAAATGAGGATGCTATCCTAGCCTCTTATCTTCTAGATTTGAGTATGCTGTTGGTTGTGAGGGATAGCCAATATTTCTCTGCGATTGCACTTAGTTTATGGATTACGATGAATGTGGGAGTAGATGATTGCAAGAGACTGTGGGTCTGCCTGCCATCACCTAATTTGCAATAGATGCCCCATCAGTACTGTTGCCTGCATATTTGTTCACACAGTGCTGTATCATGACGTTGCAGTTGAAGAAAAAAAAGACAGAAGTTTAGCTTATTTAAATTGATGTGTATCATCTGCTTCAATGGTCTGGTGGGGAACTTACTCTCCTCCTGGCACAGGCTATGGGACAGTCTTGGTCATCTTCAGAATTAGAACCCTGGCTAGATGCGACTGCAGGTTAAATAAAGCCACCCTAAGCAAGGGGGACCAGGTGAGTGTGAGAAGATATAGACTACTTCATGAAATGCCTTGCTGCTGAAACAGTTCTGTAGCAAGCCACTGCCACTTCATTGATCTTTGGGTTTTTGGTAATAGTTTCTTACTTTTACCAGTTATAGGTATTTTCTGGCTGTGGGAAGGTGGGAATGGAATTTGGCAATGTATCTGAAAGCTATTTCTATCACATTGATATAAACTTTCCAGTATTTCTTTATTTTTTACTTTTTTCAGGTTTACTTTCACTTAGCGGAAAAAATATTACTTTCTGTTCATAACAAAATTTCTGCTCTCTGGTGAAGGAGAGCACCTCCTAGTGAATAAGGCAGCCTCTTCTACATAGATTGTAATGATGTTTTATTTCTTGGAAGGTGATTACACATCAATTTAAATTAATATATTGCAAAACTCTCTCATTTCTTTTATCCTTTCAGTTGGATAACAGACTAGTGGACCTCAACCGATGTCCGTCTCAATGCATTCTTCCAACAGCTGTTTTATGGATAATGGCTTACTTAATTGCTAATTTAAAATACATGGTATTGTTTCCACTTATAAGTGCAGAAGCTTGATTGCAGAATTGGGCCTGTTTATAAAAGTAGGTTTTCAAGTAGACTCTAGAGGTGCCTCTGTACTTATTTCTAGTAAGATACTGTTATGGTCAAGCCAGCGTCTATCAGAGTGCACTCAGAAACCACTCAGCAAATTTTATGTAACATTAAGTGCTGTTTAACTACGTCAGTTGCCTGTGTTGAATTAATGACAGCAAACATACATCATTGCTGCATCTGTTTACACATCTGTCTGCATTTCACTGCATTGTCGACTGCAGAATCCCTAAAAATAATGTGTGGCAAACAGATTTGTATTAAAAAGGCGCTATTTGTATTAATATAACACCATACTGTGTTGTCATTGTTCTGCAGCACATCTATTACTTACATCTTCACTGCTTTTTCTTCTTGAACAAGCCAATTATGTCTGTTTTTGCCATTCTGTCAGAGCTTCCTAGAATAAATTAAAATTACAGTCCTACATATGAGGTAGCTACAGCTGAAAGCAATGATAATGACCCTGTGTGAATACAGTGTTTCAAAAGGGGTCTTTTCTTAAACAAATGCAGAGCTGTTGTTTCTTCATTTCTTTCTAACAAGCTAAATACGTGAATCGATGATGTCTGAACCTCCCCACACAGAAGCTAGGAGCTGGGCAGAGCTGTCGGTTTCACTGCTGAGCAAACTGTTTTTCAGTTACATGGTTTGCTTGTCTGTTCATGGAAGAGTCCAAGAGACTTCCTTCCTGAGTTGCTTGGTACACGTGTGCCTTCCATCCTTTTGTCTCTCGTGACCACTGATGCTTGTATCTTCAACGCATGCATGTGTATTAAGAGGTGTTGTTACCTGGATGGGAGAGGGACTGGCTGGTGACCTGGCCAAGGTCAAAAGAGGGAAATATCTGCCTGAGGCTGACGCTTGACTCAACTCTTGAATCCCAGTCCTACTCACAAAACTACCTTATTTTCTTAAACATTTGTTTCACAAAAGGAAAAAGCAATATTAACATTTATCTCTTGTTTTATTTACGTTATCTCACTGAAAAATTATCCTTTGTATTGTCACCCAAGACAGAAACAAACAAAACAGAAATGCTCCATGATTGATGATTAAGACTTTATTACTCCAGAAGACATCAAGCATTATTTTCTGCATATCTCCTAAGGCTTACTAAGAATGGCATTAACAGGCTTTTAATACTTGTCACAGTTATCTGCATGTGGCCAGGGGGTATCAGCACATTTCTGATGGTTTCTCAATGTATGTGCCTGTCTGCTCATCTTGGCCACATTTCTGAGTTTTTTGTGTTTGATATTTAGGGTCAGGATCATCAGTCTTTTTCTTCTGCTCTAGTCTAGTGTGGTTTCATTTGCAGGTGTGGGATGCAGATGTGATTTTGTCATGGTTTTGGCATAGTTCTAGCACCAAACTTCTCAAGACATCCAACCTTCCTTTCTGGGCGTTTGGCCTTACCAGAGCTGCTTCATCAACTTGTAACTTTTATCTGTGCAAGTGGCTTCTCTTGAACTTTGTGATAAGACAGTAGGAATCATGAGTAAGAACAAAACTCTTTCCTTTGGAAATCCCCAGCCGCTCCAAGCCAGGCAGCTGAACCGTTGCACCTTTGAGTTAAGAGTGTTTGGAGTGACATAGGCAATTTCTTGAAAACAGCAGCCAGCGACTCCTCTCCAACACTGAGGCTTCTCTTAAGTTTGGCAATATTAGCTGACTCCAAACCTCCCAAGTAGTTTCATGTTCTTTCAGTTTGACTGCCCACATGCTTTTCTTAGAGCCCACTGCAAAAAGTTGCAGGAAATAAGCTAGAAAAAATGCTGATTACGTTTAGAGTCATCCTATCAGCACTTATATCTTGCCATAATTTCTCTCCACGTTATAAAGCCAACCTTAGTTCTGGCAGGGAGTCATAATTTCTTGCAGTCGTGGCTGTGCAGAGCTAATTGTTTTTAGATAATTCAGGTAAGCATCCTTTAAATCCATGCAGACGCTTGCCATGTTGTGCTCCTGCTGTCAGTCATAGACCATTGAGCCTGTCACTCAGGATCAAGTGCTTAGGATGTATCAGAAGTGTGCCCTTCGTTTGGCCTTACAGAACTCAAACTCATTGGATAAGGGTGACATTTCAATTGGTATTTATGAATAAGATAATTTCCTGACCAGAAGCATTGTTTGGTTAGCTGTTTTCCTTAATCTGGAGAAGGATAAGCCTCTGTTTATAATTCATTTTCCTTACATGTGATATTTCCCTCTCCACGTCCCCAGTGATTAACTTCTTTAACTGATCTATTTGGAGCATAACATTAATACTGAAAATAGTGTTATGAAGACAGCAAAGGAAAAATATTTGATCTCCTTTTGGCAGCAGAACCACATGCATTTATCCAATGTAGCTATATATGAAGAATGAATTTGAATTGGCATGAAACATTGCAGAGGTTACATTTATAATATTACTATGTTTTGCATATTAAGTACAAGAAAAGAAAGAAGGAACCTTCAGTAACGTGTCTGCCTCAGATACTGAAGTATGAAGTCTAGAGCTCATTCATTCATCTCTGAAAGAAAACAGGCTGGGGCCAGAAACATTTGTGATGAGAAGCAGCAAGGGGCTGCCTTTGGGCCAGGGAAGGCTCTGTGCTGGAAAATCGGCACACAAACCTCCCCTGTGGCTCTGGTTTTTCCCATCCAGCTGCCAGAGCCGGTGCCTTTGCCGTTCCCTAGCTCCAAGCCTCAATTTGCTAATTTATATTAATTTAACAATTTTAATTCATTTATTTTGCCATAGAGAAATACAAAAATAGAGAACAGTTACAGCATCAGAAAGTTTGGAAGTCTTTTGCAATGCTACATTACCATTTCACAATTAAAATAACAAAGCTTCGGGAAACAAGGAAAAAATGCCAGCTAACTAAGGGCTTAGAATTGTAACAAATGGCTCATACTTAATGAGAATTACAGAACTAAAAATAAAGAACATTGAGCTGACAAGGGAGCAGAATGTCATAACTTTTAAGATTTGATTGTCTGGCTTTATTATCTCTTAACTCTTTCAGTTTATCTTGTTACTTTTCCGTAGCATATGTTTTGTTACTGAATTTTCCAGAAGACCAGTAGGGGAAAAAGAAAGATGAGCTTCACAGAATTTACAAATTCTGCAAGCTTTGCTTGTCAAATAAAGCTATCACAACACCTTCTGTTCTGGAAATCCCAGGATTCAAGGCAGTCTTCTAGTATGTAAGGACAAACTAATCTATTCAGGTGTTTCTAATCTTTATCTGTTATTTTTCTTTCTTTTAAAAGCATTTGAAAAATCATTCATTCAACATTATTTCATACCAAGCTTGACATTTTCTTATTTAGCTGTTCTTCATCTAATAAGACAAAGAAAAATGGAAGAACCTTTAAAATGTGTTTTTATTATTCCTAAGAGACAGAGTTGTTTTCCTTAACCTTTACAAACATTTTATTTTAGCAAAAGAAAGAAGGAATAATGTGAACTTCTGGGCTATTTGTAGCCTTTATTTATTTATTTTTCTCTTATCTTCATAAGGCCAGAAAGTTGTCCTTGCTGAATAAAGAGTTAGAAGTAGGCAAATGAAATCCCCACCCTTTCCTAGGTCCTAAAAAAGTCCCAAGCATTTATTTCTCTACTTAATTATGAAGTGTTGTGTAGTAGATCAAAAGTTATGTTTGCATTTAGGAATCATAGTTTTCTTTTTCTTGATAATGAAATATTCTGCATGGTTAAATATATGCTTTTATTGTGAAACATCAGAAACTGCAAATGCACCGTTTCTGAGCAAAGCTGTTCCAGGGCTGGACTGTGCGTAGGGAGGAAGGGAGGGCAATCCTCTTAGGCTGGTGGAGGGATGCTTCCCAAACAGCATGGTCATTAATATAAGCCCTCTGGTCTGAACCAGGAGGTGTCTAGTAAGAGCATCTCATCAGTGGCTCTTCATGTTTACATCACAGAAGAGATGAGCTAACTATTATAACAGGGATGAATTATTTGCGTTTTCTGACCTATTGTGCACAGATCCTCCAAGTGAGGGGTACGCTTCCTTCACTAATGTGTTTTTCCTCAGCAAACAGTTAATAACTGCATGTTGTAAATCTTGGTACTGAATATTCCCTCTGGCTTGGCTAGTTATCCCAGTTGCAGTATTTTTGTTCCCACAGCAAAGCAAGATGGAATGCACTTGAGGATGTTCTTGCTACCAAAAATACAAATACATATAAAATGTTGATATGTATTTTCACTTGAAATGATCTGAAGAAAGCATTAGATAAAAGCTCATAAAAATGCAAATGAATCATGAAGATTTCGCCAAAGTCTTATTTAGGAAAATTTGTTCCTCTAGTATTTGCTCAGCTCCAACCTGAATACTGTACACGTTCTTTTCTTGTAGTAGGGTATTGGCAAGAGTTTGGGTCCCAGACAACTGAAGTGCTAACCTAGGAGTCTAAATACAGGCAAGCAGAATTTTTGAGAAAAGGAAGTGTAGTACAGGGTACCTGAAGAAGCATCAAATAATGGGCTTTGGAGAGTTAGCTTCCGTAGGCACAGATGTCATCAGACACTGCAGTAGCTAAACTTTGCAGATAAGCAGAACTTTGCCACAGTCTTTCATTGGCAGACAGGTGAGGAAAACACAGAAGTGCAAGGCCAGACACTGCAAAATGAGCCTGCCCAGGGAGGTCGAGCCCTTACTCCCAGCTGAGGATAATGCACGTGCACTTCCTGCACATGCCCCCAATCCACAATTTTATTTCAAGAAATAGAGCTACATAAAATCTATAACTAAATCCATGTAATACTCTGGCCATTATATCACAAATCCTTAATTTACCTTGCTATGGAGTTTATGAAGGAGCTTCTGCATTGTGGTCAGCTTAGTGCATTGTCTCACTTATGTCAAGAATAAGGAGCCCGGCATGTCAGGCTGGTAAAGACTTAATGCAGCAGCTATCTGATCAAGTGTTGTCTGGTCCCTTTCTGCCACAAATATTTATTTTTTGTTTATTTTCTATTGATTTTTTTTAACTCAAAATTATTCGATTAGAGGATTTGGCTGAAAAAACAGCATTGAAAAAAAAGTCTCCATCTGTTTCTCTGGTGAGGAAGGTAATATCCCCAGAGTTCCAGGGTGATGCATTGAGGGTTTGGTGTTTTTTTTTATGTAAATGAAATATGAATCCTTGTTCCACTGATTAAGAAAGAAGGTGTGAACTGTTGCTTAGCTCTGTAATTGTACTTGAAATCAATGAGGTCTTAGTGTGAACTAAGAGGTTTGGGTTCATTACCGTGTAACAGTAATTCATTTCCAAATCCATACAGAGATCAACAAACCCAATGGTTTCTGAAAAACATGAAGTGCTTTTAAATCATAAGGCTACAATCAAATCTGTGTTTGACATTGGCTGGGATCAAGGGCTTTGGAGTTGACTTGATTGTCAATTTAAGGGTGAAGGCTAAGTTGCATAGCACTGGAAAACATTGGAATAATATTATAATTCGCTGTGCCCCACCTGAAACATAGTGGTAAAAGATCATGAGGGGTGGCTGGCAGTGACCCTTCGTACTCTACTCCCAGAGCCTGGTTTTTGGCATGAACAGCAGCATCTTTAAGGCTACTGGTATTGGGTTTAACCAGTAGGCAGCATGTTGAACTGTGGGTTACCAGAACACAGAAGTTTCAGGTAGTCCCATTTCCTAGCCTGGATGCCTGGTGTAGTTTTTCAGACCAGGTGATGCCTCTAGTTCCAGGGCTGTTGGGCTTTTATGGATGCTTTGCTGCTAGACTGCAGTATATTACACTTGTATCAAATAGCTACAACTGCAGATCACAGCTGTGCTTTGTGAAATACAGAGAAATGATTTAATAGCTAGCAGGGTATTGCCAATAAAAAGGTATTACAATTCAGTCATATAGCATTCCAGGTGGTTGACTTTACCCTGCCAGTTTTGTTGCTTTCCAGTAGGGGCATCCTGCAGTGCCACAGTGAGGTAATACCCCATTGTAGAACTTCTTTGGCCTTATTTCCACCTGGAAGTTAAAATGTTGGGCAAGTGGTGCCAAAATTCCATTGAGGAGACCACTCTAGGAGCCTTAGCTGTCTTGTTGTCAAGGACACTGATGTGTTTCCCAAGTACTGACCACAGACAGAAACTTTTACCAGATGAGGCGTCAAAGTGACAGACAGCTTGTAGTTGGTCCCAAAACTGTTCAAATCTCAAACGAGTGCTCCCCTGCCAGGGCTCCCAGAGCAGTCTCCATCTCAGTGCCATTCCAGGAGGTCCATGGGCTATGACAGGTAGGTGACAAAGGGCTCCCTGCTGGGTAGGGGAGGCTTCTTCACCACCACAACCCCCGGCCAGTAGATTTTGGTACATGAAGTGAATACCCTGGAGCCAGCTGGGCTGTGCACAGTGTGCTGATGTAATCTTTAGAAAGTGAACTGCAGCTAGGTGAGAGTGCTGACATCTCCTGGGGTTACAAGGCAGCAAGCTGCTGTCTGGAAGTTGGTGCCCTGGCTCGCTTGTTGTCCTGCCAGATGCTTTGTTCTGGGCTTGTGCCAAGTGAGCCAGGGGCTCATGGGATGTGCTGGTACCTGCTGCTGTCTCCTGTTGGCTGAACCAGAGACATCGTTTTACATCCAGGGAGGTTTGGATTGAAAGCATCAGTGGGTTTTGCAGGTCAAGACTGAGCTGGTGTTTTCTTCAGCTTGTTTCTCAGTTGGAGATGTTGGACAGACCTCAAGGTTTTGTGTAGCCACAGATGAAATCAAAGCAATCTAATGAGTAAACAGCAATTCCCATCACACAGAGAGTGGGTAGAGGGGTGGGACACAAAAGATAGTTGTGTCTGGACTGATTGTTCTGTTCTCTTCCTCACTAGGATAAAGAAGTGAACCTGGAGCAGGTCCATAGACGCATGAACAGTTTAATTGATGAAGACATAGCCCACAAACAGATCTCTCCAGCGTCCATTGAAATCTCAGCCTTGGAGATTGGTGGCATGCAGTCAGCTCAGACCCTGGAGCCGGTACGCGAATACCAGAACACGCAACTTTCTGTCACCACCTTTTTACCTGAACAGACAACTCATGGTGCCAGCAGGACACTCACAGCTGCCTCTGGCAGCAACCTGCCACTGCCTCTGAGCAGCTCGGCCACCATGCCCTCCATACAGTGTAAACACAGGTCGCCAAATGGAGGACTATTTCGTCAGAGTCCTGTGAAAACCCCGATCCCTATGTCATTTCAGTCTGTGCCAGGGGGAGTCATTCCAGAAGCAATGGAGCCCTCTCACGGAACATCCATTTGATGAAAACAAACAGTAACACAACCAGCAGAGCTTTTTAATACAAAATTTAAAACAAAAAAAAAACAGCAAAAGAAACTCTTACATTTTTCATGTATATACGTGTAAATAATGAAAGAATGAAGTGGGGTAAAAGTGTATTTTGAATATTCCCAATTTTCGAAGTCAGTAAAAAACAAAAGAAAAAAAAAAACAAAAATGTATGAATGACTTTGTAAATTTTGTTCTATATGAATAAAAAGGCAAACTACTTGTGATCGTTCTCAAGTGCCAAAGAAGACCAGTTACTGGGACTGAGGGCCGTACATTATTTTTTCTGTGGATTTCAACATTTATTCCCTTCCTGTTCTTTTTGTTTTCAGAGCAAAATTTATCCATTTCTTGCCAGGAAAGTTCACCGTGCTCAGACCTCTCCTTTCCCTAGAACCCAATTGGTGGCAATTCATTCGGAGAGTTTAGCAGCTGGTATTAGCGTAGTGGTAACAAATGTTTTAAACCTGAATTACAACTAGAATCCAACAAATGATGAAAATGAACTTTTTCTTTCTAACAAGGATTTAGACTTCCACACAGTTCCTAAGTTTAAGCACAGGATTATTGAATTGTGTTTTTACATATGTACTGTGCTGTGTGGCTCTTTTTATTTTATCTTCTATGTTTTGTTATATATGAGTATAAAATATATATGCCATAGAGCATATATATATTATCTATATAAATGCTTTGATAAAAAACAAATTTCTGGTTATGGGTAAAGCTGTTAAGAAAAAACTGATCAGCTCTTTTTTTGTCTTATGTAGACGAATGCAAAAGGAGAATAACCAGTGGCTGAAAGGACTGAGAGAAGGGAGAGCTTGAGCAGGCAGGAGGTAATGGCACTGCAGCAACTGTGCCCTCTGGTGCCGTTCCTTTCATTCCTTTCTTTAAGATTTCAAGGAATTTGCTGCATAATGGATGCAACGCTCCCTGTAGAAGTTATATCCCTTTACGACAAGGCTAAGCTAAGCTCATGACTACAAGCACAGCTCTGCTTTTTTTTCCCACTGACTTTATAAAGAGAAGCATTTTAATGGCCATGTCTATACTATAGTCTTGGTAGAAATGGCTCTGAAATGCTTTTTTTTTTTTTTTTCTGTCTGTGAAACACAATCAAAGGACAAAGATAAAGCAGCATGTGTAGCTAATTTAATGTCTCATTCTGCAAATATTAACAGTGCTATTTCATATGACAAAAAAGTCAAAACAAAACCAAAACACATTGTTTCCTTCCCAAATAGTAGTTCTAATGCTCAAGATAACTGATATCCCCCCTGCCCATTGTTGCTAACGGACAATCAATAGCTTTCAGAAGTGGGATAATTTAGTATCTTCTCAAATCCCTATAGCTAGGCTGCAAGTTCCCTCTGTACCTAGATTTCTCCACTTTATTAGAAGATATGCTACTTGGAAAAGGCTGTAGGTCTTGGTGCAGCAAAATCACTACCTACATGTAGGTGAAAGATTGTGTTTGAACAGAGGAAAAAATGCATTCCCATCCCCAGAAAGTCAGCAGGCAGTCTAGGTCAGGCTTTTGGATAAGTAAACATTCCATTGATCACTCCTAATTTGATTTGTGCAATTAATCAACAAGTATATTTATAAGATGATAAAAGTCTGCAAATGTTTACATATATATTTCAAACAGTAGGGAAGAAAAATCAAACCAGGATATAAAAGCAGCCTCATGGAAGAGGATACTCTGCATACTATTTAAATGAGGAGTATTGATGGTGAGCTTCCAGAAGGAGGACTCTTGCAGGGATTAATTTGTCTCTTTTGTCAGGCTGATTCCTCGTGAACACAGCACGATTTTGCAGCCTGGCACAAATTGTGTTATTTGCTTAAACTAATTAAAAATGAGTGATGCTGTAGTCAGCTGACCGGGTTTATCCTGTTTAGACACTTGGCCCACGCAAGGACGGGATTTTTTCCTTCCTCTTTTGTTGCACTTTTTCCTCTTATTCTCCTAACAACCCTCTGGCCGTAGGAAAAAATAGACGTTTCTCCTTCTGATTGTTCCTTCCTTCTATGTGCATGCACCAGTTAGTTACAGCAGAACGAGCAGCACAAGAAGGCTGTGCACTCCTAGGTATCTGCGAAGATGCTAAGAAGAAAGCATGCAACTATTTGCATTGGAAAAAAAAATCCCTCTTTTTTATTCCCAATTTAAGATTTCTGAAGAGGTACAAGGAGATGCATAGCTGCAAGCGTACAAGCTAGGGCTTGGCTGGAGCAGGCACTTGGCCATCACCCTCATCCCTAGCATCCTCCGAGCTGCTCGGCCACTGGAGCAGTCGCCCAGCCACATCCTTCCTTCTTGGACAGCGAAGAGCAACGGTGAGCTCCTGGTGCACAGCAGCATGGCTGCTGCTGCCCATGTTGTAGCAAATAAGTTCATCAGGGGCTGCCTGAGCATGCAAGGTTCAGAGCAGGTGGAGGAAACACTGCTTTGGTTGAGACACCATTGCTTTCACAAAGCAGGTCTTTTTCATGTTATAGTCTAAACCACAGTGCTGAATAATTGAAACCAAACTGCATTTGTGGAACAAATTGTGAATACAGTATATTTGGGAGATTAACATTCTCCATATTCAATGTTCTTCTCATAGCTCAGTCTTACGCCGTGCCATAAAGTTTGGAAGTGGGGTTTAACTTTTAAAATGATGCTGGATCTCACTGGTTTTCATGCATAGACTATGAATGACCTGTGTTAAAACTCTGCAGGATTTCAGCTAAGACAATCAGGATCTCACAGCATCAAACCATACTGCCCTCCCTCAGAGAGGTATTAAAGCATGTGTGTAAGCCCTACAGAAAGCAGCTGCTTCATGGACAGGTTGAAGTGCTTTGCTGATTATTGATGGGGTTAAATGCAGGTCTCAGACTAAATATATGGCTAATTTTAAGCAGGTCAGTGAGCTTGCCAAACTCCAGGGGACTATTCAGTTGCTTAAAGTTAGCTGTTCAAAGTGCTTTGCTGCACCAGGGTCTACACTGTTAAAGTAGCAAGCCATGATGGCAATGGCACTGCCTGGTAATCATTTGTTTATATAAAAGCTAGCAAGTCGTAGCTTGGGCCTGTTAACCATGGCAGAAAGCTGTTAAATCTTTAATGTGGTAGTGGTTTGGTTTTAGATTATTTAAGCAAATCATCAGGTTGTCCTTGAACATAAACAATGTTTCTTTCCCTTAACTTTCAATTTTGAAAAGTAAAGGCAGAATGTGTAATTTCCATATTCTGTTCCGTTTTAAATATTTATTTTTATTTTGACAGATCAAAGCATTCACTTTCTATATAATGTATCCACCACACTTACATATAGATACATATATACATGTGCACTTACAGATGAAGTGAGAAATATAATTTCCATGTGATGTAAATGAGCATAAGCTCAAAGCCTTCACAGAGCTGTGCTTGTTTACACCACCTGCAGATCTGACCCTTCACTTTCAGTAGCTGGCAAGCAGAAAAACTGCAGAAATTCCTGAAAGCTTTGAAGACCAAGCTGTGCCCTTGATTTTCAAACAGAACTTCCCTCTTAGTGTGCTTAAAAAGAGGAATAACGTCTGATCCCAAATATTCCAGATCCTTCAGGATGTTTACATTGCAAAGGTGGCTGTACAAGAAATGGAAATTGAGTGCCTATACCTTCCTTTTATCGCGCTCTTTTGCTGATGAACTTCTGCGAAAGTGACATCTGTGGCACAGCACTTGTAGTGCGTCTTGTTCTATTTATCCATTAGTTTAGAAATGACTATATTTTCATACAAAAATGTGACTCCGTTTCTTCTATTTGCTTGCAGTCTGCTTGCAATTTGAAGGATGCATTGCTATTATTTCTTACTAGTATGTCATGTTTTTTCAATTGCAATGGAAAAAATATAGTAATTGTGATTTTTAATTTCAGAGTTGAAGCTTGATAGAATGTTTTAATGCTGAGTTACAACTACGTGTGTGTGATACTTGGCTTGCAAAGTGAAATTCCCAACACCTGCCTTGCTTTGGTAACCTGCCACTGCTGCACTGTAGATGAAGGCTCATCGAAACATCTCACTTTCTCTTAGCCTGCTGATAGGACAAAACACCTAAGCCTGGGTTCTCACCTGTGTAAGCCAGCAACCCTTCCAGTGAGCGGACCAGCCAGGCTTTGGCTCCGAACATAGGGATTGCAAGCACTGCTTCCCACAAACTTGTATTCAGTGCTAGCTCTGGAAAGGGAAATGTTTTGAGAGCCTCAGAAATGAAAACATAACTGAAAGAGGAACTTATATTAGTATTATTAGTATTATTTTGAGCACTTAACATGGATTTGAACTGTTAGCTGAAATAGCTGAGAGAACAAATTTATTTTAAAACCTGTTCAATTTTAGGTATATATTTTCTCTAAGAAACATTAAAAGCTGCTGGCTTGGTGGCAAACAGAGCCTTCCTTTCAAAAGAAATCAAGTTACAACAACCACAGTGCTCAGACCTTTGTATTTGATTTTGTTTTAGTTTGCTTTGCTGAGTGGAACTTATGTTGTGAGCAGCTAACTAGTGACATAGATCTAAATGCAACAAATTTGGGAGACCCTGTTGCAAATTTCCCAAAGAATCCACATCCTATTGCGACCCTGGGAAATGCAAGGAGAAAGGTAGAAGAAAACTGTGAAGAGAAGCAAAATACAAGGTAAAAGTGAATATGTGGTGAGGGGGGAGGGAGGAAAGGGTGGTTACAACTCATCTATCTTAAATGTCTGGCAAAGCTCTATTACTGTATCAGAAGCATAGATTCCATCATACAAGCAGTTGCCTCAGTTAATTATTATTTTCTTAACTTTTAGGAAACAAATAAAAACAGCATTTGTTCTACCAGAAACAGTTGTTACATTATTTAAGAGCTGGAATTATGTGTCTGGTGGTGCCAGCTTTTTTGGCTTGACTCACACAGCTGGGGGAAATCAGCTTTGATGGGTGATGTGTCCCTGAGCCAGGTGTGGGCTGTTTGCAGGATTACCCCGATGGCTGGCTTGCTCTGCAGCTGGGAATAATCAGCTGTCCTGGGCTACCCATAAGCCTCCAGCCCCTCTGGTTTGGAGGTGAGAGGTGAGGCAGTGGATCAGCTGGATTTGCTCTGTGTGGCTTTACTGATCTTCGTGTGGGAAGGAAGCAGCGCAGAAGCTCTCCAAGTTCTATGAGGTACCTAATAACAGGAACAAGAAACCTGTAGGGCTTCAGTCTCTTACTGGCATTTATTTTTATTTCTTGAAGTTTATTATTGAGGTTATTAAATGGATTTTTAATTTTTTTGAACTGTAGAATTAAAAGGTGATTAAGTGATTCCCCTCTTGTGACTTGTTTGGGGATTAATTAATGCTGATAACAACCTCTGTTGCTGCAAAGAGGTGTGACCATGATGAGAGAAGTGGTTTTTTGTCTCCTCCCCCCCCTTCTTTGTAAGCCTTGATGGAAGACCTCTAGTATATCAGCACCTGCTAAGTATTTTGTTGTAGTTATAAAGCTCTGTGGTTTTAAGTGTATTCAGTTTTCTGATTGTTTTGATCTCTCTGTACCTTGGGGTATAGAGGAGAATAAGTCCTCACAATTGTAGGCGAATACAGATATAGGAAGTAGCAGGGCAGGGAAGAAACTCAAGAAAAAGGGGAGGAGGGGAATACTTGCATGTTTTGCCCAACAGTTCAACTGCTGAGGTGTCTGGCTGGGACAGAAGATGGTTTCTGAATAATAACGCATCATAAGTGACTGTGCTTTAGGAATCTGAATGTTTTCCAGGTGGGAAACTACAAAACATAGCACAACATGCCTGCAAGTTGTTTTCAAAATAAAGAATGTGCCTTTTATTCTTGTTTTCTTACCATGCTGTAGCTAAAGCTGTATGTGAAGGGATAGGGAACCTGAGGTTTTAAAACAGTTTTAGCTGATTATTGTTATGCTTTGGGACTCTAAAATGCCTCTTATTCCGTAACAAAGGAACCTAGAGTTTTTATATTTCAATTTTTCCTTTTAAAAAAAAATATATCTTTTTTCTGAGGGAAATACTTTTGAGCTGGTTAACTATAGCACAAAGGAGCCCAGAATTTCAGGTGAGGATTGCAGCTGGAAGAGCAAATGAGCATACAAACATGGCAACAAACCAGTGAGAAAGAGAGATCCCCGATTTATGTATGTTTTCTATAAAACAGCAGGAGAAAAGCTTGACTTGTGTTTATGTGCTTTTCCTATGATTTATATTGGATCAAACCCATAAAAAATTAAACAGTTATCAGAAGTAAAATATTCCAGACCATTGGAGCGCTGAAATGCATGGTTGCAAATAAATGTAACCAGATACTGGGGATGTTTCCCTGTCTAATAGATGATGTGTTATTTTAGGCTGCTGAAGCAATTTTAATTATGGATTGAAGATCCAAAGTGTGTGACTGGAGCACCCTGTGCTGTTGTCTTGTGCCCTGCCTGATGCCACATCTCCTGGCTGTTGGTGACCACATCAGGAAATGGGGATAAGACTTGATCTGGAAATGTCATCTTCATCCAGAGACAGACAGTTGTCACCCACAGACCCTTTACTGTCTTGGAACTTTAATAAGGATCCCAGAGGAGTGAGTGTGGCCTTGGGTGGGAACTGCTCCTCCGCAAGGATGAGGAGCCTGAGAATAAAGCATGGAAGGGGCTGAACTGAGACCTTAGTGGGGTATGCACCAGGATGGTGGACTTGTGTAGTCAGCTGTGCTTAGTTAGGGAAAGGTTCCCTAAAGCCCAGCTGATGCTAGATGGGATGCTTGGGTCAGGCTGGTCGGGGCACACAGCACAGACTGGGTGCTGTGAGTTGCTGTGAGTGTCTGGTGCCCTGTGCCTGGAGGGCACTGCTCGTCCCTTCTTGGTGGCACTGCTGTTATCCGGGCTGTGATCAGCTGTGCAGTGTTTGCCCACCTCTTTGGGGAAATGCTCTTTTACAGCAGGAGAGCAGTTTTCTCATGTACATTAGCATGCTTGGTGTTGTCTTGTCACTCGTGTCAAAGTGTCAAGTGGAGAAGCATATGCTTTGAAAGGGAGCTTCTGCAGAGCACTTGGATCAACAAGGGCTGTCTGTCTGTGTGCTTGTAGTATCTGCCACAGAAGAATATGGAGTTATCAATTCGGTGGCTTGGTAAAACATGTTTTACTGCAGCTGTTCTGTGCTTAGCGACAGGGAACAAGTGGTGCCTATGGCACCTGAGGTGTGTTGTGCAAGCCCTGCTTCTTTGCAAACTAGAGGTCTACCTCTTGCATGCAGCAAGTACTGGGTTTGGGGGATGATGCGCATGTGATAACTCGTGACTGAGGTATCAACAGCCAGAAAATGGAGGTGGAGTGCCGGGCCAGGAGAGAGAGGGACTTTTGTGACAGGGAGAGATGGTCCTCTGGAGCGGTGCAGCCGTGAGAAACCACGAGGCTGCATGAGTCATGTCCTCTAGTGCTAACCTGGGTGTTTCACAGCCCAGTGAGTCCTAGGCCTTAGTTACAAAGCCTGCTTAGCTCCACAGCATTAAGTGCCATGAAAAGTGTATTAAACCTTTTATTAAGGACTCAAACAGCAAGCACTGAAAGCTGGCAAAATGTAGTGTTAAATTAGGCCATCAGTTGAACTGTTCTTTCTCTTAATCCCTCCACTTGTGTGGCTCCTTAGAGGAAGCCCTTCTCCTACTCAGGCACCTGCAGGCCTGGTTAGCTGGGCTCTTGGAGGGAGGGGCAGCAGGAGGAGCCCCAGGCCTGGCCCCAGCAGCTCCTGTGGGCAGGAGGCAGGCTGGGATGGCAGCAGGGCAAGCGCAGAAACAGAGAGATGGGAGATCATGGCTCCAACGGACAGCACATTGTCAGCTGTGTACTGACCCTGCTTGGCAAATCCAGTGAGGGTGGAGTGAGGCGTGCAGCATGGTCCCCCTTGCCAAAACCAGCACAGCTTTTGAGCCAAGATGTTGAGTTTTAGTTGCTCCATCTTTCTGCTGTAACAAGTGTCAAGAGAAGTTAGACTGCCCTTTTTAAAAGAAGGGGGGGAAAAGAGGTGTGTGTGGGGGGGTGAACGTATCTCAGTAAAGCCTGAGGGAAAGTTCTACCTTTTCTCCAAGTGTTTATTTTGTCAAAGACATAAACTTCTGTATTTGTGGCATTTGAGCAGATAACAATGAAAAACATCCTCCTCTAACATTTGGTATTTATGGAGTCTTCCCCTCTCCCCAGCAGGAATATAGTGTACAAATTGTTTTGAGTTGAATTGTGATCAAAACTTGCATTAGAAATGAGATTTTGTAATTCATTTAGTTGGGAAGCAAAGAATTGTTCTACTTAGCTGGTCAGTATTGCACAAGTGCCTGCAGAAGTTGAAATGACTGTTCAGTGAGTTGTAGATGGAAAGCATTCACACTTAGACACAAACATTAAAATATCACTTGGCTTTTGATTTGAAGTAATTAATTGGAAATAATTAGCATTACTCACCTGGCTTTAGTTTTGTTGCTTATTAAGTCATTATTGACAAAGTGTTAAAAGGCATGTGATGATTATCTTTCAATGTCATTCCTGTTTTTTCAAGCATTGGAAAGAAATAGCTTAAGTATTCTGACAATCAAAAAGGTGGGAGAAAATTGTTTCTATGATTGAGTCTAAGACATTTAAATTCTCCAGACTATTAAATTTCACTGGGACTTCTGAGCTTAACTGTTCTGAACCCCTTTGATAGTCCCTGATCAAAGCAGAAGTCAGCTCACTGTTATTTTGTGCTTGTTGCTCCAGATGCATGCATTGAGATTTCAAAGCTGTTTCTATATTTTGGATGATTAATTCAAGCATGCACCCTAATATTTGTGGAAGGTTGGTTTTTTTTTTTATAAACTTTGATCAGTTTTGAAACTGATGTGTTGACTTCCCACATTCTCTGTCTCAAGCTGTTATTGTTTTTATGTGAGGAGTAAATGTGGTGTTTATCAAGGCACGTGTAACAGAAAAAGGTCCCAAAAACTCTCATGACTACGCCATTCTTCAATTCTCTTACATCCTCCAGCTTCTTCTCTCTCAAGCTTCTTCATCCAGCTCCTTCAAGCTCCAGCTTCTTCCTCCTCAAGCTTCTTCATCCAGCACCTTCAAGCTCCAGCTTCTTCCTCCTCAAGCTGCTTCCAGCTCCCCTTCCTCAAGCTACTTTCTTCTCTGTTTTGGCTGGCCTTTATCTAAGCCTGGGGCAACTCCACCCCAGGTCCACCCCTTCGGGTCACAGGTGCAAGTGATGCACCTGTGTTCCCCAGGCCAGCCACACCCTTCCACCATGTGCTCAGTCATTAGTTCATGCTGTGATCAACTGTTTCCCTACAGCACGTAAGGGTAAAGTTGGCTTTCACTGACATTTCCTCTTGGAAAAAGCCTTTCTGTGTGTATTAAAGTATCTAATGTGGACCATCAAAATGTGTCTTAACTGATTGTTGACACAGCAAGGCCAGCTTGTACTTGGCAACCTGGTCAAGGTCTTGGTATGTGTAAGGTAGCTTAACTTGATGCCTTTTGCCTAAGAAAAATCTTCAAATAGTTGATGTTTACTTATACTGACCTTCTCATAGGCATCTGCCCTCATAGTTCTCAGATTCTAAGATGTATGAAAGGTTCCAACTGTTCAAAACTTTAAAACAAAATGGAAGTCTTTCAGCCCTGTAAGATGTTGCTTCACTACTAATGTTATGTAGAGACGGGGAAAGTACATTTCAAGGGCTGTTAATGCGGAGACCATTAAATAAACTGCAAGCAAATTCTACTTCTATTAACGCTAATGATGTTAGCATTTTCTTTTTCCTTTGGTTAATTTGGTTCCAAAATTCATATAATATCCTCTATCTGAATACATGTATTTTTAGAGTGAGATTATAATTTTTAGCATGTCAACACAAAGGCAATGTTACCTCTTGCAATGGGGAGAAGGAAGGGATGTTTATCTTGTTTGCTGTATTTGTAGTTTCCTGATATTCAAACTGTGATAACTTTAGAAGCACAAAGAATTTATCATGGTTAGGTGACTCAGTCTGAGGAGCTGGAACACTTTTGAGGAATTGGGTGCAAAATACCGTTCTTCTTCCTGTCTGAAAGCCTTGAAATCAAAATGCATTGTTCTCGCCTGCTAGATTTCTGTTCTAGCTGTACTGTGTGTTCAGAATGCTCCTCCCTTTTCAGAAGGCAAGAGACAAAATGGGCAATGTTTCTCTAGCTTTTCTTCGCATCTTTACCTCTAAGGCTGCAGTGGTGTACGTCTGGTTTTGGGTTATGTATGTTTTTGTGGTGGTTTTTGTTGGTTTTTGGTAGTAGTTCGTTTATTTTCTTGGTGGTGTTTTTTGGGTAAGATGAATGATGTCCTAAAGAAAGAGGTCCCAAGGTCCCAGCCTTAATGCCTGGGAGTTATTCTAGATGACCTTTAAAGGTCTCTTCCAGTTCAAATGATTTTATGGTTCTATAGCAGCCCTTCAGTATCTAAAGGAAGGCTGTAAGAAAGAAGGGGACAGATTCTTTACCAGGGTCTGTTGTGATAGGACAAAGGGAAATGGTCTCAAACTAAAGGAGGAGAGATTTAGACTGGACATGAGGGAGAAGATTTTTACAGTAAGGGTGGTGAAGCACTGGAACAGGTTGCCCAGAGATGTGGTGGAAGCCCCGTCCCTGGAGAGGTTCAAGGCTGGGCTGAACCGAGCTCTGAGCAACCTGATCGAGCTGTAGGTGTCCCTGTTCATTGCAGGGGAGTTGGACCAGATGGCCTTTAAAGGTCCCTGTTTGGCCTGTGACATAAGGATTCTATGATTCTATTTACTGTCTGGCAGAATCTTGAATTTTCTGTTGTCTGCTTACATAAATCATAGTCTGATCTTCTAACTTATGCTTTTCAGAGAATGAAAAATGGTGACCTATTTCTATGGCTGACATAAATAAGGATGACCTCTATGAAATAAATGTGATCTATTGCATGGTGCCTAGTTATGTCATCTTGAGGCTTGACCTGTCTTTAACATGATAGTCACAGGTAGCAGCTTTCTCAGATTCCCAAACCAGAATTAAGGAGAAAAAAAATCAGGAGAGGAAAAGAAAAGCAGTGGCCAAAAAAACAAACAAAAAAAAAAACATTCTGCTTGTCCCAGTGTGGTGGATACCATATTCTTTTCTGACTTGTAGGAAGCCTTTTTGAGATTGCAGGTGATGACAGCATTCTTGTGCATAAGGTGTTGGGGAGCTGGAGGTCTTGATTATTGCCCCAGAAAGATGACATTTTTAACTAATCTTTTCCTCTTGTCCTTTCCATATGCTTAATCAGTCCCAACTGGAGACACTTGAGTTTAATGCTGCTTACTAATTGCTCCTTGCTTCTCTTTTTGGGACTTGCATGCATGAAAGCTTCCCCTTTCCTAAAGGAATGGGGTTCTCAGTGTTTGTGGCTCACGTGAAATACTGCTTCTGCTGGACTTGGCTGTCTGTCAGGGGCTAACTTGGGCTGCTTGCTGGTTGGTGTACGCTCATGCAGCCAAGAGCGAGGAAAATCAAGGAGAAAACATCTGACAATGAAAAGCAAAAAGCCTTTTAAAATCTCAATTCCCATGTTTGGGGATAATTATATTTAGCTAGGATTTGGAGCTTTGTCCTTTGAATGCCATGTACTAACAGCTTTACATTAAAATTATCACCAGTGTGAGTAAGACAATGACTATTTCTCAGCTTGTGTTATTTTATCCTTGTAGTTCCCATCCCTGCAAAGTTGTCTTCTCAGCCATCATGCAGTACCTCTTATTTTAACATGCTATACTGGCAAATGGGGTACAGGGCTTGAATCTTGGGGGTGCCTGAGCAGAGGCTGGGCCTGAGCTGGAAACTGCAGGGTTTGTCAGGGTGCCCAATGCCCCAGGCAGGCACTCATCTCTCTGTGGCCCAGCTCTCACCTCTAGCCTCCATGCGTCATGTGTGTCACAGCTTGATGCTCAGCAGCCCCTCTCTTGTGCCCTGTGAACGTCTCTTTATCCCTGTCAATGCAGGAGGCAATTGTAGGGACACCCCAAATTGCCCTTTCTCTGTAACAGGCTGAGCACTGATGTATTCTTTGGTGAGATCAGTCAGTTGCTGCTTTCTTCTAGGGAGAGAAGGTTGGTTTGAATCTTCATCTACCATTCATAGTACAACTGCTCTAATTTTGATCTATGCTTTTAGATTTTTAGAATTCATTGTATGCAGCTATGAAATATGGAGAAGCCACAGACTGGGTACAGGTCTCTGTTGACAGGCACCTGCACTGTAACTTGGTCTGTTTGCACGTGTCTGTCTGTTACTGGGTAGCTCGGTTTGCATGTGTGAAGCGCCTGAGTTTCAGTTTTGTGACCTTTTTAATTGTTTGGTTTTTACATGTAAATTGGTTCTGTGTCAGCCAAATACTATCTTCATTAGAAAACAAAATGTGCAGCCTGGCACTTAATGTTTCCATTAGCCTGTTTAAATAGCGTGTGGGTCTGGAGCTGGGCCAGATTGTTTATTCAGAGTGCATTTTAATTGGATTATTGGTACACAATAATTGATGTATCACCGATCATTAGTAAAATATAGATATTTGAAAGTGCTCTGACACATCCTGATGCAGTCTAATTGAAATGTTTAGTCCCATATGGCAGCATAACCCTTTCTTCTTTTCATGCTAAATAATGAAAACTAAATGATTTGATGGTGTATTTGATACAAATCTACCTCTGTCCAAAAACACCCCTATCTTTTGCTTGTTTGAGATGCATCTTTGAGTCCTTTATGTATAAAGGAAGCAATCGCTTGCCTGTCAACTTTGAGAATGGTTATCCTCATTTTTGAAGTAGGAAACTGAAATAAGGACTTCTTTCTGTCAGAAAGATGATTTTTTGGAATGCATTTTCTTTGAAAACTGACCAGTTGTTTCTTCTACTTCAGCTTTTATCTTTTCATCAGTTGTAAGGAGAAGTTGCTGAAAGATAAATCCATTCTTAATCTGAGGAAAGGTCTCTTGTTATATCCTAATAACTGAGTTGTGCCAAGGAGCGCTTTTGAGGAACAGGTTCAAAGGATTTTTGAACATGCACCTTTATGTCAACTGGATATCCTTTGAGCTTCTCTAATGTATTCTCCCTTACGAAGTCACAATTTCTTCTCCTGAGTAGCCACAGTGGTTAGTGCAGAGTTTGTACCTCACTGCCCACTGCCTACATACTCCTTACATAAATCCAGCTGTGAATCATAGTTTGGGAGGAGTGGACTAGAAAAGAGCAAGGGCCTGCTGTCCTGCTCCCCTAGTGGCTGGGGGTGCAGGGATGCTGCCCTGAGCCCTGCACAGGTGCCGGTGGTGCAGGCTGGGGCACAAGGTGGGCTGAGCAACGTGCCCTGTGCCTATGGGCTAGTGGGCAGCCCTCACCCCACAGAGCTCTTGTCTGTACCTGGTCCAAAGGACAGAACTGTTAGTGGAGCCTCTGGAGACTGCTGGCCCCAGGGCATTGCCAGTGCACAGCTGGCCTCGGTGCAAGGGACGGGTTCTGCCTTGCATCCCTTTCCTGTGCTCTCATCTGGAAGGATGTAACTGTGCCCTGTCACTCAGAGCTGCTCTGTGTCTGAGAAAGTAATGCCACTTTGCCATGCTTTTCTCAAATGATGTGCTGAATTTTTTCGGTAGAGTTCATGACAAAGCTGAAATGGCTTTAAACAGGCACTGGTGCCCACTGGTTGTTATGTGACTGGACAGGGTCAGATGGATTTGTGTGCACAGGCAGCTTGGTATGCTCGTGTTAGCTGTCTCCAGCTGCCTGTGAACCATGTGGTTGTGGTGCAAGTGGTGTGTGGGAGGAGTTAATGTGTTGGGCAAGCAACTGTATGAAGTTGTCAGCCTGGTCAGAAGCTCCTGCGGCAGGCTTGGACAGCTCCTGTCCCAGAGACCAGGTGAATGCACGGGAAGGGTGAGTCCAAGGGAGGAGCAGTATTGCTCCCAGGGCAGTGTTTAAACTCTGAGCTAAAGACTGAAAGTTTGGGTTGCATGACTCTGATGTAAAAATTAAAGGAGAAAATGCAGTTTTATGTTACTTCAGTGACAGTGCTGCTAGAACGTGTTGGCTTAGTGCTGCCTGGAGGTCCTCCTGGGGAGCAGGCGAGGCAATGACCCTTTCGTGTCCCTGTGACTTCCAGCTGGGTTCTGAACCTCCCACTGCTTTGTGCTGAGCTGAGAGTGGCCGAGGGCACTGACGCAGAGCCAAAGACAGGCTGCCCTGGTGTCCCTTGCTGGTCGTCCTGCGGCAGGAATTTTTGTCAGATGTTGTTGGAAGTTTGAGCAGGCTGGAAAATGTTCTTGCTGTCCTTACACTGTTTGGATTTGAAGTTTCTCTTCTCCTTCCTGCCTTGTCTATCTTGCAAACTCTTCAGCTGTTGACACAGACTAAGCGCGTGATCCTGCCAACCTTTTCTTCATTATCCCGCCTAGGGTAAAACCTTTGTTATCAGTTAATAAGCAAGACGTTTTTATTTGTAGAAGTTCCTTGTTAGAGGAACGAAGCCCCTTTTCTCTATTGACACATCTTCATTTCTAGTTGAAGACAAAACGTTTCTAGTAAAATGCAATGCTCAGTTCATTCTAGAATATCAGAAATGGTTCTATGCAATATTGCCTTTCTTACTTATTCACTAAATCTTCTAGTCTGAGACATGACTAAAAATGCCTACTCTGCTATAAAGGTTACTGATGGAGATGGAGCTAGGGACCGTCTTCTGCTCCAAATGAAAAACCGAAATGCCATCTCTGTAGCTTAACTCCTGCAACCTCCCTGTCCTGGCCAGGATAAAAAGTCAAAGCTCTATCTGCTACTTGGTCTGACTCAGATTTTAATTGAGCTGGAAGCAGTTCACAGCTGCTGCCTCATCCTAGTGCAGCTCTCTGAAAGCTAAAGCTGTCTGTCTAAGTGCTGAGCAGCCCCAAGTAGAACTTCTTAGTCATGTCTTGAAGAAAGAAGCCTTTGACCTGTCTGGGACACAGGTCAGTCTATTGCTGTGCTTGTTGCGATGACAATAAATGTTGTGGGTTTCACGACTAGGATATTGGCATCTTCCCACCACTGCCTGCAGGTGAACAGCTTTATCTCCCCCTAACTGAAATCTGCTACCACTGACTCTGCACCACCGTTTGGCTCGTAGCATGCTGCCCTGGGAACCTTTGTGGGAGTGTGTGCAGGAGCCATCAATGGGAGAGCTGGTCTGGGGCCAGAGGCACCTCGAGAGCCACTGGAAACAGCAGCATCTGTGTCACTCACTTAGCGGTGCTTATTTCTCCCGAGAAAAGGGGGTACTGAATGACAGGTGCTACATTTGGCATTTCTATTCTGATTTTTGTCCCTTTAATGATATG
Source organism: Penelope pileata (assembly GCA_013396635.1). NCBI lineage: Eukaryota > Metazoa > Chordata > Aves > Galliformes > Cracidae > Penelope > Penelope pileata. The sequence goes on from WBMW01006194.1 coordinate 302,768, forward strand.
CCTATCTTTCATTTGTTCAGTTTAATCAGTTAGTAGACGTTAGTGAAGAACTTAGCACAATGGAATGACTTGCTGGCCTTAAATGTGCTAGCTATGCTCTGCTCCATCACAGCACCTTCTCCTCTCCTAAAACCTCTACTGCTAGGTCACACTGACCCTTGTGGGTCTGAGCTGATTTATGTGCAAGTTCTGGGACTAAAATCACACGCACCGTGGCCTGCCTGAACAAGTGTTACACTTTAGAAAATGTGATATCTGTAGATAAACACAGGCTATAAATAGAATGGTTAAAATTAGGGGAAGAAAGATGATTTTTATGAAGTCTCTGATAAGAATGTTAAATTAGTTTCAGTGTATCCAGGTGTCAGTCTTTTGCAAAGATGATCTTTTGAAATGGAATTTATCATGCTGTGGAGCTGAAGCATGTAGGAAGGTCCTGCAGACTATAGGTGGGATACCATTGTAGCATTTCTGATTTTATTTTTTAGAATATAAGCTGATGCCTCTTTTTCTTCACAAAAATGAATGAAATAGTGAATTATTACAATATGTCTGCTATATATAATTAGCCCAATATGTCATCAGAGTTTCTCTGTAATTAGAAAAATTGACTCTGATGCATACCTGCAAGAATTTGGCAAAGCTTATTTTTCCAATGTGAGTAGTCTAAATGTTGTTTCTGTTCAATCTGTTCTACTTGCATGTAACTCATCATTGTTGATGCAGAGGTAACAAAGATTTCTGCTTTTTTTTTTTCTCCTTGCCTGTTGGAAAGATGTAGTGAAAGAATAAGTGGGGAGGACTAATCATCAGCCAGCTAGACAGGTGTTGCAAGGAAATGAAGAGTGCTGTAGGGGTGGCAAAGGTGACCCTTCAGGTTGTTCCTTAGAAATAATCTGTCAACCATTCCTTCCACAGTGACTATTATTTCCTGCTGAATAGATTTCTGTGTTGACTGTGAAGCTTGGGCTTTTGTGGAGTTCAGAGCCACAGTCAGGATAGTTCCACAGGATGGAAACTGTAAGAAAACAGTCATCCACAGCCTGCAGATAGCCAGTGTGATGTCATGAGTTATCCTGGCTCTTTAACAAGCCAATTTCTGTGTAGAAGGAACAGAAATGCCCCAGAGGATTGTACAAATAGAGGTTTCAGCTCTTACCTAAGAACATGAACAAAAACCACCTCAGGTCTATTTTCATTCTTTCATGTGTGGTTTGGCTCTGCTTAATCTTTTATCTGTAGTTAGTGCCATGTTACCTCTAGCTTATGCTCTGACTTTGTGTGTGTACAGGTGCACACAGTCCATGGTTGTACAGGAAGCTGAAACTGTTCTGCACGCGTGTTGCCTGGCTGAAGAACTGATCTGCTCCCCTGGGGGGAAGTAGCCCCAAGGTGAGGTCTGGTTCTCCTTGCTGAGGGTTTCAAATCACTCTGCTCCTCGGGCAGCAGGCCAAGCTGTTCTCCCCCATTTCTGTGGGTGAAACGAGCCATCCTTTTTCCTTCTTCAGGCTGCTCTTTTATGCGAAGTTGCTTTTTCTGCATTTCTTTAAGAGCTGCTGTTCATCCTCACAGATGGCGTCTGGTGCTCTGTTTACCACAAGTCACAGACTGCTCCAGTGGTGGCCAGGGGAAATGTTTGTTTTTGAAGAAACATTTCTGCAGCATTTGAGTGAAGAGGGCAGGCTAAAACCATCAGCAATATATTAGAGATTGGGTGCTGTGCTGGTGCAAGACAGGCTAGGAGAAAAATGGGCCTCTTTCATCTTGGGAGACTGGGAAACCACGTGTATTATGTGATGAAGCCTGGGTCCTTGAAGGGCAGAGAAAGCCTCTGTATCAGTGTCTGTACTTCAGTTTGGTGTTTCTGGAAGGAACCACCTTCTTTCAAGAAGCTTGTTTTGTGGAGAAGGAAGCAATTAATATCTAACATTCTGTTTATGTTCTTGGATACTGATGTTCTTATTCTAGTGTTTTCAATCCTGAATTGCTTGTGAAACCAAAACAGAACACAGGATAATGCCAAAGAACAAATATATTCAGTAGTGACCAAGGCCACAGGGATGTTTTAGAAACATCAGGGCGAAAGGCAGGATGTTTTTATTTAAATACTTATGTTTTTTCCTGAAGAAAAATTTACCAAGTCTATGCCTTTACCAATCATTTATTTCGTCTTGAAGAAAAGACTCTCAACAATCTTGCATCTATCTGTGGAGGTCCCTATGCGTGTTTTTCAGCCAGGATTTACAGCTCCCAATAGATTCTCAGCACCAGCGTGCTGTTTCTTAAATGAATCTTTAAGGGCTCATTTCCTTAGTTATATTCCCATTTTATTTAATTACACTTCCTGAGGAGAAGCCATTCTATTTTACGTTTAAGGCTGCTGTATGCATGTGAAGCAAGAGATAGGCAGAACTGGTAAAAATCAATTGCGTGGAGCTTTTTGTGGCTGAAATGAAGCTGCGACCATACCACCATCATGTCTGGAAAACACACTTCTCCAGCAGTGTTTTATTTGTTTTGGTTTGAGTTATTCAAAGAGTTTTAAGACACCAGGAGAACGTCTAAGTAATGCCTTTATTTTAGGCTGTAGTGAGTGTAAAATATCCTCTGCTTTTAACTCCTTTGTCTAAGAAAACTGAGATGACTTCTGTGGGTGTGTGGATTTTTTTTTTTTTCTTAAATAAATCTTTCCATGAATCCATAGAGGGAATTTAGTGCTTACTCTGAGAGACTGCTTTAACCTTTTATTAGCAGTAACCGGGCTGGTTAAATAGAAAATATCTCATCTTTGAGGAGCATTACTTCCAGGTCCCCAGGGTACAGACTTCTGTCTGAATGGAAACTCAGTGTGAGAGGGGGTAAGGGAAAGCAGTAGGTGTTCTTGGTATTTCTGAAATGCCTGATTATGCCTCCTGCAACTGTTCTGTCTTTATATTTTTTTAGGGATGTAGCTTAGCCCTTCCTGTGCTAATTAGAAGCATTACTGCTTTCCTGATTTCTGAAGTGCACCTCAGCTGGGATACAAGGCCAAGCTTGGTGCAATAAACCTCTTAAACTTTTATCATTGTAGCTGGGTCTGGAGACTGGTATATGGACCATCACTGTGCCTTGCTGCTGTTACATGTAAAAGTGGCTGAAAATCAGAAGTAAAATGAAGTTTGTTGTGTAGCTCTAACATTCGCTATTAAAGAGTAAAAGATAAAAGAAATGACAAAGCCAGTCTGATACTTGCTCTGCAGCCTCCCCAGCAGCACCTGCTCTTGATTAATCTCAATCCTAGCAGATATTGATCAAAAAAATTACTTTCCAAGGTCATTGCTCTGGACAGAACCTTGCACCAGAGATAAGCAGCATCCGCTTTGCAGGCAGGAGCAATGCCTGAGGCAGCTGGTGAGCTCTGCTCCTCCAGCAGCTGGGAGCCACGATGGGCACAGGGATCGTTCGGATCTCCGTGAGCATCTGTCTGGAGCAGTGCGACTCTGGTCTGTGGACTGCCTGGAGTAACCCAAGCTTTGTCTGGATTTAAGGGGATGGTTTTGTCTTGTTTCTGCTAACAGGTCTTCCGTCTATTGGTTGCATTAATGTGAGATTCTGAGAGAAATTTTACTGTATATAACCATTTGGTCTTTCAATTAATAGTCAAAAATTTTCTTTCTAGTTCATGTTTTGCAAGCATAGCTAAGAATCTTTAGCACAAATGGTGCCTGCGTGAAGCTTGTCTTGGGGCAAGTTGAGTGAGTTTAATCGGTACTGGAAGACTTCACCACCACAACCCTTCTCTCTTTCACACATGCACCCCCACTCCAATGGCTGGTCAGAATTGCGAAGTAATGTGAAATTTTATTCCAAGAGATATTAGTTTGGCTTGAGAGCTAACAATGGCACTTTAAANCTGTCCTTGGAAACATACCCCTTTAGAAAATATGGTCATGGTAGACATACTGGCTTTGGAGGTTTTCTCTCACATCATTTAAAAAGAGGATAGGCTTCTCTAAGACCTATTTTCAGCATTGTCTGGGTAGAAACAGAGAGGGGACTGTGTTTTCTGGAAGTCTGGCAGTGGCCAGCTCTCCTGTTGGAGGAAAACACCAGTAAAGTTAATTCCACTCAACTGAGGATGTCTTTGTATATGATTGACCATTATAAGACGCACAATGTGTTGAGATAACTAGGTTTGCTTTTCTTATCTCTTTGAGATTTTCAATAACTGCTTCAAAATATGACTCCTTGAGGATGTTTTCACTCTGCATAATGATTCTGTCTTCTTAAAAGCATGCACTTTAATTTCCTTAAGAAAATTAAACGCTACTGGAATTTCCAATGTATTGGGCCTGGTTGCGACAGACAGACTGTTTCTTCTTGGGCTGAAAGCAGAATTTATCCTTACAGAGATCTAGCTGTCCATGTTGCTCCCACTCTTCCTTCTGGATTGCTGGTGGGAGTGATCACCTGCCTAGAGAAATGCCGAAGTAGGGGGAAATACTTTACTGGATCAGCATGAATCATTTCATTTTTACTTCTCTTTACAGTAAATATTGGTTGCTTCTTAGCTGAAGATCTCAAAAACTCTGGTTTGAGAAATTTATACTCCCCTGTACTGGAGGTTAGTGTCTGAAATAGTCAAGAGAGTTCTTAGGGCTTCTCCAGAATCCCCAAAATGCCTTTTTTTCCTGTCTGTATGTCTGCTCTAGAGGGACTAGGACTGACAGGCTTGAGCGTATTTTACAAGCACACCTCCACTTATGTGTGACAGAAAATCAGCTTACACATAATCAGTTCATTTCTCTGGCGCAAAGAAATAATAGGTTGCAACTGGTTACCATTTTCTAACGATCTCTGTGCATTGAAAGAGTCATCAGCTTTGTTCCATGTAATTGCGTTCTTTAAATGTGGCTATTTGTGGTAGATTATAGCTTGCAACTACAAACGCATTTGAGTAGACAACAGACAAAGCTCATTGGTTCTCCCTTTAGCCTTATCCCAGCAGTTTCCTTGGTTTACTGCAATGACAGCTGGCTTACATCCATGGGAAGAGTTGAAAAGCAATGCTGGAGTTGTTCTCTGATTCTTACAAAAGTATTCAGATGTCCTGCTCCAATTCTTCTATTTCTTGGGTTATATAGCAATATAACTACAGCAACTTAACATTTCACTGTTGTGAAATATTTCTGAGGAAAATTCAGAATTAGCAAGAATGAACATTGCAAAATTAGTGAAGAACTCAATACAAAATACTCAAACATCCTTTCATTGCACACTGTGTATTTAAAACATGACATTTAAAAAAATATATATTTTAGAAAAAAATAACTCTTGTATTACTACAGAGACTTAAGGAAGGTCTTTGCTGATCTTCACTATAGACTGTATCGTTCCAGAAGTCAATATTGGTCTTCGGTGCATCAAGTAACTTAAAAACTGCAACTTTTCTCCTTGGGTTTGTAACCTTTGGTTCTTATGTAGCAATATGGGATACAGATAACTATTTTTTCCAATTTATTAAAAGACTTAAGTGGTAATTCGGTTTTCATGCTAGCTTAATCTTCAGCTCAGTGGCTGCCAATTACAACAGAAACACAGTGGTGCTGCTTTAGCAATTATTTTCTCAAGGTCAAACAGAAATGAGAAGTGACCACTCCTGTCTGAGGCTTGGGCACCTTGATGTACGTGGGAATCCTTTTCGATCACTCATCTTGCTTCACTAGGGAAAAAAATAGAGCCAAACCCTTCAATCATTCCCAAAATGTTGACGACTGTCCCTTTCTTTGGCTCTTCCCTAAGACTTCACAGAATCACAGAATTGCAGGGGTTGGAAGGGACCTCGAGAGATCATCGAGTCCAACCCCCCTGCCAGAGCAGGTTCCCTACAGCAGGTTGCACAGGTAGGCGTCCAGGCGGGTCTTGAATATCTCCAGGGAAGGAGACTCCACAACCTCCCTGGGCAGCCTGTTCCAGTGCTCCGTCACCCGCACCGTGAAGAAGTTCTTCCGCATGTTGGTGCGGAACTTCCTGTGCTCCAGCTTAAGGCCATTGCCCCTTGTCCTGTCCCCACTGACCACCGAAAAGAGGTTCCCCACCTCCATTTGCCTCCCGCAACTAAGATACTTACAAACATGGATCAGGTCCCCTCTCAGCCTTCTTTTCTCCAGGCTGAACAGACCCAGATTACTGAGCCTCTCCTCATAAGGGAGATGCTCCAGGCCCTTTATCATCTTTGTGGCCCTCCGCTGGACTCTTTCCAGGAGGTCCCTGTCTTTCTTATACAGGGGAGCCCAGAACTGGATACAGTACTCCAGCTGAGGCCTGACCAGGGCAGAGTAGAGGGGGAGGATCACCTCCCTCGACCTGCTGGCAATACTCTTTTTAATGCACCCTAGGATCCCATTGGCCTTCTTAGCCACCAGGGCACACTGCTGGCTCATGGCCAACCCATCATCTACCAGGACCCCCAGGTCCCTCTCTGTAGAGCTCCTCTCCAGCAGGTCATCCCCCAGCCTGTACTGGTGCATGCGGTTATTCCTCCCCAGGTGCAAGACTCTACACTTGCTTTTGTTGAACCTCATCAGGTTCCTCTCTGCCCAACTCTTCAGCCTGTCCAGGTCTTACTGGATGGCAGCACAGCCTTCTGGCGTGTCAGCCACTCCTCCCAGCTTTGTGTCATCAGCAAACTTGCTGAAGACTTGCTTCATCTGTGTTTTCATTTTAAATTCTTTTAATGTACTCATAAGTCTCCTTAGTGTTAGAAAACATGTTAATGGATGCCTTCCTTGACAAAATGAGATTCTTTTACTGAGATCACCATGAATTTCTCCTCTAAAAGTAACAGACTGTCTTTATTTTACCTTTGTATGACTGTTGACATGCACACGCTGTACATTTAAAATGTGATTGCTGTTATTTGTAAATGAAAGCTTTTTTGACAGTAAGGGAGTGTCTTAGTTTCTAACAGAAGTTACGCTTCTCGTAGTGTCTAGTATGAATTTATCTTGTACCTC
>WBMW01006194.1:317436-419985 GCA_013396635.1 Penelope pileata
AAAAAAAAAAAAAAAGAGTAAATTAAAAAGAAGCCATCTGAATTTTACCAGATTATAAGGGACTCTAAAAGATATAAAGGTGGTGATTAAAAGTTCATGAGCTGAAAACAAATTGCACAACGTTGAGAATTTGCACCTTTCAGCAGAATGTGCCAGAAAACTGGAGGCTTTGGAATATGTTAGTTCTGGGGGCATTAACTCTGACAAGGAATTGCTAAATGAAATGTTTAACAGAATCTCAGTGAGGAAGGAAAGAACTGTGCTCCTCAAAGCTGTCTCTTAGGAAATGCAGATGAAGCCAACTGTCCGAGCAGAGTGCTGGCTGCACGTTGCAAATGGACATGATGGAGTTGTGCGGTGTGAATCTGAACTGCTGGAGAGTCAAACCTGCAAAGGTTTGGACCCATTTATTCCTGCCAGGAGCAAGAACCAGACCCAAGTCATGTACCATGCAAAACGCTACATCTCTGCAGAGAGCAGTGAGTGCTAGAGGGTGAGAGGAAAGTTTGCTTTACCATAATGAGAAAATAATGCAAGCTTATGTAATCATAAAGATCTACAAAAGTGTCTGCGGAAGACCAAGGGCCTTGTGCTGCCTGCTCCTTCCCTCGTGCAGTGCTGGTTGTAGATGGTATTTACAGGGCAGCGAGGGGTGTGAGCTCCTGCAGGGGTTTCCTGGAGCAGAGCTGTGCAAGGAGCTGCCCCAGCTGGGAGGGCTCCTGGGGCAGCGGGACCAGGGACGTGTTCTGCAGGAGCAGGGGGTAGGTGAGAGAACAAGATCCAGATCCGCTGTCTGCTGCTGCTCATCCACTGGCTCTCAGCTGCCCTAATTCTTTCTCCTTCATTAAAAATTTCAGCCATCAGAAAGACAATCCCAAGATGGGGAAGTAATAGTGTACTGCTGTGAATATAGTGCAAAGAAGTGTGGATAGCAGCATAACTTCTTTGTTCTACAGTAAGTGGATTTAAGGGACATGTTCTTACCATAATTAGAATATTGTAACAGTCGTTGCAAATCTTAATTAGCAACACCAGATTAGCGACTCAAAGAACTAATGCCAGCAGCTTACAAACTTCACGAGGCAAAGGAAGTTAATCCCAAATTGCTCACAATTGATTCCCACACAGTGGACATGGAGCAGGGGAAGTGACTACTTAAAATAAATGTAAAAGCTGTTCTTCCACTGGAAACGTGTTGATCAGGATTGCTCCTTGGGCTTGTAGGCTGATCTGGCTGCACAAGCCTTTGAACAGAGCTTGATCCTATTGGTTAAAAGGATTCCATAACGCAAAAAAAAAAAAAAATTGAAATGAATTTTTTTTTTTCTTAATGTTGGTTTACCACAAGTGCCCTGGGTTGAATAGTTTCACGAGTCTAAACCGTCTGTTAGTCATGGAAATCAAGTTCATGTGAAGGTTCTCATTTTTAGACTTTAATTCTAGATTAGCATATCTTCTGAAACAAAGACGGCATTCTACTTCGTCAAAAGGAACTGTTTAGCAATGTCATGATATCCTATCCATTCAGTTTTTTTTTTTTTTTTTTTAAGAGAACTTGCTATAAATGACTCTCTCTGCGAGTAGCTGAGCTTTAACAAAGTATTGTTTTTGTGGTGAAGAAATATCTTTTTGTATTATTCCTACCTAATTATTATAGGAAATGATGCTTTGCAGGAATTGATACACTGTGGTTTGGCATCCTAGTGCATTTTTAATGTTTCAGCAAAGCAGAACATGTGCTGAACCAGTCATGCCAGGAATATTTTGTGTCATGTGAATGTTTCAATTGTGTATAACCATAACTTCTCTGTTTTTCTTGTTGCAGACATTTCAGCATGCTTTGGCACCCTTTCTTTCTTGCTGAGTGAATGCCAAAACATTGCTCTCTATAACTGTAAATTCAGAAGTGTTTTTTGTTTAGTTTGTTTGTCTGCCTTCCAAGGCAGGCCAGCATTGCTGTCCATAGCACAAAGCCTACCTGGCAGCAGGCAGCAACTGGATGTCAGGCTGGAAGCAGAACAGCGCCAGTTTAATTGCTGGTAAGGGCATCTTCAGGTGGGCTCTGTCCTTAAGGACTCCTGATTGGACAAGCAAGATGCAAACCCTTTTTATAGAGGTATGTGTATGTAGCAGAAAAATGACACATGGCTTTGGTATCCCCGTGAAACGCAGGTATTTCAGTACATGGGACAACTTCACGTAATGAGGTGGTTTCTTCAGGGCTCTGGGATCCTTGGTCTTCTTTCATATAGTTCTGTAGTCTGGACGTTATTGCTTCTCTTTCATTATTTAAATAGAGCTATTTTAAATCTGGGAAGGTAGCCTTTCTATTTGGCAGCACCAAATCCTGACGCAGGCAGCCAATAGAGTATATTATATAAAAATACGTCTTTGTTTTATATCCGTATAAAAACCTAGTATTAAACTTTTTGAATCTACTACTTTATAAACAACTTACTCTACTGTCACAAAAATCCTTCATTTGTTTTCCTCTTCTCTTTCTTAGATACAGACAATAAAGTTGAGATCCCTATACTCATCAAATTGTTAAATGATTTTCTGCATTAAATATGTTGAGTTTCAAAAACAGAAATGCGTTACACTCTTTAGGCTTATTATACTCTAAAGTAAGTGTGGTTTTTCTGGGCTTCAAAAGCAGAAATAACCAATCAAAACAGTATTGAAAAAATAACTTTGGCTTTCATATCTCAGTCCTGTACAAGGGCACTCCTAGAAATTCTTGATCGAAGACTCAAAAGTCTTCAAATACAGACGCGTTGCTGTGGTATGAGGCTGACAATAAGACAACTGCTATGTGTGTTCCCCCTCGCTTGTTTTGCTCTTGGGTTGCAGGTGATGTTTGGCTTCAGTTAACTTTCCATCAAAGAACTTTTGTTTAGTATTGTGATGACAGCTTTATGCCAATGCTGAAGCATATTTTAGCATTTCAGGGGCAGCGTTTTTACTCTGGTAAACTGAAACAGGGAAAATGCAGAGCCTGCTGTCTAATCCAACCACCTGCACAGTCAAATCTAAGTCACAAACTTTACTCTGAAACTTCTCCACACTTTCACATTAGACCTCATCCTCCTCTTAAATAAAGAGGCACATGGTCTCTCAGGCATTAATCCTGAGGCACACGTGGAACAGTGCTCCATTCTGTCCCTTCTTTTGTAGCCCTATGAAGAAATCTTCCTTTTCGGATTTGGACTAAAGGTCCATAGAACCTTTTTTTCTGTTCCAAGAAATGGTCATTTGCTTTTCTTTCTGAATTGACTTTTGGAAAAGTCAACCATATGCCTCACTGCTTGCAAGAATAATAAATACCTCTGAGCTTTGGCAAATCCTTAGCTAAATGACTCCAGGGTCAATTTTCTCTAATAGACTTAGTCTCTTGGTGCATGCTAATTTCTGAAGGAAAAGGAACAAAGGAGACGCATATTGAAGCACGACTTCATAGTGGTTTTCATTAGAGGAAAAGGTTTTCTCATAATTCCAGCCAACGGGCTCTGAGCCCTCTTTGACCCATTTTCACCTGATCCTTCTGAAGGAGGGTTCCTGGAAATACAACAGATGGTGAATTAAATGCAGATGGGTGCTGACCAGATCGCTCCCTCTGGGTGTGCGGGAGCCAGGTGCCAGCCACAGGCTCTTCCCTATTCTGTCATGTTTTAATTTGGGCATTGGGGCAACTGTACTGAGCTCAAGGTGCCTGTACCTGAGAGCAGGATCTGAGCTCGGTGTCGGTATCCCTGTCCCTTCTCCTGCCTTAGTAGGTCACTGACCCTTGTGCTTGTCTTTGGCCAAGGCAAATAAGTATGTATTTCAGCTGTCTTGTTCTCTTATTCCAGCTTTCCCTGACCCGATTAACCTGGTTAAACCTCTCACTTCTACTTGCACTTGCAACTTCTCTTTGAAAGGGAAGAACAGAAGCAAGATGCTTGCTGCTTTGGCTGATGAGCTGGGCACAAGGAAAGCAGTGACAAACGGCTGTGTTACTGGGAAAGCTTTCATGCTTTGGATTTGATGGTGCTGTCAAAGGTTTTGTCAAGAATAACTTAGTTTCAAAGGTGCTTGTGGCACTGATGGTTGGCAATTGTCACATAAATTGGGATGGCTGAGAGGGATGCAGGGTTTCAAAGCGGTCTTTCTTGGGTACAGGGAGATGAGAGTCCAGTCTGAAGTGCTCCAACTCTGACCTCGAAAGATAATTAGCGATAAAGGATTCAGCATCTTCCTTCTGTGTTCAAACTCGTTTCTCTGTCTAAAGGATACTTTTAGTGAACAGAGAATTGAAACAGATAGAAGCATCAGGACTTGAAGGCTTCTGAATGTCTGTGCAGGGAGTGGACACATTTCCTTGATTTATTTTTGCTGAAGAAGCTCTCCAGTGGTAACAGCTCCTGCAGAGGTCAGTGACAGTGGGTCACTGCTTTTGATGCCTGAGTGTCATTAGACCTAGTCCAAAACCTCCTGGTGCAGCAGGGGTGTATCAGTGTGTGCAGATTCACTGGTATGTAGTCGTCCCAGGGAGATGGTTTGGATTGATGAGAGGCTGACAGAGCCTTTCTAGCCCCCTGCTAGCTCCCTTTGTTCTGTAAGACCCTAGAGAATGAGGGGATGGCTCTTAGGAGGCACCAGTTCCTGGTCAGCTGAGTCCGCTTGCTCCACTAGAGGGCTGAGGAGGAGGCAAAAATCCAAAAAGCTTTGAAAAAACACAGCATGGACTGGTGATGATTCCCAACATCTCCAAACTGGAATAAAGTGAAATGCTGAAACTTCCAAACTCTGGGAGCTATAACTCTCTGCACAGCTCCCAGATATATTTAGAAAATTAATTTCAGGCTCTGCTGTTTCTGGTTTCTGCTTTTTCCCCTCTTCTTTAAGAGGCCCTGGAGTTGAATTACCTTCCCAGATCCTTGCCATGAATTCAACCCCTATTTGCCAGATGAGCCCTGGTGAAATGAACCTCTGGTCTTGCATGGGCTTCCTCATAACAGCAGCCTTGGTCTCACCTGGTACAGATGGGCTTTGTTGGCCTCAGTCTCATTAGAGAGCTGTGAATAATGAATGAATCTGGAAGATGAATTGTCCTTTTGCTGCCGTTGCAGGCTAAGGCCGCATGCCTCCAAGAGGGCAGCAGGGTCTGTTCTCTAGATAAATAAATAATTTCAGCTGAGAGTTGTCAAACCAGAACTTACGACCAGCACAGAATTCAGACAGGCCCTTTGCTTAGTATGAGTATAAAATAATCTAAGGCAAGGCAGTGCCAAGCAGCACAAGGAAGCTTGCAAGCATTAAGCTGTGATGTGTACCAAGCAAATAATTCCTTCCTCTTCCTGAACCTCCTACCTCTGAACTGGGACCGACAGGGTTGTATCTAATGGTATTGTGAAGGAGGAATCAGTCAAGCGTGGAATGGTATGGGGGAATTCTGAAACAAGTAGCTTAAATGATAGCACTAGATATAATACCTGGGAACTTTAATAAAGGACAGTTTTTTATTTCCCTGTTGAGATTCCCTGATGTTTCTGCCTTTATCCCCACATTAGTGCCAATTACATCAGAAATAAGAGCTATATTCTATTTTTGCTTTGCAGTAACATGTCATGAGTAAGTGAAGAGCATTTTTGTATGGGCTTTCTAGAGGAAAGAAACTGACATGACAGCTTTAGATGGGATCAAAAAACGTGGATTTATATCACTGATGTTTAACTGTGATGCACTGAACAGTCTGAGTTGTCTACTTACCTCCAGGAGCGCCTCTGGGAGAATGGCAGTTAGCTTTATCCCAGGGCAGGTAAAGGTGTGCTGGTGAGAAATGATGAGTTGAGCCAGGAACTGCTTCTGTGGGGTGTGAGCTGGTATCTGGGACAACACCCTGGGTGAAATCTGTCAGTTCTGGTAATTTAGGGGCTGGGTGAATGGGTATGTATTTACCTTGTGAGCTGGGAAACGTTTTCCTTCCTGACTGCTCCAGGGCTGGTGGGGATGAAAAACTCTGGATGTCTGTGCTGGAAGGAGCTGCAGTGTTCCTCCCTGGGGAATGCTGTGGGCACCGTGTGGGCAGGCAGTGGTGGCGGTGCAGTGCTCTGGCCTCCAGGCTGCGGCTTGTTGCGGGTGCTGCTCGTGTCTCAACTAGCAGGTGAATGTTCCTCAGACATTGTAAGGCTGAGGGGAACCTGCAGCAGGAAGAGAGAAGTTCTTACTATTGGGCATACACCATGGAGAGTGTGTCCTGCACAGAAATGTAAAGGAAGGTTTCTCTCTCCTTTGGGCAGGCTGGTATTTCCTCATTGCATTTAATTTCTACAAGGCTTTGAAACTTGTCCTGGGCTGTATTTCCTTCTTCTTGACAAGGAGCCCCAGGCTATGTTATTCACCAAGATGAGTGCGCTGTTTGATCCTCTGTGTGCTCGCAGCCAGGTGGTTGCCCTCACAGGAGCAGCGGGAGAGCTGCTCCCCAGCCCTGGTGCAGCCAGAGCCTAGCTGCGGGCAGGGGGGAAGGAGCACAGGCAGCAGAGCTGGGTGGGAGCACCTTTACTGTGGATCCCTGCAGCGAGGAGGGGAGTGGGGACAGCATGCTGGTTTCACAGGTTACAGCAGGACTTCAAGAGTCCCAAGTCCACTGTGCTGTGTCTAGTGATGCAGGAAGTTATTGAGCAAATAATACCAAGTCTGTGAACAATGAATCTGCCAGAAATGCCAAAGCAGGTGGAAGGCAGCTGGTCAAGACTACCTTGTTTTTCTTTCTCTTCTTAGTATACCTTGCTGTGAGTTGTAGGCATTTCAGAAGTTAATTATCTTAGCTCTTCTTGCAAAACTTGCCAAAAGGTGTTTATAATCGGATCCGTTTCAAACCTTCGGCCAACTCAGGGCCATGGTAAATGCATACCCTACTAAAGCAATCATTTTTTACGCACACCCAAAAAGTTTATTTGGAACAAACTGTCATATCTAGCTGTGACAAATGCTCCGTAGTGGTGGACTGCTGGAAATGTAGGGTGTGGTAGAAATGAGAAATGAAAAAAGAAACACACCAAGCAGAACAATGCGTGGAAAAATCAATATTTCCCACGTGTGCGGCTCCCATATAAGGAAGGTATTTCAGTGAATTTCTCAGTTACTGTAAAAAGCACAAAAATAAGTTGCTGCAGTAAGGGAAGTGCTTAAAAGAAGTCACAGGGAAATTCACAGTGGTGGAAAGAAACAGCCTTAAAGTTGCTCGTTTTGGCATCATAGGTGATCTGTAGCTGGAATACATTGGAGAAGAGATTGCCATGCTACTTGTTTGTCTTGCAGGCCACCAGCTCTGTTCCCAGCTGAGTCCAAGCTGCGGTCTCATAGAAATCACTGGCAGCTCCAGCGTTACGGCTGGTTACAGGCATTAGCAGATGAGCCGCAATCAGAAAATGGCAAATAATAGTGACTTTTGCAAGCAAATACAGCTGGGAACATGCATATAAGACAGTGAAGTGATTTTTCCGTGAGGTCTGGTTTAGATCCCTTACGTTATGGAAAGTTGAAAGGAATATTGGCATTTCCTGTTTCAGATCACCTCTGCAAATCTCTGCTCTTCTTAAAATGTAGCAAGAGGGTAAGCAGTTGGAATAAGTCTTCTCATTTATTACTCCCTTGTCACACAGAACATGTTTGATAGATGTATGATGCAGCCTGAGGTCAGAGGAAGAACTGCCCAATAGGCAGCAAGAACCAATGTTAAACTTGTGGCGGCTTTTTTGCATTGCTGTGTGTGAGGGAGAGAGACACAATTAGTAAAATTTCAAGTTTTCTTCATTTCAGATTTAGAAATTCCTGAAGATGTTCACTCAGTAATGCAAAAAATGAGGAAAAGTATGTCCAGGTGTAGATATCTTAGAATACGCTGAGTTAGAGAATGAAGATGGGGCATAGGAATGATGTGACGGGTATAAATACATACACCTGCAAAGACTGTAATGAGCAGTATGCCATTGTTACAGTATGAACTGTTTCTTATTAGATCAGAAATAATTTTTCCAATGGTCTGCCTTAGCTACCTTTGTAACATGAAAGGCATTTCTGAGTGTCAGCTTTCTCAGAAGAGTTGTGCAAACTGTTTAGGCTGTTCTGGGAGTTACGTGAATAATTGGATGCCCTTGTAAGGGAAATTTGTTATTTTTCCTGTGCTCCAGGACCTGCACTGAGATTTCTGGCAAAGATATAGGGATGGCCAAAGAAATCTACTTCTTATGTCCCAGTTACCGAAGCAACGCTGATAGTCTGTATGAGGAAATCGCTCTTCTAAGAGCCCATTTATAGAAATAATAATAAAAGAAAATTCTGATTTTATTTACATAAAGCATTACTGCTTTTATCTCATTTGGGTGTGAGGAATGCGTCTGAGCAGAAGGGAGAGGAGAAAGAGCTGCTACCAAGCGCAGCGGCCTCTCTGTGCGCTTGCAGCTTCCTCTTGTGCTGTGTTCTGCAAGACCCTGGCTGCATGCAGAGCTACTGCACGTCTGTGGTCTGTTATAACAGGAACTGCAGGCCTGGTGGCAGGGATAAAGGTGCCATTAATTGTTCTTTGAATAGCAGTACGTCTTTTTGCATCTTCTGAATAAAACACAAGATGCACAGAATCTTTGCCTTGTTTGGTCAAGTACAGAAATGTTGTTTTACCCAGCTGCCCAAGGTTGGTTGTGCATGGTGACAGGCTTCAGCAGTCCCAGTGTTGGGCTCATTTCTGCCAAGATAAGGCTGATTCTGGGTGTAAACCATAGCAGCACTTTTTTTTTTTTTTTTNTGTAGTAGCATCATTTCTGGAAAGTTGCTGTTACTGTAAATAACATCATATAATTGCAGAAGATGCTCAGGTTACTGGTGTGTCCTCCTAAGTAATAAATATGTACTTTTAAGTTATTATAAGTAAGGTAGAATAATAAATAGGGCAGTTGGAGAAAGAAACCGTGGGGCCAGATGTGTCTCATGGAAGGTGTCTGTGAGGCTCTCCATGGCCTTGGGGGACTTTGGCTGGCTGCCTTTCCCCTCCTCTACTGTTAGCTAAATGTTGACGCCATTCAAAGGGTGTTTGGGTTGGTTTTGAAACAAGTGGGCTCTTTGCACACAGAAAGGGAGAACTGCGAAGGCCTGGCCCAGGGCAGGGGAGCGCTGCATGTGCGAGTTCCTGGGGGGTGCACCTTGCCCGGGTTGTGCCTTTCTGCTCCTGGTGCTGTGGTCTTGCAGTTGTGTTATGGCATCACCGAGAGATTTAAGGTGAACTGTGACAAGGCTTGAAGGGAAAGGAACACAAAACCAACAAACAAAGAAAGCCTGCTAAGAAACAGCCTCCTGAAGAACTCAGCTCTACATGAGAAAAACTGATAAAGAGTAAGAAAGGACACGGAGGCACAAAGCCTTGCAAAAGGTCACTCAGCAGGGTCAGTAGCAGAGCTGGCAATTGTAGCTGCTCAGAGAAGTTAATCTGCTTCCCAATGCACGCCCTCCTTGAAGGCAAAAATCAAAATTACAAGAGCTTTCAGGGAGCTTGCTGGAAGCTAAGCAGCCTGACTCCTCAGCTCTTGGTGGTCGCTGGGCTGCAGGAGAGGTATCCAGGCCTTGATTAGGAACACAACACCCCCGTCTGTTGCTTAAAATCATAGCAAAGTGCACATGGCAGGGACACTTATAGCCTCGCTATGTATCAAGCAAATCTCTTCACAGATGTTGAGAGTACTGACTGAATACTCGATGCGTTGGCTGCTGCGCTTTGTAAATCGCACATGTTAGTTGGCAAAATGCAAATTACAGATGAAGAATTATTTTGTCGTCGTTGTAGGAACTACTGGCTGTGAGGCAAATGAGACTCCATTTTTAGGGGTTTCTGTTGAAGACCTTCAATACAACTGGAGTTAGTGTGGCCCTGAAACATAAGAACCATAGTGATGGCAGTGGCACCAGAGCCAGGAACCTGCTGTTCACTGATGTACCCAGAAGTAAATCAGTCAGAAGAAAAGCGCTCCAAAGTGGTGGAAAAAGGAAATGCACTAAAATCCAGGAAATGTGCCTCTATTTTTGGTATACCTGAGTTACATCAGTTTGGATCTTGTCCTGAGACTTTGCCCACAGCTGTGAGCATGCAGGACCTTGCTAACCAGGCTTTGCTGCTGAGACTGAGGGCTGGGGGAGAGCCCAGCTGCTGTGCAGATGGCTGTTCTGCTCAGAGCTGTGCCCCGCTTGCAGCTTCTGCCCCTCCTGTCCCAGCTAAATGTGCTTGTTGCTTAGTCCCAGCTTCCCAGAGCTCAGTCCCTCTCTGTGCAGGGACTCTCCCCTCTAAAGTTTTTAGGAGGCCTTATTCTCTGCTCTGTTCACCAAAGGCTTTAACTGTGACCTCCTCAGGTTGTCCTAGGCTAACATCTTTCTAACAAAGATTTAACTTCATATTTTGCTTGGATATATAGAAACATAACCCTGTGAAAAGCACGGTACTTCAATCAAAGGCATACTGCAGCTTTTGTCGTCATCTTTTATCTTTCTGCCTTCAGAGAAGGCTGTTAAGAATCAATGGTTCTACTTTAAATTTAAGCATTAAAAAATGTCTAGTTTTGTTGATACAATGTTTGATAACAGATATTTCTGCTGAGGAAGTCAGTGAAAACATTCTTCAGGATGATGTTTCAGGAACATCTTTCAAGCATTATGTTGCACCTTATGCTTTGCCATAAAATGATTTAGAATTGAAATCATATTCTGAGTGGCAAAAATAATCCTTTCTCTTACCTTTTGAATGCACTTCACCGCAAGCTCTGTTAACCAGTAAGGTCACTTGTTAAACAACCCGTCCGCTTCTTCAGAAGTTTGTAACAGTTTTTGTTAGAGAACGAAAGAGTTTGCCTGCTATCTTTGGCTCTCAGCAGAGCCAGCAATATCTTGTCTCTTCCTGAGGAAGAAGTCCTTGGGAAGGATTTCCTTCTGGTGCTCATCCTCATTTCTCTACGTGTCTCAGGGACAGCTTTGAGGCCATCTGTTGCACAGCCTGGGTGCTGCTTGAGCACATATGGAGTGTAATACAGCAGCCAGGGTTCAGTGGTTTGGGTGCGAGTTGTGCTGAGTTCAGGAGCAGAGCCTCCAGCTGAGCCACAGCGCAAGGCTGAGTAGGGTGGGAGAGGAGGAGGGGTGGGTGCAGCTTTTGACACAGCCGTGGCACTTCTGCTTCCACAAGCTGTTCAAGATAACCTGCCTTAGTGGGACTGACTCTTCTACACTGAAGCAAATGCTTGATTTAACTGAGGCTGCTTTCCACCAGTTGTATGTACACGTGCTCCCTCACAAAATATCCACCTTATAGTAGTATGACCAGAGTGCTGCTGGCTCTAGGATTCCATGCTGAGGTTTGTATTGGACCTGGAAGAACGCAACTGCTGCAGGCTGAGGGCGGGAGTGGCAGAGGTTAGTGAGTGGCAGAGGTTAGCTGCTTGTCTCGAGGAAAGGCAGCAGCACTGCTGCATGGTGCCTGTCTCAGCTGGCTCACTGTGCCCGGGGCTGGAAAACCCCTCTGCGGCCTGAAGTAGGGAGGTTCTGTGTGTGCTTCCAGTCCCTGTATTTGCCTCTCCTTCAGTCTCCTGTAAGGCTGATTTGTGCCTCCCTGAGTTGCGTATTGCATTGCCATGGTGGCAAGGAGATGGTTTTCCTGCCTCGTCCCATCTCTTGGTTTTTCTCCTAAGCTCTGGTTGCTCACAGCTCACACTGAAGACCAATACAGTGGCTGCTGCTGCTGCTGCTGGACAAGACTTCTTGGACTTCAGGAAAGCTCAGGCATGTGCTGAGCTGTGAGGAAGTACTTTGAAAGAAATGATTTGTGGAGAACAACTGGCATAAATACAGGCAGTGTTTACAGCCACGTTTACATGCAGAAGTTATTTTGAGTCACTGTGGTATGAATAACAGTGGCATAACTTAAATGTTAACCTTCTTTCTATGTTCTCTAACTCATTTTCCATCTTGATGGCTCTGCTTCAGGGTAAGCAAAGCTGTAAGGGAAAAATAAGACAGTTTAAAGACTGTGAAAAGCAACGGAAATATCTTAGGTGCAGGCTGCAGCGTGGTTGAGATTTGAACATAGAGTGCAGCACTGTAAATTAACAGGTGCTGGGCTTCATGCCTCTGTGTGCTGCTAATTGCTGGGGTGTGAGGTGGATCTATTAGAGGAGGCTGGGCACAGCTAGGCTGCACCGCAGGTACCAGCTTCCTTTGCTTCCCTTTCTGTATCTGAAAGGAAACGCGAATAGCAGCAGGAAATGGATTGGGCTGCAGTACAAAGTTAGCACACAAAAGAAGAAAATTACATGTCCTTTCAGTTTCTTACCTCTGAGCTTCCTCATTTAAATAACACAAGTTCAGCCTCAGGAATTGGAATGTGTCGTGGCTGGGCCAATTACTGCCCCTGTTGAGCAATGGCAAGGTGTGACGTTCAAGGCAGCGCTCCAGGCTTGCTTCTGGTCTTCGTTACTCAGCTTACAGGAAGGTGCTGAGTTCCTGAATGAGCTGTTTTATTGACACTGTGGAGAGTCTATTGGAACTAGACAGCGAGCCCTGTTCAGTCTGGCTGTGGTCTCCTTAAGCTGCCTTTGGAAATTTCCAGATCTGGGGGCAACTGGAGACCAGCCTGATCCTCCACATGCATTTGGGCAGCCTTGGGGCTTACCCACATTCTGCCTGCCACAGTCACCCTGTGTCTGCACATGCTCTTTCAACTTCTGCTAAAACCCCCTAGTTCAGACATGCTTCATGTTGCTGTTTCCTTCCCTGTTTCACAGGGAGTTTAGATGAAAGCATCTAGATTGTGGAAGATGAGAGCTTGCTGTGAGAGGCACTTGAAAGAACCCTCTTTCCAGGTGCTGTCCAGCACCATCTGGACTCAGGTCTCTTGTCTTTTTGTGCAATTACCTATTGCTTTACTTTCAGTGGGAATACCAGAAAAGAAAAATTAAGTTCTCAAACAATGTGCATGTGGGGTGGAGTGTGGCCGTCTCAGCTGGCAGGTAATGGAGATCTAGAGGCAAAGAAAGCATGGTATGAGAGGGCAGGTTGGATGAAAAGGACCATGATGAGACAGTGTGTTTTCAGAAGAGTCTGTGACAATAGCCATTGTGAAAATAATGGAGATTATTCCACATGCTCATGACTTGGATGCCGTGTTGCCCTGGAACATTAATCCTGAATTGCTTCCTATTGCTGAGGTAAAGGACACTCATTGGATTTAAATGATGGTCAGCCAAGACTCATCAAAGCAATTAAATGATTGATCAGGAGGGTTCAATCTCTGCCAATATACCACAGATCACAGCCTGATTAGTTCTTCGCAGCAGACAGGATCCTGCTGTAAATTTTCCTATCCTCACATGTACCTGCTGTCCCTGCCTTGAGCTGAACGCTCCTGGTCTGGATGGAGGGAGGCTGTTAGCCCAGGCTCTCTCGATGGCAACAGTGTTTCTGGGCTTAATTGCTTTGGCTGCCTGGCCAGGCTGTCCGACTGTCAGCGCAGCACAGGGAATGCTTTATCAGGTCTCATTTATTTAGCAGTTTGATACCTCGTGCTCTCCTTGCCCTTTTCTGCTTCCTGAGGAGCCATCCCCCAGCAGGACCCCAGGCTGTCTGGCAGGAAGATGGAGGTCTCACTCCACACAGCAGTCAGGAGAACAGTGGGAGCGTGCTGGATGTTTGGCAATTCTTTCTTTTCCCCTACTGGTTGCATATATTATCTCTTGAAAATCGCTGGGCAAGAGCTCAAGAGCCCAGTTAAGCATCTCAGTGATTTGAAAGGTAGTAAGGCAAAACGTGAGTACTGATAGCTTGAGGAAATTGCTCCTGTAAATGTCTTGAGGAAGAATTGCACTGGGAACACAGACCTGAAAATCAGCAAGGAGTGCCGATGCCTCCACTTCTCTCCTTGATTTGCTGGGATTTGGAAAACAGTGGCAAATCTCTTCAGAAATCAACGTTGGCGAGCAGAGGCTATTTCAGCATTGCAACTGATAAATGAAAACAAATCACAAGGTAATATCTTCAGATATCTGGCAAGTACGTGAAAATGCAGTCCAGATTGCAAACCCGGCATAAGGAGAGGCCGTGTTGTTGATTGAAGCACTGCTCTCACCAGAAATACAATTATGGACAAATTAACTGCTGGCAGGCGCTGTGTAGAGGTAGTGACCTAGCAGAGTATGAACTGAAAAACATTACCACATTGAAAAGATGTTTGACTAATTTTACATGCGAGTGGCTGTGTATGGGACAAACCAGCAAAGAAGTTGGCAGCCAGCGTTGGGCTGTGTGGGTTGGATTCACATCGCCTGCAAACACCTACAGGGTGAGCACAGAGCCTGGAGAGAACGTCTTGCTGGGGGGACAGGAAGCACCTCCAGAGCTCAAACTGCTTACTTCAAACTGTTCTATTCTGTGTGCTGATTAAGGCTTTTTTTTTTTCTTTTTTTTCCCCTTGGGAGAAACCTATATTTGGATGAATGAATCGCACCCTGTGTGCCGCTCCCCTGAAAACAATGCCAATTATCAGCTCCTAGGGATTTGAGCCTTTGCTTGACATTTGAAGGGAGGAAAAATACCTGCAAGAATTCATCTCTGAGAAAATGTTGGACAAATTCATGTGTCTCAAAACATCCTCGCTATTACAATTCAGCTAACTGAAAGCAGATTTTTTTTTTAATAACGTTAAAAAAAAAAAAGTACACATTCATCCTCTTTTCCATTCTTCTCCTATTTTTGTTCTGTAATTGTGGGATAAATTAAAATTGAACCATGATTGATACCTTCCTCATTGACACTCTCCTAATTCAGTTTCTTGGGACTTGATTTTTAAGCATCTTCAGAAAGTTTTTATTTCTCTGATTAAGCCAACTTAACAACAATATCCTACCTAATAACCTTGGAATTCTCTCCCTTAGAAAGCTATAATTATTAAATGTTCAGGATATTTGATAGATTTAAGATTTCTAGCTCTGTGACCACTCAGGATTGTGCCTAGACATTTCTCACCTTTGGGAAAGGGAAGACTATAATTTTTTTGCTGGGACAACAAGTCAAGTTCTGGTGGGTCATAAGTTGTGACAGAGTAAAAGCTACAGCAGTAAGTTTGAGATGTTTCAAACGTTTGGTACCTCTGAGCATTGTAGAGCATGGCTTATATTAAAGTCTGGTTTGCAGTTGGAAGGATAGAAGAAATAGCTCCAATAAAACATTTTAAGACTCTGAAAAGTGCCTTACATAGAGCTTTTCCCTTCCTGTAAAATAAGTTGCATATGTAGAATATATGACAATGTTGTATAAAAAGGTTTTATTGGCACTTGTGGTAATGACTTTCATAACTTATTCATGAGTTCACTGCTCATGAGTAATTTGTTCAGACCAATATAACTTTTATCTCGTACATACCGTCGTGTCTTCCCGTGTCGGGGTGGGTAGTAAGCAAAGGCATACAAGAGGCATGTTGGACATCTTTCAAGGGGAGAATTAAGATAGACTGCAAGTTCAGCTGTGGGGAAAAAAAGGAAGGTGATTAGATGAAGAGAAGCTGATTTAGAAAAAAACAAACCACTGAGACCAAAGTAAATGTGTTTTGGCTTTGACCTTGATAAAACTGATAGTGATTTCTTAAGTGTCTATGATTGAAAGTGTTTGTGGATCTTAAGTTGGTGCTTGTGGCACTTGCTGCTTATTCATTCAGGTCTCATTTCTTTCTGCCTTTTTCATTACTATTTTTTATTTATCCATGTGAGCAGTGGTGGGACAATTTCTCGTGTACAACTAAAGCTGTGCTAACTACAGTGGACACTTTTTATGACCTCTGAAGGTGTTCAGGAAGGAACTCTTCCATGCAGCTTAGCATAGATCAGATGTAAGTCTAGAATCAGGCTGTTTGCACACAGAAAGCTCTCTCTTATAAATCTGGTTTGACACAATTCCCTATTTTTAGCTCTATGGTACAGTATCCAATGACTCAGTGCCCCGAGGGTATCCGCTGCTCCCACAAAAGAGGAAGACTCCCACCTCTGGAAGGCAGGCTCACATTTGTTATGCTGCACAAGGAATATAATGAACTCCTGACTAACACGACATTTTATAACCAAGAGAGCTTTTAGGTACCCAAATTTGGATATAACATGATGATTAGCATTTCTTTCACTTCTCTACCACTTTAAATCAGTGGCATGAAATCATCTTTGGGCCTGTTTTTCTGTCGGATTGCTCATGATATATATGTTCTTCCTCCTATATGCTCATGTATGCTCATGATATTTATGTTTTTCCTATATGATATATAAGCTCTTCCTCCCAGCCTAAATGGAGGAAGCTTTCCAACCTGGGCAAAGGGGAAGGAGTTGGTGTGCAGGGAGCTGAATGGCACTGCCTTTATTTCCTGGCGAGTGAAGCCTGACCTGCAGGCGTCACCCTGGGTGGCTGTGGTGCTTGCTACATCCAATAATTGGAGTAGTTTGTAGCTCCATCTTTGTTCTAGGTACTGAAAATGCTGTCTGGTATTGAAAATCTTTTTAAGTTGGGCTCTTTTTTATTTGATTCTTCAGCAAAGGAGACCTTGTCATCTGCGATTCCTTGAATTATTAGACAAATTTTCCTTTCTCTTCACTGATTTGCCATAAACTTTTGTCATTTATGGTGGCTTTGTGTACACCATGGCCTGAACGTGCTGCCATCTGAAACACAAGATAAAGCTGTGTACCAGGCAGTTGGCGTACGCACATGCACTGCCGCGTTTTGTGAGTGAAAACACAAAGAAACAAAGACATTAACCATTCTTCAAGGCAGGATTTTCAGGGACTGTTTAATTTATTATTTACTTTTGATTCTCTCTGCTAAAGAGCAGCATGGCTGCCTCCTGCCTGCATGTAGTTACAGCTACTGCCACCGCACTTAACAAGGTAGGAGGTCCCATCAATTACATTTTTCAATGCATACGCACGAATGCCGCAGCACTTAGGCTTTTACACCCTGCTGCTAGCATGGGAAACTGATTGTCAGTCCTCCAGCTGTACAAGTGTCGTTTGCAGGTTAAAATGAATGTAAATTAATTATGTCTTTCTGGAGGATGGGGGGAGTGGATAAAAATGCCTGGATCACACAACTTATGACAGCTCTCTGCTGTCTGCTTGAAGGGTCATTAATTTTCACCTTCTTGCCTTTCTTCCCTACCTTCTCTAAAGGTCAATAATGAGAGTGCAAAGTGGCTGTCTTCTTGGTTGCATATGTGTTGGATTTTTTTTGGCTTCACTCTTCAGAATATATTTTTTATTATTATTTTTATTTTATAAATAGGAGAGCTGAATAAGCATTTTGTAACTTGCAACTTAATGGGAATGAGAGATGGGGGAGGTGAGTTTTACTGGAACCCCCAATGGTCTCCTGGGCAGAGATCATGTGTGGATGTTCCCAAAGACAAACCTCAACCTTCATTTCCTCCTGCTGTGTCCCCCTCGCTCGTTTTGACTCCCTAAATGATACAAAGATCAGATCTGTAGAGAGAAGTTGCAGATATCTTGTATGAAGTCTTCTCTAGGTGACAGAGCTCAGCACTCAGATAAACCATAATTTGTTCTTCTGCAGTGAAATCTGGACTACTTTGAACTGTATTGATGTCCATGTTAGCAGAACTCCCTGGGTTAGGCAGAGCTTTCTTCGAAGTTGTGCCTAGAAAAGCCTACAGCTAAGCAGTCAGAGCTAAAACCCAGGACCTATACACTCCACAGGACCACACATTTCACCTTCAGGTCCTGCTCTGAGAAGTCCCAAGCGATGCTTGCAGGGCCAGGCCCTGTACACAGCAAAGCACTTCTGTGCAGTGCTTCATGTGAGATAGCAGACCTCCAGTGTGCTGCCAGGGTCACTCGGGGCTGCTGCTTTCCTGCCTGCGCCTGAATTCCCCTTCCACTGACTTCTATAAAAACCTGCACCAAAGGCGTAGCAATTTTGTCTGTTGAAGCTGTTTTGCCTGGTGTGATGGCGGTGAATACTACTTTGGGAGCGTAAAAGTGTGAACATGACCACGTGGTGTGTTTATATTTATGCATACACACACTCACTAATACCTTTGTCAGAGCATTCCCTCAGGAGCTTCTCTGGCGGTGGGCATGTAGAGTAGAACTCTGCAGCATCCTCAAGTACTAAATGCTCAGGCTGAAATTGGGTATTTTAAATTGCTTTTTCCGAAAATAGCCACATTTGCTGAAGACTGTTCGGCCCTTCTGAAAATCAGACCTAACCCACTACCTAAATCACTACTGCAAAGGAGTGCTTGCTGTTTTAAAACATATCAGGATATCAGAAAAAATAATCAGCTAGTTTATACTGTCACCGTCTCAGAAAGTTGTTAAGCATACATCAGTGGTGAAAAGAAACTGGTTCTTTTAGTGCTTGGTAGACTATATTTACTTGCTGGCAGTCATGTTGGTGAGGAGAACAATGTCCTCTTTTATACGTGTAGATCTATTTGGCTCTAGTCTGCACACCGTGAATCGTGTATGTGGTAGAAATAAAGTTTATAATAAACAACTCGTTATGGAATTGAAGTTTGTTTTCCAAAAATACTGTAAGTTTGTGCACACTCTTCAGCTTTTAGAAATACTTCTCAGGTGGTGTGTAAATCATTGATAAAAGTGACAACTGGAAACTGCAAAACTTTCTGTAAAAACTTCCACTGAATATAATTTGTTTTCAGCTGCAAATCAGAAAATGACACATCTGAGCTGCAGATAGAAAAATATTTTAATTCTGAATTACCACTCTGTTTCTTGAGGGGAAATGATCGAGGTGTCCTGCGTTTGTCTCTGCCATTCTCAGGTTCTCTCTGCCGTGATGCATCATGATTTTTCTCTTGCGACGGGGCTTAGTGGAGTGTGGTGCCAGACGTGTGAATGTAATTTAATGGCAGATGAAGAGGATAAAGGAGGAAAAGGCACATTTATTTTCCATGAAGTATTGATTTTTTTGGGAGGGATTGAGATATTTTGCCATTCGTTATTTTGATAAGAAAGTGAGCTTTGCCAAAGAAAGAAACATCTTACTTTTAAAAAAAAAAAAAAAAAAGAAAATTGACCTATTGTAGTGAACAAGAGCACTGGAAGAACAAGAGCTCCTGTCAGTATGCAGAACACGTCTTTTGGTCATAATACATATGTATGAGAAACATATCCTGTGAGAGGCATATAGTGAAGGAATCTTGATTGCTTTCTGGTGTTATTTATGTATTTAAATTAGAATTTTAAAATTAGTGTATGAAGAAAACAAGGAGGATATTTAGGACATAGAAAATTTTACGATAACAACACTGTTACTAATAATTGCAGCACTGCAAATCCAATACAACTCAGTAAAAGTCACTTAATGTACACCGGAATGAAATAGGAAAGATGAGAAACAAGGCACTTTAATTTTTTTTTTTTTTTTTTAAACACTTTGATACAGTGAAGAGAGATTCTTTCAAGTCTAATTGGCTTGGATAGAAGTGTTATTGCTGCTTGCAGAAACCAGGGTGTCTGGTCCGCTGTCAGGCAGTGTGGCTGGGCTCTGGTGTGCTGAAGGCAGGGATGTTTGGTGCTGGCCATCTCAACCATGCTAAACTAATACCGAACACCCTGAGACCTTGTTTTCTGTTTGCTGGCCTTGTAAGTTGCTATGTGAGCTACCTGTGAGGCCACTGCAGTTCCAGGTTGCCTGAGCCTGAAAGCAAAGCCTGCCTGGGCAACGGGAGGGAGCTCACAAGCAGTGGCTGCTGGAGGCAGGGTGGGCATGGTGCCCCAAGGCACGCTGTACAGAGGGAGAGGCCTGGGGTGCTGGTGGAGAAAGTGAGAAAACTTCTGCTTGGACAGATTCAGAGCGAAAATCCTTTATTGCGACTCTTCATTGCACAGTAGTCTCTGCAATGATGTGATCTTTCTTCTTCCGGCAGATATTTGATATTGCTGCTTGATAACTCACAGGTGAGAGGAGACAGTGCAGCATAAGAAGAAGATATTTCAGATTTTTTTCCTAAAATCTTTAATCGTACTTAAATGAATTGATTTATACGTAGCACTTGTTCCAAGTGGATGCAAGAAGGGCTCAGAAAGGACTTTCAAAGTGCCCATTAGCCACAGGCACGGGATGACGACTTATGCGTTGCCAAATAAATCAGTCTGCAATGCTGTAAAATCGATGTTGTTTCATGAACATCTTGACAAAGTAATACGGGCAATCTGACTTCAAAACTATAAAATCAATTTTGGCCTGTGTTGTTTTGTAAAGCAATTAATACGAACAAACTGACTTCAAATGCCGGCTGTCACGTCGGCCCTTGGATCATTACCCGTTGGCAAGTCCCTGAGTAGTTAGTGAGTTGCCGGCTAGACACAAACCAGGACAAGGAATTTAAAGGAATTTGTGGGTACAGCAGAGAAGCACTCACAGAAGGCTGAGATGTTGGCAAACACTGAGAATGAAATATCTGATTTGAGACGACCCTGATTTTGTCATCCACAGCCATGGCTGTGACCCACTAACAGGTACCTTCTGTAGGAGGGCAACGTGTCAGATAAACACCAACAGGCTGCGAGTGGGAAACCCTTGGAGGCAAAGGGCTAAGTGAAACTTTCTGCATGAAACTTTTTTTCAGCAAGATATGCACAATTGCCAACAGTAAAATGTTTCACTAATATGCATTGACGCTTTTGAAAAACTTCTGAGAGAGTCAAAGCCCTGGTTTCAGCACTTCCTAAAAAAGGGTACTGACTTATGGGTTATATATGACTTTTTATTAGAAATTCTCTTTAGTAATATTTTATGATAGGTGAAGTAAAAGAACTATAAAACTTCACATGTTAATGATATTTTAATTTTTGCAGCTGTAAATTCACTAGAAACATACATATAGTTTTTCCACTGTGGTCTAATTGTTGTCACATACATTGAGTGCCTATAGCCTCTGTCTTGGCCTCTGAGGCCAATGTAGTAATAAATATAATAGCAAGAGCTAATCTGCTGCTTGGTGGGAACAGCTAGAGAGCGTGTGGGCTGCTAACATTGCCTACAGGAAATATGTTAACGTTGGTTTTCTAAGCATCTCGTGTGGTGTCAGGAAATCTGTACTTATGCCTTGCAGCTGATAACGGGTGCCTGCCAGCCTCTGTCTTTCCAACCAGTGTGTCCTTCTTGTGTTTCCCCTGGAGAAAAAGCTGGAAGGCAGGGCTGCCTCTGAATGCGTGGGTCGTGCTCCAAGGGCTCTTTGGGCACGATGACAGATGTGGCAATGTGTTTTCATGGCCTGTGGAAAACCCTCAAATTGCTGAGGCTGCTGCTGGCTCAGGGTGAGGAAAGGGGAGCTCACTGGCAGGCTGGTGCTGCTCTGGATGGGGGCTGGGCAGGTCGGTGGTTGGCTGGACACAAGCGTGCACCATACAGATTTGGCTCTTGTGTTTCTGGAAGCAGGTATATTTGTTTGTCTTAGCCTATCCGCATCTGGTTTGGGGATTCATAGCATGAACTCCCATTGACTACTGCTCAAGGTGTGTTTATAGTACAATTTTTCCAGTTAAATATAAATTAATTATCATTTATATTACAATATTATCCTTGGGTCCCCAAGGCTGCTAGCTCAGCACAAATTTATACTGTAAAAATGTTTCCTTCTCAAAGAGGCTACTGTTATTATATGTAAATCTATAAGGGGAAGGAAATCTGAAGAGGCATTATCATCTCCATTATTTTCTCATCCTTGTTTCATAGGAAACCTGAAATTAGATTAAATGATTTTTTTTCTGCGGGTCTCGGAGAATTTCATACAGGAGACTGGGAATTCAGCCAGAAGGGTCTCGGATTTCAGACCACATCCATAAATGATCAGTTACACCAGCAGTGCACACACACATCCATATTTAGCTTATGTAAATACATATAAACAATAACAAAGTATTGCAACAACCCATTCATTCTAGAGTAAAAAGACTACAGTGTTTTAATCTGGAATTCCAGGACCTAAAATGTGCTTTCTGCCATTTTGCAATTACTGCAGTTCAGGTTATATTTCCTGGGTGGAAATTGGGTGTTAATGAATATGTGCTACCTGGAGCTAAAACCCGAGCATTTCAGGAATAGATTATATTTCTAAATTCAGCGGAGTCTATTAAACTCTTGATGTATATGTACTTAACCGAAAGCACTTGCAAAAATATCAGCCTGTGTTATTAAAGGCTTCGTTTCCAGACGCTGCTATCTTTTCGCTAATTATTATTAAATATATTGCAGGTGATATTTGGTTTTGTCTTGTCTGCTTGGGTTATGACCAACCCCAAAAGGCAGCACAGGACAAGGCTGGAAAGCCCTGGCTGTCAGGGGACCTCGAGTTGAAGATAATGTTTTTCTTCCGTCTGTATACCCGTGTTCATACACGCAGGAAAACTAAAAGCCTCAGTTTTCAATCTAATCAGAACAATACTTGCTAAGAAGAATGGGGACATGCAATACTGTGGAAACTTTGGTTCTCAGTCAGCCTTGTTTACTGTTGAGCTGATGAAACTTTGCCCATCCATTTTAATAAATCCTCAGCCATAGTTCCACTGAAATCAGCATGTGTAACATACGTCAGGTATGGCTCAGGTGGAGATGTACGGGCTTCTGTGGGAAGAGGCCAGTGGACTTCTGGTTTAAAAATCGGTCTTAAATCAATTTTAAATGAGGACTGTTTATTGTGTTGAGAGGATAACGCTGATAAAGACCCACTCCAGGTTTCAGTTAATAAACTCCTGATTTAAGACAATCTAGGTAATATGAAAAAGCGCTTTGTTGAGATTTCCGGCATACTGGCAATGTTACATTTCAAAGTATGTAACCTACTTCATATACACCAACTTTTATTTTATTTTATTTTGCCAAGTAGCATACAAAGGAAACTATTATTATTGCCTTTGTTAATACAAGGAAATTTAGTATTTGAAGGAAGGAAGGAGATGAGACTACTCAGTGGTCATGTTCTTGTGGTCTGAGAAAAAACTCTCAAGTCTGTAAGTTTCTATAGATAGAAAATAGGTTTTGCACTGCTTTCCAGCCCCTTAAAAAGAATCTCCATCCTAAGAGTGAGGGACTCAGGGCTATTTTTGGAGTGCAATGAACCATGGTTTTCTTCTCATTTGCTCATAGGGGTTGTAAATTGCTAACGATCTGCAGCAGAAATTAATTACTGTTAATTATTCCCTTTCAGCCACAGCCTGTCTTCTTTTAGCACAGTGTGTGGATGCAGGTTAAATGATGTCAAAATTTCATTCCCTTTTCTGTCCTTGAAGTAAGCAGCAGATTCTGCTCCTCCTTTGCATCTGGGTACAGGGATGTGAGGGGGGGAATGCTTGCCCTGCCTCCAGAGGCAGGGAGGATGGCTGAACTTAAAGCCTGAAATGGGATTAGGGCATCACTTTTGTCATGGGTTGGCTCTTGCCTCTGGGCTTTAAGTAGGATGAAGGTGAACCTGATATCTCTCCCAGATAAATATATTGAGGGGAATTCTATGTATGAGAAGAACGGTGTGACTGACTTCATATAAATGAAGGTCATGATGATACTCCACATGCACTACACAAAATGATGCTGCTTTATGCTTGGTCTGCATATAACCAGTCACAGTTATTGAAAAGTTTAACTTGCAAGATGTAAAGGGTGGAAATTAATTATACAAAGCGACTCCAGGATACCTGTTGTCAAACTGGTACAGCAGGCCATGTGGTGTTTGATCTAGTCCTGGTTCCGTTGCCTGATGTAGTTTGGGTCAGCACAGGGGATGCCGAGCTGTGTGTGCCCTCTGCCTCAGTGAGCTGAGTCTAGAGGGCAGAGAAAGCTGAAAGCACCCCGTAGTGAGCAGCAGTGTTTTCAGGGGACAAAGAGAAGTCAGAGTGTGTTGGTTTATTGGTTTTGGTTTTTTTTCATCCTGTCTCAAACCTGCTGTGGTTTGGCCCTGTAGCAAGCCACCTTTAATGAGGCCGGTGTGCGCTTGCTGGCAGCGTGATGCGCTCCCTTGTCCAACCCTGGAAATGTGTCAGCTCTGAAGGCACCTACAAAAGTTTGCCAGCAGGAAAGCCAGCGCCTTGATTTCTGCATTTCATCACATGCGTAATTGCAGGGATACTGAATGACTTATGTGTGTGTAATGGCAGCGTTCTCCCAGCAGTGGTCGTGGAAATTTCTGGGGCAGGGCCCAAGAAAACATGCTTCCTTCTTGCAAAACAGCCCCAAGCTTCTCTTCTTTCATTAAATATCCCAGCACTTAAAGGACTCCTGCAGTTTGCAGATGTGTTTTGAATCTTACCTCTGGCTCAGAGCTGTGATTTCAGCTAAAGGAAGTAAATTATCTTAGAGATGGGGTGAGTTTGTGGCATTTTCCTAGGCTGTGCAGAACCAGCTTGTGCTTCAGTGATGTTCACGCAGAGGAAAGTAGACCACCAAGAGCCCTATTTTTAGGCGCTGTCAATGTGAAATGAAGTCCCCATGGTGAATGTGGCCTCCTGTTGCCTTTAAACCATCAGCTGCAGACTGCTGCTGCTCCTCTGGCCTGTGCTGGCAGTCTTCACACAGCTCCCTTGGTGTTAGCGCCCGGCAATGTGACCGCCTTGTGACCACCTTGTCTTTGGCGGTGTTTGAAGTTGGGGTTAAAAATCTCTCTGGCAAATCTTACCCTTTTGACACAAAATAGCTAAAATTCTCGTTTTCTGAGTCATTTTAAAAACCCAGCACCACGCTGCTGTATAACATGGAGCACAGACCCCTCCTCCATGGGAAGCCCAGGGGCTGGCCCTCCTGCTGAGGTGCTGAGATGTGTGTGCCTAGCTGTGGCCCTCGGGAGCTCATTGCAGCCTCCCTTATGGCCACTGCTAAGGGCCATTGCGCTGTAAGCTGGCATGCTCTCACCTGGATCAACTGGTCATTAACCTTGGCGGTATCAACGTGTTCTCACTGTGCATCTCAAACAGGTTAATAAGCAAGAGGAGAGTGAAGAGCCCATTCTACGCGCTGAGATGTCTTCCTGCATCTGGATAAATACAGTGACGCTTGATTCTGTTGTGAGAGATGTATGAAGGAGCTACAGCATGGGAGAGGAGGGGAAGAGAGGGTGGTGCTGAGCGGTGCTGGTGGGGAAGGAAGGCAGGGAGAGCAATGGGAGCAGCGCACATAGGTGTGCACGTCTGAGGAGCAGCTGACAGCCAGATGGCAGGGGCTGGGTGGGAAGCACTTTCAGCTTCTTTCACCACGTCTCTTGTGATTCCCAGCTTCTTGAATCGCTCTGGGAACAGTCAACATCAGTGTGCAGAGGGGGAAGGAGGAGAAGGAAATACATGCATGAAAGTACACCTTTGGTGTGTCTGTGTAGGTGACCACAGTTAAGAACATACACTTATGTCTTGCCAAAGCATTGTTCTGTGTATCATGAGCTACCTGAATGCTGTAAAACACTTTTTTCTTTAACAATCCAAAAAAGAAGGGAAAGACTCTTAAAATCTTCACGGCCAGCAACCCCAGCTAGTGGCTACTGGCCAACACAGTGCCCACATTGCTCTGGGAAATTGGCTGGAATAATATTCCTGTAAACAGTCCGAACTGAGGGAAGGTGTTACCTGCACACTTCAGTTGCTGGAGGTTTCTGCTTGCAGTGAGCTGGGGCTGGCTGCCACGGGAGGAAGATGTGCGGTCCCTGCGAGCAGGGACAGTCACTCACTGTGGCTCAGCATCGCTTGCCAGCTGGCTGGCACAGCAGTGCTGGCACCTCACAGTCCTGTCATGGCAGCCAGAAATTTGGGAGGCCTGAGAGCAACATGCTTTTCATTACCTTGCTCCTCCTGGGTAAATAACGGAATAGATGTGACAAGCACAGCAAGCCACGCCGAGCTCCTGTACTCTGGGCTCTGCAGCTGCCTGTGAGAGTGGCCAAAGTTTCCAGCTTCAGTCTGCAGAGAATGGACACCAGCTCTGTAGCTGTCTAAAATGGGAGGTCTGGAAAATAATGTCCTTTCTAAAACATGAACAGTTCATTGAGCCTCCTGCGTAAACGTTAGGACCTGTGGGTTCCTGTATCTGCCAGTCCCCAGCGTGGACAAGCCTTTGTGAATGAGCTATTTCCATGGAGTATCTGCATGAAGAGGTGCCCAAGGGGTATTTGGAAATATCTCAGTGACCATGCACCAAGTGTCCCGGAGCTTGACAGGTCACTAGAGGCCTTGGCAGCTTCATTTGTCAGAATTCCTGACGTATGTAGAACTTCAGCTAGGACACAATTAATTTAAGCCATTAGCCAGACCTGGATCTGGGCCTTCACAGATCCAAAGGGACTGTATGTTGCGTTTTCAGAACGAAACAGTTTCCATTTCTCTTGAATGGGGATTACCAGGGCCTAATCTGCCTTTGGCTGCAGTTCCTCAGCCAACTTTAGGTCTGCTGCTGGGTAAGGTGCCCCGTGTCCCTGCGACTCTCTGGGTGCAGGGGGGTCCTGGGGACACAGCGGCCTCTCAGGAGCTGTCAGCTTGGAGGCACAACCATCTGATAAATTTCAGATAGGAAGTTATTTCGAAGCAGACTGGTCTACCGCTTATTGCTTTGTCCTTCTTTCATCTTTGTCGTCATTCTTCAAGCATGTTCATTCCGGTCCCAGGCAGGACCTTATTAGTGACCTCCTGTTAGCTTCTGTTGCAGAAACGTGAATATCTTCGTGTAAGATTTTGCACATGCAGCTTCACAAAACATGATCTTTAAAGTCAGTGTCATTGTCTGGCAGCTTTAACAATCTTCGTTTACACTAAATAATTTTCAGTCCAGTTAAAAAATTTCTCAGATAGCAATTAATATCCTAAAGTAGTATATGAATAATTTCTGAAGTATGTCCTCCGAAGTTTTAGACCTTCTAACCGGTTCTGTTATCCTATCTGATTATATAAATGTATAGACACTAGGTGCATTTACAGAATAAGTAGCTATTACAGCTGAGTACTTAAATCAAAATGAGTAATTTATACAGGTTTTCTGTGCTGAGTGTTCATTAGGAAACCACAATGCTCTTCATCACTTCAGCGCCTTGTATTGTTCTTTTACATACCTATACAGATTGATTTGAAAAAACACCCTCTGTGGGTATCTCAGTTCTTAATCGGTACTGATGAGCTGTGTTTGCTGGGATGTGTAATATGACATTATTCTTCTGCTGTGACTAGATGAATGCACGGCTAATCAGGATATGAATCATTACATTTGCAAAGCAAAATCCATTTTCTACCAATTCACTTCCCAAGAGCATTTTTTATAAAGATGAATTGCTGAAAGGCAGTATTTTTGAATATGTTGGTCAGTGTTAAGCGTTTCCCTTGAGCAGCTTTAGCAATTACTTGCACCTGACTTGACCAGGCGGAGCAGGCAGGGCTCTGAGCAGGGCCACCGCGGGCATTGTTTGTCTGCCTGGAAGTCAAAGGTGATGAAGGTGGACGAGGGGACAAACCTGGCCTGCCCCATTCCTCTGCTCGTACAGAGGCTCCTGAGGCCCTCTAACCTAGCTTTTTTGTACTACTTTGGTTTAAAAATTAATGATCAGGACTAAAATAGCTCTATCTCTGGGTCTGTGGCTGGTGTCAATTTAGTTTCCCTTTATCATGGGATTATTCTGGTGTACAAAGTAAGGGAACTGAAGAGACAGAGGCAGTGCCTGCTCTATGTGGGAGTGGGCCAGCAGAGCAGGGGTGTGGAGACCCCAGCACCCATGCTGTGTGTTTGGGAGCACTGGGATTGGCCCAGCCGTGCCTGCAGGCAGCCCTCAACCAGCTTTCCATAGAGGAGCACTGGGAGCAGGTGCTACCTTTGTACCAGTGTGTTCTGCCTGAACTAGCCGCTGTTTAGGTCCTGATGTCCTATGTTCTTGTGATGCCTTACCCCCAAAAATTTACCTTGGCAAACGACTAAGCCTCAGCACGCTAACCTTAAATGAGTTCCCACACAAATGGGGATGCAGGGACTGGGAAGGTGGGCAGCCCCACAGTCCCTGCAGCTGACCCGGTTCAGGCCTGCTCTGGGTGCTGGCTCTGTGTGCAGTGCTGGGCACATCCAGCTGATGGCAGGAGCTGGTGGCTCGAGCTGGGGCCCTGCGAGCAGCACCAGGGGCTGCAGCTCCCTGGGAGGGTTTTTGTTACACGGCTGAGCCCTGAGCTCGGTGCTCCATCTCCTGTGGATGAACCCCAGCTCTGCAGGAGGGGAAGGTGACCTGAGCAGCACAAGAGTGAGGGACAGAAAGTTCAGGGGATTCTCACTGGAACTTGAAAAGATTGGCAGAGGGAAAGCAGAGGGCTGCAGCTGCCCCTTTCTCTCTGTTGCAGCTGGCTTTAAATGCAGGCCGGTACCTCTCTGAGCCTTTAGGTTCCATCCACCATTGGGGATTGCTGCTCCCCTCCTCTCAGCCCGAGCAGTCTGTGTGTCTGAGTCCTCAGCTGCACACGGCAAGGGGAGGCACAGGGATGGGCATCTGGTGCGGGTGGGACCCGCCATCTCACGGTGTCATTAGACACTGCAGTTACACACAAGATGGCAAAAATGAAGTATTAGAGTAGGGTAATGCAGAGAGAGGCATAAAATTACAGTGCTGATAGCCCTGTGCTGATGAAGATGAATATCTCATAGACCTCCTTGAAAGCAGAGAGAAATTCTCTCTTGTGAATTACTTGCAATGTCGATAGCATCCTAATGCTGTCTTCAAAATAAAATAAAATAAAAATTTCTAGAGAACATTGAGGTTCACTCTCTATGGATTGAACCCCAAGTGAAGCACTTGCAGGTCAAAACCAGGGGGGGAAGTTGGAAAAAGTTGTCTCTGATCAGGGGGCAGGAGAGGCAGTCCCAGGGAGCTGAGCAGGGAACTTCTTGGTGGAGGATGTCCTGGCTGAGCACAGCTCTACTCCGGAGAGTTCAGGGCACTGACAGAATATTCTTGTTCTGCTTTTCCTTGAGAGAACAGCAAGAAGAAAATGCAATTTGAAAACCTCAGCCCCCCAGCCCCTGAAGAACGAGAGGAAGCAAATTAAATTACTGCAGGAAAAGAATAATCTCTGGTAGAAGTGAGAAGTGTTGATCTTACTTGTTTTTTGTACAATGTAGAGATCCTTAAAGGCTGTCAGCATTTTAATTAAATACGACAGCTTGACAAAAGGAGCAGCTAGGTGTGAAACGCATATCCTGCCGGAGGGAGGGAGGGAGGCTGGCTGCGCAGCGTGGCCTGGAAGCAGCATCGCTGGCTGTGACCTTGGTGCTCAGCAGAGCAGCCGGGGCTGCGGGCAGGGCTGTGGGCCGTGTGCTGCCCGGAGCTGACACCCCGCGTTCCTCGCTGCAGGAGCCTGGCGAGGCGCCAGCAGTGCCACTCGCTGCTGCTATTGCCGCGTTCTGGTAAGGAGCCGACTTTTCTTTCCCCGTGGCATGGAAGCACGGCTTCTTGTTGGTGCATTATTGCTAACCTGAAAATGCTGAGAAACGGCATTTTTCTAACTTTCTGCTGAGGAAAAAAGATCTTAGTTGTAAGATTCTGACAATCGTATTACCAGAGACCAGCCATGGCTGTAGACTATAGCAGTGCTCTTTCTACCATTACATGGCTTTTCCATTACGTACTACCTCCGATGGAAGACCTCTCTAGCTTGGTAACACTTAAGTTGCACCTCAAGCATCTCTGTTACTAATTAATTTGCTACTCACTGTAATAAACCCAGTCACAATAAGTTTGTTTGGCACAGTGTGGGCATTTCATGCCTTCAGATGACGCTTTCTTTGCTGTTATCCTGCTGTCAGGGCACAGTACCCACCGGTGCCCTGGTGCAGCAGTATCTGCCAAACCAACAGCAGTTGACTGAAAGATGACTTAAAAACCATTCCAGAAATGGAATTGGAACTGCTGAAAATTTTTCTGTGCCTTTTCAGATTTTTGAAGGACTTTGGGTATTTCAGTATTTTCAAGATGAGGGCCAAGCCTGCCTTCTGTCTCACTCAGGAAGTTGCAGCAACCACAGCCAGGCAGGGCTTGGTGGAGCGACACATCCCCCCCTCATGGAACTCCAGTGCTGCCCTGGGCTCAGACCTGGGGGGCTGACTGTAGCCTTCATGAGCAGCACTGCTGATGTGAAATGCGCTTGCAGTGATTCGTGCTGTAGGACTGTGTTCTTCCAAGTAAATCATGAAGTAAAACTGGCTTTAGGCTCAGAAAAAATATATCTAGATTTCTCAAGAGTAGTGGGGGTTGTACACTCACATGTAGCTCGATTTTTCACTGCTGTGAAAGTTATTTAGGTAAGAAGATGGATTCAGAGAGGACTGTGTGTCCATTAAAATCCACAAGAGAAATGAGTGGGAAATCCTGTACAAGAAAACAGTATTTTAGTTGTACTTAGCTGAATGTAATTGAGCTGTACTTCAGTGGTGCAGAAATGGAATCTCCTGTGCCCCGAAGAAGGTGAAGAGTTCAACTAATCGCCCACAGCCACATAATTTATCATTCACTGTTATCCCAGTGGGTTTCCAGCACTCATTCTGCCAGAATTTGTCTCTTGCATCCTTAAGCATAAATAGTCATAACAGCAAGAAGGTGCAGACTTGAAACAAACATCCTTTGAAAAGAGAGAATTAAACATTATGTATCAATAACATATGATTTGGTGATGCTTCTGCATTATTTATTTCCCTACATCAACATATAAGCAATGTGGCTAATGACAATACCTAGTGCTCCCATTCTATTCATACAGTAATAGTTGAAATGTGCTAAAAATGTGAAAAACCCATGTGCAACAGGGGAAGTCCAGCCTCCAGCTCTGTGGCTGCTGCAGCAGTGAGCTGGATGGGGACGGGACATGCAGAAGCTCTGCCAGTGGGGTGGAGGTGAGCAGTGCTGGACCCTAACCTCAGCCCTTCCCCTCAGGGGCTGTGCCTGTGCCACTCGAACACCAGCAGTATCCACGCTGCTGCCCGTGACTGCGGGTCTGGCCTGTGCAGCCCTGGTTCTGAAACCTGAATGGGAAAGTGAGTGCTGCTGTACAGCCCAGCATGGGCAAAATCTGAACAAAATGCACCTTCAGCAGAATGATCGATTCATGTGTTGCAACAGGGACTTGGCAGCTCAGCTGGTCATTTTCTGCCTGCTTGCTGTTGAGGAATTTTTCTGGTGGAAAAAAAAAAACCCTACCAAGAAAAAGCTCTCTTCTAAAACTGTAAGTCAATTCAGCTTCAACAAAATGGTCCACAGCAAAAACTGCTTTTCCAACCGCATCTGCTCTTAAACAGTTCCAGGTTATGAATGCACCAGGTTCAGCGTGTTTCTGTGCAGGCTGGTAGACTTCTTCATGCTCTCCTCCACCCCAGCCAGACTGGCCTCCTCCTGCGACTCACCACATCTGCCCGTCTGTGTGCTGCTCCGTTTAAAGCCAGGAGTTTTTGTAGTATCTGAGTGATTTTCACAGTACACTGGATGCTAACGCATTTGTGGAATGTGGCTGTGTCACTGAATGGCCAGCTGTTGTCTAGCAGCGTTAAGGTGTGCCAAATGAATCCTGGCACTGCCCATCTTCTCAGCTGTGGCCACGAGCACAGGCATGTATTTGAGCTGTGCTCACTGTCCTCTTTGGGAGAAGGAAGCCAGAACCTGTGGTTAGTCCGACAAGAACTCCAAATGGAATGAGGCCAGGTTTTAGAGCCCCCTGTCCCCGTTTTTGCTTTATTCTTCTGCCTGATACGTGCACGAGGCTAAATATACTCAGCTATGACACTTACCACAGCTCTTTTGCAGTAGGAGATGGAGAAATGGAAGGAGTTGACTCTCAAAGATGTTATGAGGTTTGTGATATAACTGTGTCTGCACCTTTGTGGGGTGCCACACCTGGAAAGATGCTGTATGTTCAACTGTGCCGAATGGGTGCGTTTCTTTGGAAAAGATTTCTCTGGATCTGGGAGTAAGCGTGACCAAATGGGTTAAGCAGCAATTTGGTAACGATCTCATCTGTGCGTGGACCTAATCCCATTTGTCTGGTTGAGACAGCAGGGCTCCATCATTGTAAAGGGCATACAAATATTTGTTCCTATGTGTGCATGGCAGCTCTGCCTCTGCACCTGGCTGGTGCATGGAGCAGCAAATCACTGTGAAATTGCTGTGGGGAGCTGCCTGGCACTGGTGCAGCTGGGAGCGGTGCTCTCAGGTGAGAGCTCTGGCACTCGAGTACCAGACCTGCTGCGAGTCTGCAGCTCCTGTACGCCTGGTCAGCTGCAAGGCTCCTGAGCTCGGTCCGATTGCATCCTCCTGGAGGAACTGGGTTTTGCTCTGTTCCTTTCCTTAGGCACCGGTGTGTTGCTCACACCAAAATTTGTCACACAACTTTCACCTTCTGAGAGTTGCTTCTATTCATTCCTGATGTTACCATAATGGTGAGCCTTTAGGAAAAAAGACTGGTTTTTGGATGCTTTAGGGAAATAGGTTATATACCAAAACAATAATACTAGAATACCATTAAAACAATGCTACTAAAATAAGAACGATATTTGAAAACGAACGCTGACTGCTTAGAAATCAGAACAATTTCTAAAAAGCTGATATTGCTTCCATTTTTAATAGGTAAAGGTAAATGGTGCAGAGTGATCCAGCGCGATGTCTAGGAGAGGAGGAGACTGTTTATTCAAAAGACTTTAAAAGCTATCATGACGTGGTTTTTTGAGTGATGGTTCTGATCCTGAACACAACAGCTAAAATGAGTGGGAAAGCTGCATCATCTGTCACAGTCTTCAATCCAGAAATGTTCACAATAACCCATTCTTTCTCACCTCTAAAATCTCTCCCATGTAGGTTTTCATTTAACTGGAAAGACTGCAAAATCTATTTCTAGACGAACCCTAGCAGGAAAGGTTGGCCTGCAAAAAACCCCATTACTTTTTCAGCACAGAACTGCATTTCAAAACAATGGCTGAGCCAGGATTCACACCACTCGCAGACTGTTACGTGCTGCTTGAGACGGTCTTTATTTTAATTATTCTCCTTTTAATTAAACTATTTTCTGTCAACAAAAAGCTCTTTTTTTTTGGTCAAGTTTCAAAGAGTGAGAATTTGTTGACTTCAAGGAAACTTTGATGAGGAAAATGTTGAAATAGCTTGGTTTTTAAAATTTCCCATTCCATTTCAGTCAGCCCAAATGCTTGCACCATCTCCACTGATCTCATTAAGTCTCCCTGAGCCACAATTTACCTTCCCAAACTGCCCTGTCTTGTAATGCTCTGAGTTGAAATCATTAGATAAAGATCACAAAGAAAGGAAGCAATTCCCTCGCTTCCCTCGTTAACGGAGTCCTCTGGCTTCCCCATGTCGCTGTCGGGGTGCACGAGAGGCGCGGAGGCAGCACGCAGCTCGCTCCTTCCCCACACCCTGGGGAGGAAGCCCCTGCCTTGCATCTCCGTACAGGCCCTGGCCTGGTTCCCCACGGTGGGGATGGGGAGGCTGTGCAGAGGTGTGGGGAGCAGCCCCAGAGGGCCAGCAGCAGCCACCTGCACAACATGCCCGCAGCTCACAGCACAGCCACATCCTTTGTGTTGCTACCGCTGAGAGCCACGGAAAACAGAACCTGGGAGTGATTTGCAAACCCTGCTAGTGCTGCTCAGAGAAAAGCTGCTGGCTCCATTCCTGATCCTGTGCAAAGCTTCTGCGTGCAGCTTGATGTGAGCAAGATGCTTTCAGGAGGCTGAGCAGAGTCAGACTGGCTTTTAAGGCCAAGGAGCTAAAAAGAACAGATCTGCGTGCCCTCGGTGGGTGAACCTAACTCTGTGTTTTGAACTCAGGTTCTCTGTTGGCAAGGCTAGAAGTGATATTCCTTCAAAACATGGGTGAGAGCTTGGGGAAGGCTGGGTCGCCTAGCCCACCTCCTTCGTTGGCTCCCGAGCCAGGAGGTGTGAGCTGCAATCCCCTGCTCCTCACGGGCAGCCGCTGGGCTCCACGCTCTGGGCACCCTGCTCCAGCCAGAGGCAGCTTCTGGTTTGTCCCTTGCATGAAACTGAACTCGTGTGAGACCTGAAGCAGGCCCAGGGCGTGCTCCAGAGCTCAGAGGCACAATCTGCCATGTTTTTCCCATCCTGTGGTCTTCGTGAACTCTGGGATTGCGATGGTCCCGCACCTTGACAGTTCACATCTCAGCTTAGCCAAAGGCCAGGTAGTTCACACTGATTTGGGGGAGGGGCTGGGGGGGGGAAGTGAATTAAAATTTCAAGCTGTCTGGGAAAGGAATCGTTTTGGTTTT
Source organism: Penelope pileata (assembly GCA_013396635.1). Taxonomy (NCBI): domain Eukaryota; kingdom Metazoa; phylum Chordata; class Aves; order Galliformes; family Cracidae; genus Penelope; species Penelope pileata. The sequence goes on from WBMW01006194.1 coordinate 351,738, forward strand.
GCTCATAGAAACATTTTTTGATGCTAGCTTCTGATGATTGATTTTTAGTATTTTCCTATGATAGCTAACTAGCAGCTGCTTGGCAGCAGAGCTGTCCCCGTGCATGTTTCTCCGAACAGAACCTTCCTAGCTCTTCCAGCAAGCCCAGACAGTTTCAGAAAAATTTTCTTCAGGGAATAAAGCCTTGTTGGCTGCACAGAGGTTAATTACTGGGCAGTCCCATCCCTGAGCATAGTGGGCAGTGTTGCTCCCTGGGCTGCATGCCCTTCTCCTCCAGCTCCGCTCCTGCCAGCAGCCGGGCCAGGCACTGCCTGCTGCCCTGTGGGCTCACTGCAGCATCCCCTCCCTGCACAGAGGAAAGGTGTGGGATTCATCCATTGTGCTTCCCCCTGTCCTGTTGTTCCTCCTACGTACCGCAGAGTAGTTACATCCTAGCGCAGAACCTTAACAAAGCCGGAGCTTTTGTCCTTATCGCTTCCTGCCTGTTTGTTCTCCTCCTGTTCAGCAGTGTTGGAAACAATTTTCCCTTAAACATTTTAAAAGCATCCCCATATCCTCCCCTCATTTTTAATCCCCTTTTTTTTTTTTTTTTGTAGACAACATCCCCAGACTTCTAGATTTGGAAGACGGCCCCAGTTGGAAGCTAGGGAAAAAAGCAGCCCTCAGGTGTTTGCAGCGTCTGCTCAGATCCGCTCCTGGTGCCCACAGTGCTCTCCCGAGAGTCAGGGTGGCATTCACCCCTGAGGTAGCAATTAATGATGGAAACTTTAAGTGGAAGTAAATTTAGTTCCAGGGGAAAGTCTGTCTCTCTGCTTTGATGAATTCCCCTTGTTATTGGATGAAGCATTTCGCAAACCCCGTTACTCTGGGTTGTTTGCTCTGGTTGTGTGATGCACTGTTCGTTCAGGAGGGCTCTTCCCCCAGAGCCCCTCTGTGTGACATGAAACCATCACGGTGCAGGGCTGCCACCGAGCCTTGTGCGAAGCAGGAGGAAAGCCCCATCCAGAACTGCAGTTTTCCAACAGCTGATCTGAAAGCACGTGTGGTATCTTGGTCACTTTATAAGTCAGGAAAATGGAGTCAGTTATTCACTCAGAGGAAACCTTGGGTTTTGCTGGGGCTCGTGGTGTTCTGTGGGGAAAGTCAGCTTGGGCAGCTGGAGGAGGGAGCGTGCAGTAAGGCATAAGATCAAGTTGATGGTCCGAAGGCCACCAACAAAACCAGGCATAAAGCACGGTGGTGCTGTTAGCCTCTCAGGGATGCTGTTAGCCGTGTCCTTGTTACGGGGCACTGGGAGGTCTGGCGGGTGCTGCTGGGGTGAGGCCAGCCGGAGGCAGCACGTGCCCAGGGAGCAGGGCAGCCCGCACCCAGCACATGCCTTGTTCCCACAGAGCCCCCAAAGGTAGCTGAGATTTGAAGGCCCACAGATGTCAGAGGAGGAAAAAAAGAGGAAGAAGAACCCTCCCTCCAGTAGGTGATAAAATCTTGCCAAGGGGTTTGTGCGGCAGCACTGTGTAAGTGCAGGTGCCCAGGCACAGGCAGCGGGCTGGCTGAGAGCACGATCCACATCTGTGTCTGCACGGCCACTGTGTGCGTGGGCTCAGGCACATCCCTCCCCATTTGGTTCTGCCTCTGTCCAAGCCATGGAATAGTTGGTAACTCTTCGTCCCCTACAGACTTCAGAATAATTGTCAACGTCTTCCCATCAGTTCTGGTCTGTCATTCTCTCTTCTCTCTTAATTTATTCCTTCATTAAGCTTAGTCTAAAATGCCAATCCTATCAGAGGACAGAGCTTTTAGGAAGAATGCCACAGTTCTGAGTTTTGTTTTGTTTCTTTTCACTGTTGTACTTCTTTAAATCGTTTACATGCTAAAGGGAATTGTCATCTTCTGTCTGGCTCTGAGCAGAGGCAAAACTCCAGAGCCACACTTCACTTTGAGTGGGTTAATAAACAGTAATCAGCATTTATACCCGAGCACTGCTCTGAGAAGGGAAGGAAAGCCCTTCAGGAGCTTCACAGGTGTTTGGTGAAAGCCGAAAGGTTTTCTCTGGTTCTGTGAACATCTCTATTTTCTGAAATAGAAGTATCAGAAAAGCGTGTCTTTCCTTACATGAATTCTGGCCTGTCTGAAAGCAGCAGCCTGAGCTACAGCTGCCGGTCAGCCCGTGGTGCGGTCTGCAGCCATCACAAACAGCCTCTGCGTTCCGGAGAAAGGGAGCCTGCAGCTGTCTGTAGTCTATCTGGAGTGAGAGGTGCTTATCTAGAAGCCTTCAAAATTCATCAGCTGCTGGTCAGGATATCACAGAGACCTCCACTCCATAAAAAGAGATGCCACACACTCAGATTTTTAAGCTCTCTTAAAAAACAAATGTCAGAATCTTAACTCTGGGAGAAAGAAAGGAGACCTAGGTGGAAGTATCTTTCACGTCTTTAATTGCATCCCCTGCAAGTATCTATTCCTGTAATAGAGGGCATATGACAATTAGCATCAAAAGTGAAAAGCCAATGGATTTGTGTTAAAGAGGGATATAAGTTTTCTTTATGCTCAGTTGGAAAGTCCTTTTTTGAAGCATTTATTGCAGAGTTGTGAAAAAATAATCCATAAAGGGAAACAATTTTACCAGGAAAATGATATCTTAAAAGCTGTTTTCCAATTTACAGTGCTTTGCTTGTCCTTTGTCATGGTGAAAATGTTCAGCATGTTTCAGGGACCCATCCTTATTTTCCCCTTCTTTGACTCAGGAAACGTCAATAGTCCTCAGAAAAGATGGCAACGTTGGCAGTGCCGTTCTTAGCAGGAGTTACACGCACATTTCAATAAATAATAACTGTTGGTATCCCATTAGAGGGACAAGCTGGTATCTGAACCCCCGCAAACAACCTGAGGCAGGTTTTGAGTCACCAATGCCAAAATTCACTTGAGAGAGTGGGGAAAAAAAAAGTTTCTCAATTTCTGGACACTAATTATAATTAAAGCCAGATTTTTTCTATTTTTCTAAACAGATGGGAGAAATCAAAATGCTAAGTAGCTTCATTTTCACCACAGGGCTTTTTGAGAGGCTTTAAGCTGCTGGCTGGCAGCCAGATTTTTGGCTGGGTTTTCCTCCTTGCGTTCAGTCCCCGTAGCTCCAGAGGCACGAGGAAGAGGAGCTGCACGTTTCCCTTCAGCGTGCTCTGCTTGGTTTCTGTTCTGCTCAGTTAGCAAACTTCACTCAAAGTAGGTTAATGTCTCCACGGCACAGCAGGCTCCAAAACCAAAGCTTGATTTTTGTTTAAATTTTTTAAGCTGTCAGCAGTCATCCGTTCAAGGTCCCGTTCTATCTCCTTACCTACAGCGGGACATTGTGAAATGAAGTTCTCGCAGACCTAGGCACTATTTTTGGAATTCAGAGGGGTACTTTAAGGCTAATCAGACGATTTGTTTTTAATTTGTTTTTCTGCAGCGACAACTGTGATTTATCTTATTGCTAAATAAGCCTTTATTTCTGAGAATTTGCATGGGGAGCCATCTGAGGGAAACAGGAGGCAGTGGGACTTGTATCAGAAGGTGTGTGTATTTTTGGGTAGTCCTTGCTCACCATTCTCACCCTCACCATCACTCTTGCATCAACTTTTCAGGCACTGGGGACCTTGGGCCTGGGCTGTGGTTGAAGATTGCCGTGACTGGATGCAGGCGACCATGGGACTGCTGGCAGCAGGCAGAAAGGGGATGCAGCGTAGAAGCGGCAGCCAATGTATGTGTAAATATACCACTTTCTTCTTTCTTTTAAAGTCAGAGATGTCTGAAATGCTTCCCTTTGTAGCACTTACCCATTACCAGCACTCTCCATGTGCTGAGGGTGCCTGGCAGGGTCCTGGCTCCCAGCTCCTGGATGCTGAGAACCCGTCCCCCACCTCTCCATCCCCTGAGGTGCTGGCAGCCAGCTGCTGTCCCCACCTGCAGCTCGGAGGGTGTCACAGGAAATATGGCCCAGTGTCAGGAGAGCTAATGGCTGTAAGGTGATATAGCTGGCATCACTTCCACAGCAAGGCCTGCCTAATTCCTAGGCTGGAAGAAAATGATGAACTTGTGCTTGTGTTTGCACGTCCTTTTGGCCACTCATCCAATCCACGTCCTGGGCAAGTGTCTGTGGAGCTTAGGACTCTTCAGAAAATATGAGAGGAAGTTAGGAAGTGGCTTTTAGAAGGACAGGACTATAACCGAGGCTTATATTTAAGAGGTGGGCTCATTTGTCAAAAAAGGGAGGCAATACCGAGTGGAAAGTGCTTGCAGTGTGTCAGGAGCTGGAGACTGAAAACTATTAGTGCAAGTACGTGGCCTGGAGGAACAAATATATTGGATGACCTCCTAATGGATGATTTTAAACCTAAAAAAAGTGAGTTTATATTGCTTACATTGCTCCACCTGAGTTATTTGCCTGACTTTGATGAGAGTTGTTCTTCTTTCTGTGTCACTGTAGAGAAAAATCACAGGAAATTTCTTCATCTGGGATAGGAAGAGACTTTATGCTTCCAGTTTTAATATCTCTGCACTTATGAAATATGTTATAACTTGGGTGCTTCTGAGAATCTCTAGAAAGGAGCAGAAGTGGTTTCAGATGCAGGAGGAGAGTTAAAATTGACAGTGTTAAAAAAGCAATCTGTGTAAACTGTTTTACAACTGAGGAGTTATGCAAAGCCGTATCTTTCCTTGGCCTCCTGCCCCAAACTGCGTGTCCATAAAGCATCGCAGCCCTGCCCTGACACATTTTATAGTACATTTCAGCTTTGAGGAAAATAAAATAGTTATTAAAATGCTTCTGCAAATCCCGTGGTTGGTCCCATCAGCCTGCAGACCAGAGGAGCTGTGAGACTGTCTCAGGAGTATGTAGGACAAGAAGTCTTCTGGCTTGTGTGCTTGCTGACATTTGTGCTCTTGGTGAGGAGTGTGGGCTGTTCACAATTGTAAAGATGTAGGAGCATTTGGTAAAGGTGCTTTCCCCAGTACCTGCCCTGTTGTTATCCAGGTGATTGCATGGAACCGATGTGACGTGGTCGCATGAAATTGCCACGCTGCCGGGTACGTAGGGACCTGGGGCTGCAGTTGACAGCAGGCTCAGCATGAGGCAGCAGCGTGCCCTGGCAGCCTGGAGGGCGAACTGCACCATGGGGTGCACCAAACACCTTCCCACTGAGCTACCCCGTTCTATAGTCTAAACGAAGTAGCAGTTTGATCTTAGCTTAGAAGGAGTGCTTGCAAAAGACGAGACCATCAGCTTCTGAAAGGTAAAAAGTGGATGTAAACCATAATTCATGTGAGCAATGATGAAGATTTTCCACATGCTGTGTAGTTCATGGCATCTTAATTTTTAGAGTCAAAATCAGAATTCTTTCAGCGGTCATAAACGTTTGTAGTTCTACACACACCAAAAGTCCTATAGCCAAAACCTACTGGTGCAGTACTCCGAAGCACTGGCAGGGGCCAGGCAGCAGAAGGGGCTGGGTGTGACCCCTGTACCGGTCCCCAGAACAGCCCTGGGACGTGCTGTCCTGCCTGCCCTGCAGGGGAACCCCCTGCACCACCTCTGAGCCCGGACAGAGCCCACGGTGCACTGGGAGGAGGGCAAATGGAAAGCTAATGAGCAGAGTGTCAAATCAAACTGGTTTTCTCTATGAAGGGCTTGATTCTCATTGCACTGACATGGTTCTTGCAGAGCAAAAGAGGAACTGATGTGTGAATTAGAGCAATTTATGCACATTCAAAGAACTTTATGATTCTGTAATTAGATGAACGTGTGCATCAGCAGCCAAAATAGATGAGAAAACCAGTGCACTTCGTTGGTGTTGCTCCCTCTTCCTCTCCCTGTCATGTAGATCCAGTGCGCTGTCCAGATAAATGTCTCTGGATTTCGTCCCCATATGAGGCTCTTACTGCAACAGCATGCTATTAAGAAGGGCTTTTATTATTATTATAGAGTGTTTGTGTTCACTGGGATAATGTGACTCTATAAATGGAATGCTTTCTGCTTTGTTTTTAAAATAGTTTTTTGCTCGTAATGAAATAGTTTTTAAATAGTTTCTTGCTTTCAAAGGAGCAAAATACAGCTGCTACTGGCATCTGATTAATGCTTGCTATTTCATGATAACTGTAATTAAATTCAGCTAATTCTCCACTGCAATATTTATGGAAAACAAGGGCCAGAAGCTCAGTTCAACGTTTATGCTGGAGAGCACAAGGGCGTGGGAAATAAGCATGAAAACTTGCACGGTGTGGGCACGGGGGGACTTGTGGGGTCTTGGAGCTCCCCTCCGCGTTGCACTGGTGCTTTGGGGCCAGCACATGCACACTCTCACTCGTCACCTCTCCCTTCTGCCTCCAATTCTTTTCTTATGCCGTGAAGGATGTGTCAGCAGAGAAAAGCTCTCCTGGGGCTGTGGTACAGAAAAGGTTGCATCAAACTCTGCTCTGCATGCACTGCTGCAGATGCCCTCTGACGGGGCAACCATCAAGGGGATTTACAGCCCCTTTGTCTGCCTTTGGTTTAAGATTTAAGAGAAAAAGAGAGAAACATCATTTCCCCGGAGGCTCATCTTTGGTGACGGCTTCTGAAACACCCGAGCTGTGACAACCGGGCGCAGCAGCAGTTCGGGGATGTGCTGGTGGTTAAGGCAGTGCTGCTGCTCTCAGCTCGACGCACGCACGCTGAGCGATGACAGCACTGCCTCCAAACCTGTTTTTTCCAGCGTGGCGGTGCCTGTCCAAACTGATCATAGGAATTGATGCAACTGGCTTTCCAAATCAATTAGTCAACCAAACGTTCTGGTAAAACCAAGTTCTCACTTTGTGCCTTCTGGAACTGTGGTGTGGTCTGTACTAAAGTGTTGCCCAGAGCACGTCCATCTGCGTGCAGAGGAACGCATCGTTCTGGTTACACAGCAGGGAACACCTGTGGGGCAGCAGGACAGGGGCTGGGGCACGCGGTGGGGCCGTGCCAAGGCTGCAGGAGGAGCCTGTGCAGTACCTGGCTCCCAGCTGCCAATTTCCCTTAGCGTTTCAGCAGCAACAGTTCTGAGCTTAAAACCTAACTTCAGCCTTGGGACATCTTGGCTAAATTTCAGCCACGTGGTATGTATCTGGGTACCAGTTACCCCGGTGTAATGTGGGGATTAAAGTAAATCTATTAAAAATGTTTCAGTAGGCTATTTCCTAACACAGACAAAAACATCCTTCCCAGAGGAAAGAAAAACCTGCCAAATATTTTTGATAAGCTTGACAGTTTTAGAATAGAACATTTCAGTTTTTAGTTTCAGTACTAGATGCTTTTTTTCTGTGCTCTACTTTCTCAGGCTTTTTTTTTTTTTTGCAAAGTTATTGCGTGTGGCTGAGAGAGAAGAGCTTGCTTCCCAAGTTTATTTAGAGCTTTTCCTTGACTAATGCCTTTTGTCACAAATGACAGTGAAGGACCTGGTTGGTAATAGAGATCAATGGAGATGAAGGTGACATTCCAGAGCAGTGTTTTGAAACTAATGCATTAGTATTTGTCTGACGGCGGCACCGAGGAGCTCTGGCTCAGCCTAAGAGCACCACAACCCTTAGCTTCCATCCCTGCACTCCTCCTCCTACAATGCACGTTTCCCCTCTCCGTCGCTCTTCTCCAACCCAGTACTTTTCCTATCTGCATTTCTCCGGACCCATTCCAGAAGGCTCTCTGTCAGGCTGTGGCTGACCCCTTTGTTCCCAGGAGACATCCCACGCTGCCGGGGGTGGGAGCCTTGTCCCCTCGTGTCACTGCGCGTGGCTTTGGCAGGGCCCCAGCCCGGCGCAGCGGGAGGGCCGGGGCATGGAGGGTGTCGCTTCCGTTTGCTCCGCACTGAGAAAAGCGTGGTCCTCGCAGCGAGCAAATGAAGGAAGTGTGATTTCATGCTCCAGCTCGCTCTGAAAATTTGAGTGCACTGAAGATACTTGTGAAAAGTGCTAAAGTGATAGACAGCTCAGAACTTAAGGCCTCTTTTCGCTCGGAGAAAGATGTGTGGCAGAAGCTAATTGTCAACCTACGTTATATACTCAGCTTTGAGTATATGGTACAGTTCAATTCCCAAACACATTTAGGATTTAATCTGTATCTTCTTTACTGAGAAATCCAGGAAGGGTGGCAGCTTTGAACTCTGCAGTGGTCTAAGACCACCATATACTCAAATAGGTTTCAAAGCAGCTGTCAAATTAAAGCACTACCAGTGCTGCCTGGATGTGAGTAAATATTTAGTGCCCTGCATCCAGTTGCTCCTCTCCCCACACACCAGCTCTGCCAGCTGTGTCCAGGAGCACTGCCGTGCAGGGGCTGTTGGCGTGACATCTCCACACTCAGCTCTCCAGGAGGAAGGTCAATTCGGATAACGTGTAATTAAATATAAAACAATCTCAGGAACTTCTGTACATAACCAAAATGAAAACGTTAATAACCTACCACGTGTTCTCCCTGGCTGGACTGTGTGACGTCGTGGCACCGCACTCGGCACACACCAACCACAGAAAGACAGATTGCTTTCCCAGAATCCACTCGGCTAATGGAGAAAAATCCACCCTGATCTAAGGCAGCTCCAGCAGTTTCTCAGAAATATTGATGTCTCAAGCTCTCATGCCTTTATTAAAGTAAAATGTAATCTATTTCAATGGAAAACAAATTCTGCATTCTAGCATTTGTTGCAGCTGATAGCTACAGTACTGGTTTCAAGCAGAGCATGCTGATCTAATTACATTTCTTCTAAACACTGTTGATTTCTTGATTGCTAATGTGGTATTTGAAAGTCAGTGATTCTTAAATGTCAGCTTAAGAATCTCTCTTTACCAGTCTGAATCCCTAGAATGCAGGCCTTGTTTTACCAATATTCCCAGTAAAGAATTGCTATCTCTGCTGCTTGTCTTGCAAGTAAGACAAATAATTTCCAATGGGTGGGTTTTTTCTGCACCGCGTTTAATTGGTGGGAGCATGGCAACATGGAAACATTTTCATTAATGCTTCATTATTAATCAGCGAAAGATGGATGCAGCTCTTGAGGGACCCGCTGAATGGTAAATTCCCCGAACAATTACTGTGCAGCTCCCTTCAAAGCAGCAGCTCCGTGAGACGGACAGCCCTATTAGTGTGGATGCAGTGACAGCAAGCTTCCCCTTAAATGTGCTTTTCATGAAAAGGAAAAATGTCCCAGTACCTGGACAACTCGGAAATGTTTGGTAAACAAAGCAAATGTTATTCTTCTGGTCTGTATTGCAAATTCCACTAAGGTTCTGTGGGTATTCTTTTCACACAATTTTTGGTTGAAGAGTCGTCAACGCTACCTTTCTGTTTAAGTTTCCACTTATTCCTCTTTGTACTTACAATACTCCGTTACTTGCTCTTACACCTTGTGACATTGCAATGCAGCAGGGATGAGGCAGCGTCCAGATGGCAGCAGGCCCCTCTGGATGCAGTGAGCGTGCCGCTGGTCAGCGCGAGGCCTGGAGCAGCAGCAGCAGGGTGTGAGGGGCAGCACAGCTGGTGCCTGAGCCTCCCTCACGTGGGAACGGGAGAGGGAGTTCTTTTGGAAATGGGTCCCTGCTTGCTGGTGCGAAAGCACTTGGAAACAGCTGTGAAAGGAAATATGGGTAACTGAATTGTTCTGCAGTCCTTGCCATAAATTTGCTGTTTTGGGAGTCTGTATGGGTTGCTCTTGGGAACACTGCTCAAATCCAGTTGCTCTTACAAGTAGAACTCTTGATTTTCAGCCATTTTTCAGACAATACCATGATCACATGGAAAAATCTTTTCTCGCTGTGAGGAAAGAGCCTCTGTGCTGCTACCAGCTGTGATGCAGATACTTAGCTGGCATGGCCTCCTCTTGCCACCGCAGTTGCAGCTGGCACCTGCAGACAGTAGCAGAGGATGGGATGTGATGGGTGGAGCTGCCAAACAGCAGCAAACCACGTGGGAGCTGCTGCTCACACCCTGCTGTGTGCCCCATCCCCTGCACCGCGCTGCAGCTCACCAGCGAGCAGTGTAGCTCCGGGGGTTTGGGGTACAGCTGGGGCACGTGTTCCTGCATGCTGAAGCCAGAGGAATCTGCTCCTTAGGCTGTGATTTTGTCTCCATGCAGCTTCCTAAAGCTTTCATGCGTCTCCTGGCTGAGCTGCCTCCGGCACTGCTGTCCTCCTGGGCTGCTGGTGCTGCATCTCTGCTTCTGAGGTCTCTCTGGTTGGGTGCTGCATGAACAACTGTTTTTCTGCTGAACAGATGTTGAAATGCTAGCAAGCTTTTGGGGAGCATTCCTTCATACCCAGGTACATCATGGGGAAAGTATCCCACTGTTCTGTTGCTCAGTTAAATCATATTCAGGCATGAAATTCCAACATCCGCAGATCTGTAACCCTTTTTAGCCCTCAGGATGAAAATACTTGGGAGTGGAGTAAATGAGAAATGGAGTTAAATTGAAAATCAGGTTCAGAGCGTTCTCATCCGTCATGGAGGAACAGTTTTCATTCAATTAAAAGAAAATAGCACATCTTTTTGCCTACTTTCACGTCTCACGGGATTTGTTTTCTCGGCAACGCAAATCACGTCAGAGACATCCGTGAGACTACTTACTGCTTTCAGCTCAAATTGGAAGGGCAGCAGGGAAGAACTTGTGTATTTATTTTCTGCTTAACTCTCAGGAGAGAGGCACAAACCTGAGGCCTATCATGACTGACATAGCAAGTCATTAGATAATTATATGGAAACCCCTTTTATTGAAACATCTGTGTTAAAATGTGCATGCTGAACAGAATTTTAATAGGCTATGACTCTAAATCCCTAAGCTTCAATTTGGTAGCAGAGAAACTTCAAGCATTTTCAGCATTATTTTACAAGCACTTCAAACAGATCCTATTACAGGGCATGAGTTTTTGGAGAGAGATGTTGTTTTGCTTTGGCCTCAAAGCAAATGTTTGGTAACGTGTTTATCGTGATATAAGGCGTATGCAGTCTCAAGCTGTAATGTCTGTGAGCTGTCTCTGGTTTCAGTTGTCCCCTCCAGCTCCCTCTATGCCTTCCTGCCAGGTCATCAGCTCTTTCCTTTCACTCTGGTACTTCTACTCTATTTTATTATTTCCTGCTGGCTGAAGGGAGATCGAGCCTCTGTTCTCTTAGCTTGGTGCCTTTCCTGCCATGAACTCCCCTGGCTTACCTTCCCGTCTCCCCTCAGGAAGAGGAGGTGCTCGTCCTCCTGGGCTTTTCCTTCACTCAGTGCCAGGAATGTCCCGTAGATCAACCCTGCAAGCACTTAGCTCACAACAGAATGCATTTATCTCACAACAGTGCCCAGCACTTTTTGGCATGTGTGAACTGAGCATTTGTCACATGCGTTGACAGCATATAGATGATCTCTTCCTGTGTGCAAGCCTAGACACAAGGCTGCGTTTCTGTTCTTTTTTCAAAATCACAAAGGATCTCACATTATTTGATTGAAGTGGTTATTTTAAAAAAAAAAAAGTGAGAAATAATTTGCTTTTGTTTATGTTCACTTTTTTTTTTTTAATTAAGCCCAAACAAAGAAAATTTCATCTTGAACTCAAGGACTTCAGCTGTACTATGAGCCCTTAATATACAATATGATAGAAAATATCAGACATCCCTAAATTTAGATATTGCTACAGTTTTTCTTGTAATACTGCACCGTTGGAGTCTCCTACATGGCATAGATCTTGAGCTGCAGTTGATCATATTTTTATTAATGGTTATGCAGCAACATAAATATGTATTTTTTGTCCCTCAAGTCAATAAGCACAACCTTCTCTCTGTCGTAAATCTGTCAAAAGTCCTCAGGAGACTGCAGCTCATACGGCTCCGTGTCTATGGTGTGTGTAGTATGAGCTTCCTTACAAAAATAATTTGAGTGACTAACTCTGCTGATGCCTGTGGAATTATGTGTCTGAAGGAAAATATTAGAATGGTTTAATACATTGGTGATTGATGTAGGTGTCTCTATGAAGCACTTCTATCTATCCATTTCCTTTTCTTCTTTTCCTCATTCTTTCTTTTTTCTTCATCCCTAAGAAGGAATACGTAAAGCTTTCCAAGGCTGTACATGTAGGGTTCTTCCTTCTCCTTTTCTTTGAAGCAAATGCATGATGAAATGCTGCCTCTGCTGCAGAGTAAACCCTCCCATGAGGATATTCTTCCAGCCCAGATCCAAATCAATCTTTTGCAAGTATAAAATTCGAAGAACCTCATAATATCTGTTCATTTTTTGCATGTTAGATGTAAACAGCAACAGATGGAGGGTGTCATAGGTACACGAAAATAGGAAAAGGTATAAAGCATTTACATGGCAAGAAGAGTCAAGGATCTTTGGAAATTGCATCTTGTGTGGAAGTTACAGTATCATAATTCTTTCTGCATGATGGTTGTGTTTGGTTATTTTGCTCTTCAGTACAACTGCTGAAATCTTTTGATGTGTGCCATATAACAATGTTGTTCATACTTCTTTGACATTAGTTTCCTGGCCACATACTGTACATTTGTGAAACAAAGCTCTCAAGCCTTGAAAAAGGCATTTCTTCCTTTTCTTTTGATTCTGCTTGTGAGAAGGGAAGATTTATATGCATTGAACAAACATACACTGAAACAGCCATTACATGACATTCACAAAGAGGAATTGCTCTCTAAAATCTGCAGGTATTATGTTTAATGGACTAGCCAATATTCAAAGAAAATGAAGGAACAAACAAAAGTGAACGCTTTTAGGTGGAATCTGCTTCTAAATAATTATTTCAACACAATATGCTCTGAATTGTCTCCTTTCATACAGAGAAGCAAACAGGAGGCAGTGATACAAGCATGCAGGTTTAAACAGTCTCTCTCTCTCTGAGCGTAACAGAAACCAATTAGAAATATTAAAACTTCTCCAGTGTATTAGCCATGAAACAACGACAATCAATCAAGGTGGTCATAGCCAAGTACAATCCAACACTGTCTTCTTATTAACAAGATTTTCTGTAAAGCTGTATTGATTTTCTGTAGTTATGCTATTTTCTGTGTGGCTAAGGAAGTGATGGGAAACAGAAATGCAGAGTGGGTCCTTGCCCTGGGGTGGGGATGTGGGACCCGAGGAGGAGCGGCTATGCCTGGGTGCAGCAGGCAGGGGGGTCTGGGGAGTGGGAGGGTGAGAATGGTGCTGGGAAGCCCACCGTGGCTGCACTGTACGGAGAGAGCTGCCGAGAAAGGAGCTCTTTTATCTTACAGAACAGAGAAAGGCTGTGTTGTGCCTGTAGGTACAGCGAGAGAGGCAAAAGATCCATGAAGAGAAGATAAATGAGAGAAGGGCCTGCCTCATGCCACTGCTCCTCCTGCAGACCAACTACCACCTTTCCCTCATGTTAAGGTTACGTGGGTTGAGTTATCTGTGCCAGCATCCCCTCCCCTGCCCTCACATTGGCAGCCTCAGCATTGCAGAAAGCACCAAGGTTGCTCTGCTGCTGCTGGTGGCATTGGGAATTGTTAGTTCAGTGTGTTTGGTGGTGCAGGCCGTGCTTGCCATAGCTCTGTGAGAAACCAAAACCTTTTGGAGTTACCTAATGCATCAGTGCTGCTGCTGCTTTGTTTGACAAAGCCTCAGAAAAGCCACTTACTGTTCTAGATGCCTTTCTGCTATTCCTTTAGTAATTCAGCAGGACAAAATCAGCTGTGCCTAAGTAATTTACTCCTGTAAAATTTTCACTGAAAACCATGAGGAATGTGTGAAATGAGTATGGAAGGATGTAGTGGCCCAAGCTCCTCGTTCCCTTGACGTCTGTTTTGGGCTCAGGCCATCTACCTTTCAGGCAGATGTTTTCCTCTGCACACTCATACAGCATAAAATCAAACAGGATGTGGGTCTGAAGTACCTTTATAACTGTTAAATTGGATCATTTAAACTGTTAGCCTAACAGTCTTAATTTGGCATTTGCGTTTTCCTACAGGCGTAGGTTTGGTCAATTTGTTTCATTTCATCCTGTACCCAGCTGGCTGTAATTTTACTATCAATATCTGTGTTTTTATGGTGACTTAGATAAACATTACTCAATTATGGGGATTTTATAAAATCCAAACAGGTAACGCCATTAACCTCAGCCACTCAAAAATAATCCTATTAATTTCCAGTCAAATTGTTACATGACAAATGTGCAGGAAAACTCACAAAAATTAACCATTTCACTGCAGATCAGTAAATAACGTGTTCTTTTCTTCACCCACTGCTACAGCAGTAGGTCTCCACAGAGCCATCAACAACCAGTGGGTAATGATGCAGGTGTGTTCTGGGTATGTTCAAGGTCCACCTCGAGGACACCAGCTGTTTTTCTGCTGCCTTTTTTTTTTTTTTTTGCCTCAATGGACAAATGTTTTTCTACACTTTGTATCATTTCTGAAAAGTACATGACTTAAATTGACCAAAATATACCTGCTCTGCTCAAGACTCAAGGAAAGCTATTGGATTAGGAAACTGGATCAGTACAAGTAAATTTCTTATGAAGATTTCTATTAAAAACTTTGCAGTTTTATTAAAGCATGCTAACTCTTAAAGCCTCAGAAGTATTGATGAACTGAAAAAAGAATTTTGTTTGTTGGCAGTTTTTGCTTTGCAGGCTTTTCCAGGGGCTTGCTTCATGCTCTGGGTGAGTTCTGGCTGATTAATCTGGGATCGTGGGGGCTGCACAGAATGATGCCTGGTTCCAGCCGGCGCCTGTCAGAGCTTCTGAATGATACAGTTCCCTCTAATTTGGCAAGTTTTATTTCTTCAAGGCTCTCTCGGGGGCTTAACGTTACTTAGGATAATTGGGAAGAATCACAGCTGATATTCATAACGGAGCACTTGTCACTCCAGTCCCCAAATCCCCTGGAGATAGCTCAGCGCATCAAGTGACCTTCGTCTCTGGATGACAGATGTGAAATAATCAGCCTGAAGAGAGGTATGTCTGAAAAATGTTCCCAGTGCTCCAAATTCCCAGCCTGGGCACCTAGGGCCTCTTTTTACCAGAAGCCCACTCCCAGGCTGCTCCTATGAGAAAAGCTCAGTGAAAAGCTCTCAGATCCAGGTGTCGACCTTGGTGCAGATTCCTCGCATCCTTCCCCCATCTCACAGCCTGCTCTCCTCTCCTCCCTGCCCCGGGGCACTCCCACAGAGCCACCTCTTGGATGTGGAGGGGTGAACAGCTGGGATTTCAGGTAGCTATTTCTGCTGTCTCCAACTTTTCTTTCACTCTTTTCCCAGCAGGAAGAAGCTCAGTTCTGAGTTTTACCAGGACTTTCTGCATCTCTGAAGAAGTATAGGAGGGAGGAACATACCTGGCAAAATAAATGTATTTGGAAAGGGAAAAAGAATTGTCGGCATGAAAATAAATGTACAAGGAGGAGATGGAGGAACTACAGAATCGTTTAGGTTGGAAAAGACCCATCAGATCAAGTCCATGAGGTAAGTTAAAAACAGAGAATGAAGAAAGAGAAAAGGGAATAAGCAGGCAAAAGGAGACACAGCAGCACGTGCTGGGGAGGAGTGTGAGGCACCCAGGAATTTTTAATTATTCTGCTAAGGTACTTCAGCAGAGGAAAAATACAGGAAGTAATGAGTCAGGACTTTCTCCTACCCTAAAGTTGTTTATGTCATGGATTATCAATGCTCAGAGCGTTTCTTATAATCTCTTTTAGCAAGAATGTATTTTTCTTTTGTCCGTATTGTACTATCTCATGTCTTCTGTTATTATCCCTGCATTGCGTACTGTTTGGTTGAGGACACTGCTCTGTTTTCCTCCTGAAGATGGTTTTGTCTCCCTCTGATGCCTGTTAAATACGTCAAAGTGTAAGTACTATTAAGTAAGTGTAGCACTAAGTTAACTACAGAGAATAAAGCAGCAAAAGCTGTCTGAGGGCCATGCACATAGAATGAGCAGACAACACCTCTATAGCACTGCTGTAGGATGGGAGCTACAGGGAATAAAGCATAGTTTCAGCAAATTTAAGTAGACACGGGTGGCACAGTACTTTTAAGGCATGATGCTATCCATTTAAAGTCTATCAACCTGCCTGTTAATACATCCTTTCTTTCAGTGCACAGAGCTAAACCTACAAAAGTCTGCAAAACTCTTTTCACAAGCTATAAATCATGTGCAATATCTCTGTATTATATAGCTTCCGTCATGCCCACAATCATGTTACTGGAGCCTAGGCTCAGCATAATCTTTACCCAGCATCTGTCTTATCTTTCACTGTGCTGGAAAACACCCGCACACTTAAATTCAGGAATGATTTTATCCACAGAGAAATGAGTAGCTATTAGAAATGTCACTGCTCCCTGCCATTCCTCTTGCTTTTAAATGACACCGGTCTGCCTTTTCTGGGAGGTATAAAATAGTTGTTCTCCTTACAGCAGATAGGAGCCAAATGTAAATCTCTGGTGCCGCTGCAAACCCTGGCACTCAGGGTGGTTGTGTCTGCTGAGGTCACTTTTTGTCTCCATCCCCTGCTGATCCCCTTCCTGTGCCCGCTGCCTGTGAGCGCAGGCACTGCCAGCCTGGGAGCTCAGCCCCCGCTGTGTGACCCCAGCAGCTGGTTGGGCAGGGATCCCATCCAGCAATGCTGTGCAGGGGCTTTCTTCTACTGAATTTATCTTCCTGGTGCCCTGATTTCCAAGCTGCCATGTTCACTCATTCTGCACAGTGGCCCTAAGCTGAGCTTACAGTTGTCTTGCTGCTTTTCCTCCAGAGGCCATGCTGTCTTTTTGAAATCTCTGTTTTGTTTTTGGGACTGTATTTCCACTTCTGCATCAGCTAATTAGTCCTTGATGAACTTATTGGCTGCCACAAGTCCCTCGCTCTACACAAAGAACATGTGCACTTTGTTCTTCTCAGATTTACAAGTTATTTGAAGCTGACACAGCACAATGAGGATAAAACCCACCCGCCAATGGACCAAGGTGAGATGCGGGGCTCCGGTACAGCTGTGGGCACTGGGGAACCCACACAGCAGAGCGGGCTCAGGAGAAGCACGTGGCACCAGGCCAGTTCATGCAGTGCCATCTGCCCCTGAACCAGGCCTCAGCTCATGTGTGGCCTGCTTTGTGTGCTGCTGGTTGGGCTGGTGCTGTGGTTTCCAGGCTCTGCACCTGACTTCAGGCCTCCCATTGCTCCTCGTAAACCTCCAGGTGTAGCCTGAGCTCCAGAGACGAGGCGGGGAAGAAGTTAGAAATGTGAGGTGAAGGAAAGCAAATGTGTTTTTTGAGGTGTTATCTGGCTCTTAGTTTTTACCTGAGGTGATAAATGAAGTCTAGGGCAGGGAAGGGAGATGAACCTTAACCTTCCATTCAAGTGCATTTAGCCATAAAACTGTCATTTGTCACAGCATACATGATGAATGCATGAATACAACCACTTTCCACACTGCTTCTCGTGGAGGATTTTACAGTTCTGACACCGTGCAGGGATCAAGTGATGTGATTTAGCTCCCTGCATCTGTCGTGCCACCTCCTCAGCCCCATGCAGAGCTGCCCTCCTGGCCAAGCTGCCTCTTCCGAGACACCGCAGAGCTGCACAGGTTTGTGCTGGGAAGCATCAGGTGGGAGGATGCAAGGGTGGGGGCACAGCCAAAGGCTTCCACACTGCTTTCAGAAAGCTGCTCCCAGGCACACTTTGCAGCATTCACAAGCTCTCTAAAGAAGTTACACAGTCAGTGCTGGCTACAGAAATTGAAGCGCACGCAATTAAATCAATCTAACAAAAATAACCAAACTAAACCAAACCCCCAGTTATCTAAAGAGGTAAGCTGTGTGTCACATGGGCTGGATGCCAAACATCACAGCACACTTTGAGCTGCAAGGGACCAGCAGAGTTGAGGCACAAACAATGTCATACTGTTCTGTAACCTACATCCTTCTTGCCCCTGTGTGAACACAAGGCTCTGAGCTTCCAAGAGCCTATTAACAAATTTCCATCAACTTCACCGTGTTGGTACCTGAGTTCCTGGTGCAGATGACTGCTTGCCAGCCATGCACATTGTTCAGCTGAAGGGTGCTGTGCTGTGTGGATCTTATGCCATCGAGCCTGGGCACCACTCCTGCAGCTGCACCTGCGCTGAAGTGAGGAGGGAGCCCTGCACTGGGGCCTCACCTGGTGCCTGGGCACTGTCAGAGACTGCAGGGCAGTTGGGCCGTGAGGCAGCGACTCTTCAAGGGTTTGCTTCAACCTACAGAGGCAGACAGAGTAACCCCAAAGGGCTGTTGGCAATTGGGGTTCCTGTGGCTGAGAGTGATGCACTGTATGCATTGCTAATACTTTTGCAGCACTAAGAATAAGGGTGGTAGTCAACTTTTTTCTTTTTCTGAAGAGCGTAGATAGGATTCAAGAGCTCCAGGTAAAAGTAATTAAAGAAGCAAATATCCAGTCTGCAGTTATGATTGGTACAACATGGCCGTTTTGGCTTTACTTGCATTGGTCCATTTAGCTTTAGTGACCTATTTCTCATACTTTCAATGGCATTTTCTTTCAGATGCGACAGTTTAACATCTTACCATTTCACATTGTTTGGTATTCAAAGCTTTTTACTTTACGCTATTGTAACTTCCAAATTATTCAGTACTTTTTACTTGAAAGGAAATAGCTTCCATCCAATGCAACCTTGGGCTGAAATCAAAGGTTTGTAATCTGTCCTCAACTTTATTAAAAACATAAGGCATCAGCCTTTGTGTAGCTCAAATACTGCTCCTTACGTGGTGACATACCGGGTCTGATACCTCCGAATGAACTCAATCTGAATTTCTATTCAGTGCACTCAGCATATTGAATATTATTTAATTTTCCTCTTGCTGTGTGATTGAACACTCTGATCATGAAAACGGAATAGTCGCACAGCCTTGCACTGCTTTCCTTTTTGCTGTCTGATTTTGTTTTTCCTTCCCACATTGGAGGTTTAAGTACTTACTTCTCTCCCCTTTGCTGTGACCAAGAATAATTTTGTACCTCTTCTGTCCTATCCTGTCCCTGGGAAAAAAAGGGATTTTATGTAATTAGGATAGAAGTTAGTGTTCAGGTTAAAAAGGGAAATGGTGTTTTCTGTTCAAGCACAAAGCTCTTATTTCTCAAACAAATTCAAGAATTAGTGTCTCTGCAGAAAATCTCCACGCTGTACATCTGTTCCTAAGACAGTATTGGTGGCGGGCTGCATCGGCTGTAGCAGCTACAGCAGGCCTAGAGGAACATGGAGAACAGGCAATGCGAGCTACCAACCCATCGGAAAGTTGCTCTGTATGCCATACAGACAAAATTTCTGCATTCTCTGACACTTATTGTACAGATTAAAGGTAAGATAAACTGTCCAATCATCATCATGTGCTCAAAACCACAGATGGAAACATCTGCGTGTATCAGTTCTGTAAGTCTGTAGGAAGTCTGCAGAGGCAACAAATGACCCACGGTGAAAATGTATAATGCTCTGCGAAATTGGTACCTGGGAGCCATGTGGCTAAACTAGCAGTAAAAATGACCCTTTCTTTTCAGCGTGAAATTAATTCTCTCCTGAAGTATAGAAAAGAGATTTTTAGGCTGTTTCACCACCTGCTCCTCATCGCTGGGATCTGTGTATTCACTTTTGATTTATGAGGGAAAGCAGGAGGAAATCAGGTAAATTTTAAATGACATCTATCAAATCATAATGATCTGGTCTTTTTTCTTCCAGGCTATTTTTTTTTAATCCTATTTTTATGCAATAACCAAATTGTAACTGCTTGCAGAGATTTTTCTGTTACATCTCACCCAATGTTTTATCACTGCTCCCCTGTCAAGAAATTATTTTCTAAAGAGAAAAAATGAGCTATTGGCTATGCAGTGAGGCTAACCAGCAGCTAATGTGGCTGCGGGTCAGATCAGCTGTTATTGTCTTTCTTATTTATGTCAATAACTTGTATGTATGTCTAGATATGTGCATGTGGGTGTATTTAACGCTCCCAAAAATGTCAGCCTAACTCCCCTGTCATCAGATACACTGTGCAGCAGTGGGGTAATTTTCCTGCTGCTCTTCAGTATGTGAAACAGAGCAAGCAAAAGATACGCCAGACATGTTATAAGGCGATTCTAAAAATAGCTATAAATATTTTTGTCAAGCTAAAAAAAACCACCGTCACTTAGAAGGATGAATTGTCTCACCCTCATGGAAAGCCATGGGACCAGGTAGGTGTGTAATCCATCCTCAAAACTTGTATCAAATGCCTAAGTGACTCCCAGGATCTGGCTTCTGTTAGCCTGAGAGGGAGGCCAGTATAATTATAAAGGACAAATAATGACTTAGTAGTTCCCCAACTCTCCCTGAATTGTGTGAGTGAGCAGATCGCGGGCCAGTGCCAGTGCCCACCAGCACAACGTGTAAAGTACACTGTGCTATACTTTGTACTACAGCACCCTGAAGGCACAGAAGAGACCATGCTACAGCGCAAGGGTTCTGGAGCCAAAGCACTGCAGGTGGGCTTCAATTTCAGTTTCTGCGTCTTGTCAAGGAAGATGTATTTTCTTCTAAATTCTCTATGCTGGAAAACAAATGTGGATGTATGTGTACTATGATCCTATTTTCCTCCTATAGCTGAGAAATTGGATGCTAAGGTTTTAAACAGTCCTTACTCTTTCTGGACTCCATTATCTACTACTGCCAGTTAAGATGGATTAAAAATTGAGCTGCAAAAATGCAATAGAAATCAATTAAGAAAAAAAAAAGGCTGTTCCCATAGATGTAATTAAATTAGCTGAAGTAAAATTATGCAGCTGGTATTTTTAGAGAATCTATGAAATTTGGGTATAATTGATGTCAGAATCAAGTGTTTACAAATGTTCTTTAGAGATAAAATAAGGTATGGCTTCTTTTTACAGAAAACTTTGAGGAACAATTGAAACTTTTCTGAAAATCCATTGAAAATTCTGCTGAAATATCTTTTCTCTGAAACTTTTGGTTTCTTCCCTGTTTATTACTAAAACTTTTTTGTTGCGTCATTTTGAGTAAAAGTTTTTCCTCAATTTTCAACTCAAATTGTATTGGAGGGGTAAGTATCATTCTTTAGGCCTTGTGAATACAAATGTCCAATGACTTGGAAGATCATAGTCAGCACAAAAGTTTTAACTTTAAATGTGGTGACAGTGCAGCAACAGTATGATAGTAATGTATGTTTTTCCAAAACTTCATTTGTCTCAATAATTTTTTTTTTTTTTTTTTTTTTTATGTGTGTTTGTCATTAAAAACATTCTGATGGCTAAAAATTACTTTCCCAGTCAGGGGGTCATGAAGCTGAGAAAGCAGGAACTAGGAGCTCCTGCACTGAAGATGTTTCTGTAGGTACTAATAATACACCGGTTCTCTGGGCTATTTTGTGATAAAAGTCTGCTTTTGAAGCCTCTCACTGAAAGTTCTCATGTAACTCCAAACTAAATGTTGGCTTTATTTGAAACTGTAAGATAATTCTATTTTTAAGAGCTGCTGTTTTGACTTTTCATCTTTCCATACCAAGAGAATGTCAACTGCATGACAGAAATGCAAGTCCAGGATGGAAAAATGGATAAAATTTATAAAAAGATTGCTTTTCTGGAGAATATTGCCTTTTGCTCTGCCCTTTGTTGTCTTGCAGGAATACTAATGTAGACAAAGCATCCAAGAGACTCCTTTTGCTAGTAATTCTATCACAGACTTTTCCCACTTAAAAAAGAAAAAGAAAAGAATAGAAAACAACCAACAGCACTTGATGTCTTTAATTAACAGCTGTAAAATCATCCAAGTCTGACAATCCATCTTGGAACAATTTTAGAAGTCTGTCTTTGACTCTTTAAATAAATAATATCAGTCTGCTATATTTTAACTTTCTTAATTTATGTGAGACCTAAATATAGATGCTACTCTTTCAGGCTCCATAAAGTAAATGCATGCTATTTTCCATATATATCTTATAGCAAAATTATTATGGAGCGTGACCTTTGCACTGCTTCTTGTATACATCTGAGTTTGAAATTATTGTTCTCTGATTACTGCAGTGAGAGGTACTTCACTTGAAAAATGGCTAAATATCAGAATGTTAAATTGTGTTCAGTTAGAATAAACTCTGTTTAGTCTGTTTGTGTAGACAGTTACAAGTCTGGATGAATTCTTGGCGTGGGCAGGGGGCTTATCGAGGTGTGATTTATTAGCCAAGAAGTGTGGATTTTGATCTCGTAGTTCTGTGTTACCATATTTGATTGGAGAAATTATGTCTTTGTGAGAGCTAAGCGTAGAGAAGTTTCAGGATTAATAAAATATACCCATCTATTTCATGGGTGTATATTTTTGAATAGAGTCTGTGAGGAAAAATGAGTGTATACAATAAAACAGGGCACTTTGGATTTTCAGTTACAGCTCAGGACTCTTATCATCTTTTCACGAGTGGTTGGGCTCAGTCTTGGCACAGCCCTGGTTCTCGGCTCACAAAGATCTGCCCTGGAGGAGCAGATCCCATCCACCTTCCTTGGGCTGACACGACAGTGAGCTAAATAAGACCACAGTACCACAGATCCATTTCAGGATCTGAATCAAATCTAATTTACTTTTTTATTGATCTGTATTGGGTATACTTATCTTTGAAAGTCAGGGCCCCACCTTGGAAATGAAACCTCATCCCTCATAGCTTTTCCATCTTTGCTTCTAGTTCTTTATCACCACTTATCTTTATCGGTTTCTATAGCATTATAGCCTTAACAACGCACCCAGCAGGTAATGGGGGAGTGAATCTGATCACACAGAGGTGAATAAATATAGGAATTTACAAAATGATTTGATCACTCTCAGCACTTCTCACTTCTGATGCAATATTTTTTCCAGATGTTCTTTTAATCTCTATCATAGCCTTTAGAAAAAAAGTGTTTTCACTAATAAGGTGAATATAAACTTTTTCAGTGTATATGTTACAGTGTAAGATCTGTACTATATCAGTGCAGTACTTTTTGTTGGTTTTTTTTTTTTTTTTTTGAAATGCAGGCTATATTGAAATATTTGCCACCATGAGATGAATAATACCACACACTGAAAGTGTTACAGTTGTACAGCAGATATTTGTGCACTCTTCACTGTTTGTTTCCGTTAACATTATATTGTGTTTTAGTTTGGAATTTCTGTGATGATGACACGTTCATAAAACAATACGTATTGACTGTTAATAGGAAAAAAATCAAGTGAAAGACACCTTTATGTTGCACCTGAAGACTTGCATCTAAAGGAGGAGGTTACTTTATTACCCACCTGAGGATACTGAAGGAGCTGGCAGAAGTGCTTGTCAAGCCACTTTCCATCATTCATCAGCAGTCATGGTCAACCAGGGAGGTCCCAGATGACTGGTGACTTGCCAGTGTGCTGCCTGTCTACCAGAAATGTCAGAAGAAGAAGAATGGGGCACTACAGGCCTGCCAGCCAGACCTCAGTATTGGGAAACATTATGGAGCAGACCATCTCCAGTGTGATTACCCAGCATGTGCAGGACAACCAAGCGATCAGGTCTCGCAAGCATGGGTTCACAAAAGGCAGATCCTGCTTGACCAACCTCATCGCCTTCTATGACCAGGTGACCCAACTAAAAAGAATGATGGTTGGACTGGATGGTCTTAAAGGTCTTTTCCAACCTTAACGATTCTGTGATTATTGGGCATGTTATTTATTTCGCGCCATCTAGCCAGCAACCTGTTTTCTTTCTCTCTAAAGAAAGAAAAAGAAGTACTTCTTTCATGAATCCCTAGCAGTCTTTTCATCTTATTTTGAATGTGTAACTGCAGAAGAGAGAAAAGACTCAATCGTTTGCATAGTATGGGCAACTATTCTCAGACACATTTTCTTGAATAAAAGAAATAATATCAGATGAATTCATTTGCAGATGATGCCTGCGTGTGTTTTTGTTAGGAACTAACTTCAGCTTCACGCTGTGTACCTGTGCAAGGGATAGGCAATAACTCCTTACAGCTTTTGTGCAGACTCCCTGAGTTCATGCAAGCCAGCGTGTCTTCTAAAGGTCTGGTAGGATATCTGGTTTTTGAAGCTCTCTTCTGTATTGTTTTCCTACAGAGGGTTTTTTTTTTTTTTTTATGGAGTGACATTTTCTTCTGTCTTTTTGGAACTTGCATTACTCACGAGCAGTGTCTGCAGAAGTGCAGCAGATGTGTGACAAGTGTCTCTTTTTATCCAGGCTGTTCATTGAACATATCTGCACTTCATCCTGATAACATCAGGATAAAGAAACACAGCTTAGCAGAAACAGATGCACAATAATTTTAAATAGAAATCCAGTCAAACAGAATTGAAATTAAATTTTTGAGTATCTGGAAATTAGATGCCTGGCGTTTTGCTATTAATAGATCTATCAGACTTTCAAACATTCAGATTAGGCACCAGCACTGATTGATAGCTGCATGCTAAAAGAGGAAGAATTTATTGCAGCTAGAGACATTAGCATTCTTTTGCAGAAACAGGAAGTTTTATTTTTAAGGACAGGATGCTGGAGGAAGGTGATGTATGTTTAGCATGGAGGGGCTGGTCTTGTGGGGCTGACAGCAAACAGGGTGGGGGGGGATTTGGACTCAGGTGGAAGCAGGAGATGGCATAGTGGTTTAGGCAGTGAATAGCAAGGTGAACTGCCAGGGTAAGGGCACAGGCATAATGCTGGGGCTAACAGGGAAGGCATCCACAGCAGACAGATCAAAGTAACACCTCTATGATGGCATGCGGTGCCAAGTGTCAAGCAGGGGTGCAGCAACCACCCCGGCACAGTGCAGCCATGCACTTCACATCTGCTCCCGCTCCTTGCACCTGGGGCTTCTTGTCAGCAACCAGGGGCCCCAAGGGGCAAATAAGAGCAGTGTAACGCACACCAGCTAGAAGTATCCCTGAATAACATCCTCTCTTTGCTACAGCTGAAGAAAAAAGGATTCAAATATTGGATATATTCATAGGTTCTCCTCCTGGGATAGCAATATGTTTAGAGAAAGTCAGCAGATTATTATATTTCCACAATGGAAAGGCTTTTTGATACTAAGCAGTCATGGTAGTTAGAAGTAAGCTTTTTTATAATTAATTATTTTTTTTTTCCCAGGCAGTTGAAACTGAAAGGCAAGCATTTAATGCACAGAATGTTTTCTTTCTAATTGTGTACCCCAATTTGATGTTTCCACTACCGTTGTATAGTGGCTAAGAAAACCTTATATGAAGAAATGTACTGAAATCAGAATGAATTGCTGCCTGTGTTCACTGAGGTGATATAGCTACCATAAACGCTGTGATGCTGTTAAGGTATTATTAGTCATTTTAAAGAGATTAAGATTTGAGGGATGAAGGCTTATTTTGTGTTGATATCTGCCTGCTGGATGGCATTGAAAAAAAAGGAAAACCTAATCCTTTTATTCATAAAGAAAAAGAGTCCAAGAAATTGAGAGTTAATGGCCTGGTCAGCTGTCCTTGAGGTGTTGGGGACACTTTCTGTTAATCTCAACAAGCTGGTGTCAGGCCCTTCATGACTTAGGAGGATACTGAAGGGCCCTACTGCTGTGAAAAATGGGTTCCTGGACTCATTTGTCTCCTCTGCCCTGAGGGTAATGGCACGGCTGGTTTCTAACCCAATTGTCATAGTCCACAGCCTGCTCTCACCATATCTTGAAGCCTGGCTTCCCTCAGTTTACTGCTGTGTTCTTGAGTTAGGGGTTAAAACTTAAAAAAATTACAGCCTACCTGCATCGTGCTGCTGGTGCTGTTAGAGCAGGCTGATCACCAGGATGCAGGTTACTGATAGCCGACACAACCATCAGGTGATCGAGGCTCCACTGTAGTGTGGTCTATGGAGGAGCTAATGTAGGATAAATTAGGTTAGAAAAAGCTCAGAATATGTATTTAAAAAAAGTCATTTCTGGCCTCTTCTCATTGCCTCACAGTCATTGAGAGAGAAAGAAATCATGAAAATGACATTACCTAAAAGTAAGACGGCTTTTGTTTTATAGTTGGACAGGGAGAATAGTTTGTTCTGTGGCTATTTTTTTTTCATTTTTCTTATCTTTAAACAAGCTGGCATTTAAAAAAGACATCTACTGTGCTGGGGAAAAAAAAACCAAAGAAATGTACTGCATATTATTGCTGGGGGAGGGGGGTGGATAACGGGAAAGCAAGAGAAAGGCGGGGGACATCGAGGAAAGTGGGGGTACTGAAATACATTTGTGTGGGCTGGGTTTCACAGTCTGTGACAGGGAGGTAGTTAGTCAAATGCCTTCACAGTTAAATTCAGAAATAAAGAGCCATTCTTGAAGTAGTGGTAGGTAGGCAGGGCTGAGAGTAATGCTTGCAAACTGTGACTGTTTAAATTGTGGCCAGTTCAGCAAACTAACTGCTCCAAGGTTAAAATACTAGAAGACTAAATTTAAACTATCTTTATGACATTAATCCTGCTCATTACAAAGATTTTTTTACAGAGGTCTCAGACATTAGAAAAATACATAAATTAGAAAAAAAAAACATACATTTCATGCTTTGAAGATTGTATGGTAGTTGGGAGTGTAGGTAGGGTAGGGCAGGGTAGGAAGGGAGGAAGGAAGGAAAGGCTCCAGACTGACCTCGCAGTACCTTATAGTTATTATCCCACTTGGTATGGTTATAGGAGAGGCAGCAGTCAGTGATTACTTACTGAGTCCATTACTGTGTTAGAGTCAAAAAGTGAGTGAAACCACACTGAGTAATTCAAAGGTTTACATGCTATATCAAAACACACCTGGTCACAATTAACTGTACAATTTCATTTGTCCAAATATCTATGCACAACTACTTGAATCTCATTGTAGTTGACTGACACATTATACTATACAGTCATTGCAAGCAAGAGACAAGATTTAGGTAACTTGTGAGGAAAAACAAACAGCATGCTTCCAGCAATGGCCTGATATTTAAAAAAAAAAAAAAAAAATTACTACTACAAATTACCTTCAGAATTTAGGCTCCACAGTAGACGTGGTGATGGTGCTTGGAGCAGTTGGGCAGTGGGTGATTTGCCAGTGCTAAACCAATGTCGAAGGCGATTACTTTTTGTCTAGAAGAAGTATTACCTACTTACCTACACGTCCAGCTGCACAAAGTAAGTCTTCTCTAAAAGAAAAAAATCTCTTCCTTTGAACTGTGATTTGAATAATGTTTTTAAACACTACTACTTTCACCCTCTTATTTCTTCACCTTACAAACTATTACTCCAGTATGTGTTATGGTTGCTTAGCCATGTGTTTGTAGATGTCAGGTACAAAGAATTCATCACAAAGAGTTGGAGAAATAAACCTCTTAACTGGAAATTGCTTTTCACTAAATAGTTCCTTGCCAGGAAACTCTAACTTCCCACAGAAGCTACACTTCACCACAGATGTTGAAAGAATGCCAGTTGTACTGAAAATTCAGTCCTCTCTTTACTATGATTGATAGAAGCCCATGTGAGCTGCCATCCATAGCAGATGAACTTTGCTTGATGATCTTTCAGGTCCCTTCCAACACAAACCATTCTATAGCAGCACTCAGCTAACCCAGTGCAAATACTGTGTTATTCATTAATTACTGTCTGATCTGCAAGTAACCTTCTGCCTATATTATTGAAAAGAATTAGATACAAATG
The DNA here is from genome assembly GCA_013396635.1 of Penelope pileata. NCBI lineage: Eukaryota > Metazoa > Chordata > Aves > Galliformes > Cracidae > Penelope > Penelope pileata. Next base: position 379,376 of record WBMW01006194.1, read on the forward strand.
AAATTTACTGTAAGGTCAGCTGAGCACATTCAGTTGTAATGATTAGAAAAGGTGAGAACAATTACAATTTTAAGTTGCAGTGATAAACAGCTGGGCTGATACTGTTTTTCTCTTAAATGTTATTTAGACTCCTGATAACGTGTTTACAGGTTATCTCGACAAAAGGCGCCATATGGCAGTAGATGAGTTGGTACTAACAAGAGTACATCAGAGACAACTGTGTCTCTGGTTACCCCTTTCTCAGCCACTCCAGAAGCGCTGTGAGTTGAGGCTTTTGCCTGGGGACAGCTGAAGTTTTCTGTAGACTTTACTTGTACCAGCCCAGGTGTTTGGGTGGCCATCTGGCACATGAATAATTTAATGAGCACAAAGACTATTCCACTGTTGTCTTTCAGGAGGATGCATCACCAGGATGAATCACAGGATCACAGAACAGCCAGGCTGCACCAGCATGGGCCTTCACTTCCCTTCCACTTCATCTCAGTCTTTTGCCTCTTGCTTATCAGCTGTGCCCTGCACCTTATTTCAGTATTGAGCTAAGTGCACAGCCTGTTTCTTTTTCCTGTTCTTCAAAGTGCACTACCCATGTATCGTACACATTTAACTGAGATATTCCACACATCAGACTGAGACAGAAGACCTCTATGGCCTCTGCTGCTGTCATGACTTGAAAGCATCGTTTAATAATGGTATTGATGCATTTGGAAGAATGTATGTGTACATACACACACACGCTATTTCATCTTTTCCAAGGAAATTAGAGTGTAAAAGGGAGCTGAATTGATATCCAAGACCTCAAGACCTTGGAATGAATAACTTCTGCTCAATAACCAGTTCTGGAGAAGAAGCCATTGTTCATCTCAAACAAACAAAGCTCAGTAAAACTTGGTCCTGCTGAAATATAATAATGACAGGAGCCCAGAGATACTACAGTTCAGCATCCCTGTGAACAAACATTCAGACAGTGCCTTCCTCTGCAGCAGGAAGGTCCTGTTAGACGACCTAGCACTTGGGATATGCTTTTAATGTAAAATTGATTTAAATGTGGGAGTAAATCCTCATTCTAATACCAAAACTTTTTGATTTCCTACTCTTCTATTTGTTTTACTCAGAGGGATTTCATATTTAGTTCAATGACCATCTGACCTTGACCTACCACAGCACCAAAGCGAGGCCATTCTTGCCAAGTCTCACAGAGAGCATAAAAACTTCCAGCAGGCAGCTCCATCAGGCTGGACCAGAGGGCTGTGCAGGCTGGTGTGGGAAAGTACAGAACAAGTATTTGTCCTTTTAGTACTCTCCCCTCCTCTAGTCATTCTCAGGTCAGCAGACCTCCCATGTAGAAACATGCCAAAGATCTCCCTTCTGTTAGCCATGACTCTTCTCTTCTTGCATACACAATGTCCTTTGACACTGCTAAGAATGCATGCAAACCATTTAGAATAAAACTTGATCCTCAAACGCAAACCAAAAAAAAGGCAAGCTAGGATGAAAGTATGTTTGAACTCTTAAGCTAGATAGATCTCATTAAACTTAGAAAAAAAGATCAGATGAAATGAGGAAAGATTTTCATCTTTCTGCTTACCTAATCTCCTCTAGGGTACTCCTCTGTCCCAGCTCGGATGAGATGGCTGCTGTTAGATAATGCAGCATATATATGGCATCAGCCAGCGACAGTCAGCAGAGCACTGGCAGCCCAGAGGGTGCGCTGAGAGAGGGCATCAAGGTGTGCACAGCTATGGTGGCAACAGCCTTTGAGAGGGCACCAGGATTGCAGTGACCTCCAGCATTGGTGCTGAACAACCCTGCAAAACAGAGCATCATCATGTCAATAAATGGGCTACAGAGCCCGTGAAATTACTTCACTGTAAGAAAAAAGCCCACTTCCATGGTTCCGCTCAATCCTGATGACACAAGCCTTATTCCCATACTGGAGCTGCTTAAGACACTTGAAGATCTAGGCCTGTCTCAGGGATTTGAGGATCCGTGCTCTCCCTGCAACCAGGTGCTCAAAGCTGCAGGGATGTGACAGTAACTTCCAGACGTGGGACCCTATTGTAGATTCCTGCTAGAAACACTTCCTATGAATATTTTACAACCCTTTTAAAATGTATTCATTTTGCACAAATACCTTCTGTATTTGATTTCCATGAATATTTATGCTGCTAGCCTTTACTGTGCAAAATCTGAATGGAAAGGTATTTTAAATCTGCTGTCTGGGATGCTCCTGTTAGCACACTCCCCATCAGAGAGTGCCTTCTGGGATCAGCTGCTGTGGATTCACACATACATTATATATTATGCAAGACAATGTTATAATTAAATGACATTATATAGATTGTATAAAATATACTGCATCTTTATATTGCATACTTTATGGTATGTGATACATATATTATATACAAGGGCTGCTCTGAAAGTAATGCCCCCTATTTTGTTTTGTTGGCCTACCATATCAGAGGAAGATGTTGGTGGGACAGGAGCAAAGGCTGAACCTTCCCACCCATATCCCGTTCCATGTTGTTGCCGTGTGACAGATGGCACCAGAGGGGCACTCTGACACAATGGTGTCTGACGTGGAAGTGTAGATGGAGCAAAGGGGTGGAACTGAATTCCTCTGTGTGGAAAAAAAAATGGCACCCACTGACATTCACTGACACTTGCTGAACATTGATGGAGACCAAACAATGGCTGTGAGCACAGTGAGGCGACGGTGGAACATTTCAGCAATGGCAACAGCGACAAGTCAGGCCAGAGAAGAAGACAACTTTTCTCCTGTAACACGATAACACCAGGCCCCATACCAGTTTAAAGACCCTGGATCACATTGCCAACCTTGGCTGGACTGTGCTACCACATCTACCTTGTGGTCTGGGTTTGGCACCTGACTTTCATGTGTTCAGGCCGATGAAAGACAGACCGTGTGGGCAACATTTTCATAGCAATGATGCCATCAAAGCAGCTGTGAGTCTGTGGGTCAGCTCCACTGGTGCAGATTTTTACAAGCATGGCATACAGGCTCTTGTTCATTGCTGGTGAAAATGCACAGCTAATGGTGGTGACTCTGGTGAAAAGGAGTGTTTTGTAGCTGAGAATTTGCTCTACCAGACAGTGCTATTGTGGTCTTTGTGTCTGTTGTAGTTCCCATGGAAATAAATAGGAGGCAATACTTTCAGATCAACCTACATATATTCTATATATTGTATACCACATACTATACAATATAGTGTGGTATAGTAAACTCCATACAGACGATACAGTATATTGCAAGTGGTCTATAGTATGTAGAGCACCAGTATGCCATTAAATATGTTGTCTATCAGCAGCTTGCTCTGCCTGGTTTATCTGTTCTATAGCAAACAACTACTGCCATGTCATTTTTTTGTCCTATTAAAGTTTTTCTGTAACCCTAATCATTTTATCTTCATTTGCTGAAGAATGCTTCTGCCATCCATATTTTTGAGACTCAGCAGGCAGAGCCCAGTACTCAAGTAAAGCAGCACTGCTTAATGAAATGGCATTCTGGTACTTTTCTATTAATCTGTATTCTATTTCAGCTGTGTTAACGTTCTGGTTGCCATTCAACTACTCTTGTACAGAGTACAAAAGTAGAACAGAAGTCTTTATGACTGCAGGTCCCCCCATCCTCCATGATCACAGGTAACGCAGCCTCCAAATGGGAGACAGCTGTTTGAAGGGCTCCTGACTGCTGTTGCTTAGTACAAAGCACTCATTATCACATTGCCAGACACACTGGGGCTGAGTTATGCCTTTTTTTTAGCGTTCATCTCAGTCTGCATGAAGTGGCAACTGGGCTGTAGTGTTTTTTAACCTGAATATTTAGCGATTTTTGTAGGGTTTGCCATTTTCTAATTTGTTTAATTAATGGTAGGGTGAATAAAAGGATCCTGTCTCTCTGTGTGGGGGGGGTCACCATCAGGGTCTGTATGTAAGAAACGCATCTCCAGGCTTCAGCACAAACTTGGCTGCCCACTGCAAAGATGTGCTGAGCCCACCAAGGCCTCAGATGCGGGAGGGACTGAGCGAGAGCTTCCCAGGCACTGAGTGCTCCCGGTGCTGCTCTGCTCAGCTCCCAGCAAGAGGTCAGGAGGGACAGCAAAACTTCAGTCTTACACTAATGACACACAAAACATTGAGGATGTGATGGCAAGAGCTCCAAAGCTGTATCTGCTAACCACAAAGGCAAAATGAAACAAATACTTCTTAGTGAAGTCAATACTGCTATAACTTTGTCATATAGCGCTTCAAGAAACAGGCCTCAGGGTTTCCCATCTTGGAAATGGATGCCAGAAAGCACCTCTCTGCATTCAGCAGGGCCAGGATCAGCCTTTACCCATCCAATTTCAGGTCATAAACTGACTGACTGACATAGTGTTCTCATAAAGGAAGGCTGATCATATGGTTAGGCTGTCCATTTCAGTCTCACAACATCGCACTTTGGCCATATGATTAGAAGCAGCAACCTTCTGTGTTGCGGGGGATATTTCTCTGCAAATGGGGTGTTACAAATATCTAACTCCATAGTCTGGGAAAAGAGAATAAATTCAAGTAATGGAAAAAAAAATGCAAGCAAGGAAAGAGCCACTAAGGGCTCATTTACATAACACGGCAGTACATGTCAGCAAAGTTACATGTGCTTTGAGTCAAAACTCTTGAAAAAAGTGACAAACACACAGTATGGCCTAGATTCTGACAGCTAGTTTCCACAACTTTTACACAGAGCAAATGTTTTGAAAATCAATGAAGATGAGAAGCTAAGATACATTTTCTAATTAGGGTAAGTATTCCTAAAATGACATGCTGCCTCCTTACACGAATGCGGCCCTAGGGTTAGAGCACCTGCCGGGGAACACCAGTGGGTAAAAAAAACCTTCCATTTTCTATACTTCAGGCTTGCAGACTTTTAGTTGTTGCTCATTCTAGAGAGGTTTTTTTGTTGCTGTTTTCTTTTTGCAGAGCAGCACACATTACTGTCAGTTGCAGTACTAATGGACATCAACATAAACATCGTCTCCAGTGCTGTTCAATGAAACTATCTAAGGCTGATTGTCTTGAAATTAGCTTGACTCATATCTGAAAATTGCCAGTGATTAGCTGATTATGGTTTGAATTGAACTCAGATTGCTACAAAAAGCTACAAAAAGTCATCCTCAGATATATTCTAGTAAATGATGCCTCGGTTGCTGCCAGCACTTGCATTAGGGATGAAGGTCTATTACCGCATCACATTGACGGCAGTCATTTTAAATATGTATTCTGCCTGGGGAGAATCTCTCTCCTGGGGAGAATGCTGTCGTCTTACTTTTTGACCTACTCGCTAGGTGAAAAAAAGTAAAATAAATTGGAGACATCACTAACAGCAGAGCAGATTAAATTCCTCCCTGCAAGAAGAACGTGCTTCCCCTCTGTAAATACAATTATTATAATTAGAGGAGTGGCTCAACCCCAGCGTCTTACTGAGAATCATCCCGTCTACGCTGCTAGTATGTGGCATTTAAAATAATTTGAAATAAATCAGATGCTAACAATGCTGAGCAACAGACATCAGTTCCATTGAAAAAAGAAATCATGCATTATTTTATCTTCATAGTAAAGTTATGTGAAATCGTCTGTTTTGATTACATCCTGCTGATTTAAAGGTCCTGATACAAACAACAGAAGGTGTTATCATCAATTTCACTGTCCAAAACTACAGAAGAGACATGCATGTGACACTTGCACATGACTGTGTTTCTTACAGCTGAGCTAAACACGGTTAGCTCCATGAAAACAGGCAATTCCCTTCCTGCTGCACAGCTGGCCAGTTCTGAGCTCAGGCTCTGCATGGCAACCGCCTGCTCTGCTCTGAAGTGCCCAAACTTCTTTTTGCCATAGGGAAGTTTCTTTTACACTCTAAGTGGGAAGATGTATTTGTGCTCCAGCCCTTCTGGCACTACCAAGCACATTGCACGGGAAGACATTAAAAAGGTATCTGTAAGTCGTGAGTCATGTTTTAGTCCTATAAAAGTGGGCAAGAGGATACTGCCACGCCATTGCTCACAGGCACCAATTTGGAATACCAGCAAGTGGTATTTCTTTCTATTTTTGGTTCAGACTTGTCTTTCTACAACAAAAAATACAACAACTTGGTATCCCTGGTGATGCCAGAAGAGGTTTCTGAGAGTCGTACACTGGAAGTACTCATATGAGGCATGACGTTGGGTAGGGAGTAAAGAAATACCACAGAATTTGCCTGAAATGTCAGTGCCAGAAGCTGCTGTGGGACACACGGGTGCACTGAACGCTGAGTGCCCGGTCCAGGCGGTCACAGCCCCGCAGGACAGCTCACTCCAAAGGGACCCCAAGGGGCCCTGCTCCAAACCCCAGGACAGGTGTCTGTGTATCTGGCTGCATGCAATGCATGCTGACCACTGCTCTGAAAACAACAGAAACCAGACAGTGGCAGCCTTCGTACCACTCTGAGTTTTTATACCTTCTAAGCGAGCTCCTGCAGACTAGGGTCTGGTATGACAAGAACGTGTCAGTTTTTACAGTTCAGGGAGGGCCACAGGGACCAGTGCAGGCATATGCTGTCATGCATGATCTGGAAAATTGGCTTAGCAGGAGGTGATGGCATTCGCTTGTGACACTAACTATGAGTATTAAAGGAGAGGGGCACACAGTAAGAGCTGCAGGAAGAGCCTCTGAGATTCAGTGACTCTTAAATGATTAGAAGAAAATGATTTTTAAATGCTAAAAGAAATACCAGAGACACCAAGAGGGAGCCTGGCAGGGGCAGCAGCCAATGGCTCCTGTGGGGACTGAGCCAAGGAGACCACGCCGAGGTGCAGTGTGGCTAGGTGAGAAGTCACAGAGGTGGATGAAACCTGGGCAGCCAGAGAGGGGTTATCTTCCAATACAGCCATTAGGAACGATCAAAGGAAATTAACAGATAGCTGCTAAGCAGACAAAGGGAAGTATTTCTTCTGTCAGTGTGACTTTATGCTGAGAAAGAGCTTTGCTTTAAGATGTTATGAATGTTAAATGGCCACAGAGAATCAAAAGCAAACCAGTTAGAGCCACTGAGGAAGGAAACTCACCAAGGCTGAAGAAATTACAAGGAAGATGGCACCCATGGCTCAGAAATTAGCCACTATATAAATTCTTGATGGGTGGGAAAGTGCTCTGGGACATGTCAGCACCCATCTGCCCTGTTCCCAAGCTCGTGCCCAGCTGCCTGCTGCAGCCACGGCACGCTGTGCTCGCGCAGCCTGGCCACGCTCGTGTGCTCCTTCAGACCCCAGCTGTGGCAAAACCAGCAAACAAAAGGGCTTAAAAAACAGAGCTTGCTAAAATTGAGTATTAATTTCTGCTATCCACAATGTGGATCTCTTAAAAGATATATTTTATAAATGCATTTGTGCTATTTAACACCTAAAGCTGATTTCTGACCTTACATATGTAGTATATATTCCCAGCCTGCTTAAAAAATAACTGGAGTGACTAATTATTTAGGTTTACAAATTATTTAAATGGCAATTAGAATCTCTGTTGTTACATTAAAGAAAATGGGACTTTCCCCTCCTCTTCATTTTAAAAATATTTTTAAAAATCTCTATAATTCTACATTCCCTCAAAAGTCCCTTAAAAAAAAAAAACGAGAGAAAACACACAGCTCAAATTTGAACACCTACCTTTAAAAAAACAAACTCATGATTAGTTGTGCTAATTAACACCAAACAAAAGGCCTGTAAGAAAGATGAATGTGACATTTCCAGGCCTTTCTGTTCAGCACCCACATGGAAAGACATTGGCATTGTATTTTATCACCCCTTCACTTCAAGTTAAGCCTGTTCTTGAGTACAGGGCAGGGTTATTGTAGCAGGGCACTGAAATGGCTATGGAAGGAAACCCCTGAATAGAACAATGGACAGATGCATAAGATGCACAACTAGATCTACAAAAATCTATGAAAAGAAGCAATGCAATACTAATTGTCTCATTCTTTAGTGCCTTTCCTTCACTGTCATATTAAACAACCTCACAGACTGAGAAACACCAGGCAACGTGGGCAAACTATTAATTATTGCAACTCAATGACCCGACGGAGCCTGGTTCACTGGGAAGAGGGATGGTCCCATGAACACAACTGACGCTCGGTCTCCAGGGCCTGCAGCAGGCAGGTGAGAGCAGAGCTCCATCTCCTGTGGCTGCTGAGGCTCTGGTAGCTCTGTGGGAGCAACACAGAGCTTTTCTCCACTGCCCATGGCACTGGCAGCTAGGCCATTCATCCTGGACTTACACACAGGGTAGGAAGAGCTATGACTCTTAAAAGGGGGTTAATGTCCCATTTCTTTTGTGTTTGTCGGCACGAGGCGCTCAGGTGTGTGTGCAGGAGGGCAGCCTGGCTCTGAGGCCTTAGCTGGCTCCGGAACTCAGCAAGGCTCTGTGCAGTGCCCTGACCACGCAGTGCCGGGCAGGCAGCGAGGAGCTGAGATCCCCCAACACTTGCATCAGCTCCAGTCCTGTCAGCACCAATCACGGTACATTAACAACTAAACCAGGATGGCAGCCATTTAGCAAGCTTAAATATTTAATTTAGAAACAATAGCAGGTCACTTAAATAATTAAATTCCAAAGAACGCTCAAGCGACTCGCAACACCACAATGGCTTCATTGTGTTTGACATCAGCATGTACCTTAACTGCAGAAATGCTTCCAGAAGTGCAGGAGGTGAGCGAGTCCAAGTGGCCTCGGAGCACTGACATGTCCCGATGCCAAGCTGGGGCTGCTCCTAGGCACAGGTGGGCTGTGCTCCAGGCACTTCTCCCCTGCACATACAGATACACCAAGATGAAAGCGCTGTGCTTTATCCTTTGCCTTGACCAGAGGTCAAGAGGAAAAAGCTGCAAAACAAAAAGCAGGGTATTGCTGTTGCTGTGCTGGCTGCTCTTGGAGGCCCAGCCTTTGCCCTAGCCCTGAAATGCCCCAGCTGCCTTCAGAAGTGGAGGTAACTGTATGGGGAAGTCCCCCTCAGTACCCACGTAGAGGCAGCAGAGCAGCCTCAGGCACATGCTGCAGAAGTGAGCAGAAGGGCCTCAGCACTGCTGCCTGCACTGCTCCTGCCATGGTGCCAGGAGCAGGGTGGGCTGCTCTGCCAATGGCTCCAAGTGGCAAGTGTGTGACAGTGCCTTGGGAAACACGACGAGGAGCGTGGGCTGCCAGTCTGCACATGTGCCTATTCTCAACAGATTTTCTATTTTTAGAATCCAAACTAAAATCATTAGTAGCCAAAGTCTTCGCTGAATTTCAGTCTCAAATGCATTTGGTATGAACACTGTTGATGTAAGCTTGAAAGTATTATATAAATAGCCTATATATGTTATCTAGTTCAGCCTGCCTAATTACTTGGTCAGATGCCATAGGTAAGTAATGTTTACAAATGTTCTCTTTACTATGAAGTAAAACACAAACACATCAGATTGTGCAGAATTTTCTGTTGCTGGCACAAGGCTTGGACGTGGATGAGGAGCTGAAATGTTGGCTCCTGGCAGGTAAGAAGGCAATTTTTTGAGTGTTCATTTGAAATATTAGCTCTCAGATCAAATGGCAGCATGAAACATCTGTGGACTGCAAGTGTCCTACCAGCAGCTAATGGCAGGTTAAGCTAAAAGCCAATGACATATAAAGAGGAGCCCTGCGATGCCAGCAGCAAAGCAGCCTGCACCATGGCACAATGTCAGTCCCTGCAGATCGTCACACCCAGGCATGAGGCACAGCTGGGCACCCTCCAGCCATGCTGCTGCATCCTGCTGGCTTGCCTGGGCACTGCTGGGAAGACCCCAGTGCATGCAACCCCTGTCAGCCTCCTGGGAGCCACCTCTGCTACCTGAGGGTGATGGGTAGGGATGCTGCCCTGTTACAGCCCCACAGCATCCCAGTGCTGCCTCTCCCTGCAGCACTTGCTTCTCCCACAGCACATTCTGCGGGTTGGCCATGCAATTGCCATAAACGGGGGCTACTGTTGGAAGGAAACTTCACACTGACAGTGGCTAAGGACCAGGCACAATATGCATTCTGCCATCTAGGTTGCAAGGCAGCAAATTGCAGTAAGGCCAGAGTACTCGTTAGCTGTCACAGCAAAGTCCAACAGTGAGGCACAGCCCTGGCCTCCACGCCTAAGTTATGCAGCATGTAAAAGAGATACTAGGGAAATTGACCTCCAGCATCTCTGCTGTTTATACTTTTCTCATCTTCATATAATGCTGCCTGAATTCATAGGCAGTCTCTCTGGGACTTCACTCTCCTCTCAGATGTCCATCAAGTTTAATGTCAAGTGGAGGCTGTTGGGGAAGCTCACCGACTCAGTGCCCTGCTGGTATCACAGCTCCTTGCTGTGCCCTTGTGCTCCCTTTTCCTTCCAGCACAATTTGATTTGCTGCTGCTGGTCAGATGCAGCCTGCAAGTCAATGGGAAAGTGAAGAGACTGCCTGCTTCCCTGCCGCTATCAACAGCTCAGACTGTGCCCCGAGCAGCAGCACTGTCCCCACACACTTGGCAGTTGCCTTTGGGATTATTGCTGCTCCCTTCTCATCACAAAACCCCTTTATCCTATCAATCCATTAGCAATTGGATATTTTGCTTTATGTTCAATTACGTTCCCAGAGAAAGAACAAGTTACAAGAGTGCCTTTTGGACTCATACCACATGTATTTCCTGATGAATTGCAGCCTGGTAGACTGCTTGGAAGATTTTGAAAAGTAAAGTCTATTAAGCTTTTCAATAAAATAATGCTGTCATGTACTGCACTTTTCTCTCCAAGGATAGCAAATATAATAGAGCAATGCCTATAACTGACTGCAACTTGTATTTGTCAGTTGGTGTTTCTGTTTTCAATCCTGCTTTGTCCAGGGATCTCAAAACTCCACTGTCATAATGATGGATCATCACCAAGATGAGTCCTGTTCCATCAAACAGCTTCCCTCAGCCTCAAATTAAACTTCGCTGCTTTTCAGCTTCTGTTATGAATACAACCTTAACATTAACCCTGATACAAGAGAGAAACCACGGAAGGGACTATCACCTCAGCTCCAGCAATTTCTCCCTAAATGATAATGGCAAATGTCTTTAACTTTACATAACAAGGTCTTCGCACACACGTGAAATTTGGGAAATTACTTCCAAAGCACATGAAAAATTACCCATATCCTAACTTTGTCTTCTCCAGCATGAAGAAAGAGAATCCCCCAGAATGTCATTTCTCAGATTCCCAGCAGAGCCTGTGACTTCCCCATGGAAAAAGGTAAATATTTCCAAAACTTTTCCTAAAAGACCTGATTGCTGTTGTGCAAGAACACAGAATTAAATTTGAAATCTATTTTCTCATTTACTATACTTTGAGACCGGTTGAGAGAGGGTCTGTTAAAACATACATTTTTAAGCACATTGAACTAAAACTGCATAAACCTAGAAAGGGACAAGCTGTTAGCAGGGGCCCCGTCCATGGAGTGGTAGTGCTCCCTCGTGTTCCCAGGGGACTGTGTTAATAAAGTCAGGTTGGAGAAACACAGAATCAATCAAGACAAACTCCAGTCATGACCTTTGCTCCCAGAATTGGCTGCTTTCAGGATTGTGTCCCAAGGATTCATCATTTCTTCCCAGACAGCGTCCCCCTTTTCTCAAAACGTATGGCTGGAGTAATGAATTTCCTGCAGTAACAAACTTAGCAAAGAATTTCAAGGGCGTCACTAAAACTACTGGTTTTTAAGAAGGTGGGGTTTCCACACAACATATGTACTAGAGACAAGCTGATTCTTTGTTTAGAAACCAACGGCAATACCCATCCTTATGCATAGGAAGCTATGAAGGAGAGTTTGCTGTTTGGTAACTCAAAACTTTCTTTTTAACAGGTTAAGTCCTTTGAGACTCACATTTGCAAGGCACCCTCAAGTCCAGAGGCTCAACACTCCAGGAGACATAAATAAAAAATAAAACTACGCAGGCACTGGAGAAGCACACTCAACACATTGTAACACAAGGGAAAATTCAATTATATAAATTTGGGTAAACAGCAAACAAACAATGAAAGAGAGAAGGTCATAATGAAATCAAACAATTTCGCAAGTAATTATGGAACAATAATTCCCTTAAGTATGATGTTCTAAAAGCGGTTTCTTTGTGCACATTAATGTCATCTAATAGCTTGTTAATTCTTATTCTGCTTGCATACTGTAACAGTAAACTAAAAATGGTAGAAAAATGGAAGTGTGTTTAAAATTAGGTGTGTATTGGTGAGGAGTGTGAGGGAATCTTAGAATTTTCTCCTCAAAGTACTGTGCTTCACTTATCATGAGCTAGAGAGGATGCACATCTATCTACAGACCCCACGTAGAATCAGGAGGTTAAATCTCTACAAGACCCCTTCTTTGAAGTGGCTGAGCTGAGATCCCCTGGAGACTCCAGACAGATGGTTTTGCACTAAAACACAGAAGCACAGAGTGTCATGGTGTCATTTTTGCAACCCTTGACGTACAGTGTCCTAGATCAACAAGATTGTTACTGGAGGATTAAGCAAACAACCAGACAAAACCTCAAAAAATACTACAACTCATATGCTAAGCTAGGACAAACCAACTGAGAGCTTTTAAAGCAATTTCAGGTTTTGGACTTTAAAAGTCCATAAGATCAGCCAGCGTAGGAAGCTTTAGAGTAGTTTGACATTATCATTTTTAATGACCAGAAAAAAAGGAGAGACTATGAAAAAAGAGGGAGGAGCACTCTGCCAAGGTCTACTAGGAAACAGAAGAAAGTAAGTATATAGACAAAATTATTGACGAAAGCTTTCTGCTGAGCAGCCTTCCAAATGATGCCGATGTGTCTCCAGAGCTGTACAGAAACTCTAATCAGATTGAAAGTACTATCAAACCAAAAAGAGAGAAGATCCTTGAAAAGATGAAACTCTAAAACATTCACACTTTTTCTCCTGTTTGCCATTTCTTCCTGTATTTTTTTTTCCAAAGCAGCAGCTTCTTGGTGAAATTCAGCTATTAACTGAAACCTCAAGGCAACGAAGAGTCAGCACAAGTCAACTCCAGAGAGAATTTTCTACTTACTATGTAAGAAGCAGAAATCAATATTGCCCGGTTAGATACCAGAGCCTCAGAATAACTCCTTCATTAAGTGGGGAGGAAAAACTTTTTAACTGCACTTCTGTATTTAGGCCATTGTACTACTGGTTTTTTGAGTCTACTAATAAAAAAATGATATGTGACCTTACATATGGTGTAGGAAATTGCAAAGAAGGAAGTGGTAGCTAAAATTATCAACATGAAGTTGATGGAAGTGGATAGGGTACTGACATTAAAGGCTATTACTTGGTACAGTATCTTTTATTATTTAACAACATTGATTTTTTTTGTTGCTGTGATTCATGATGCTGATGCTCTGCTCTCTCATGCACTAAGCGTTCTCCTGATTTCACCTGCAATTGAAGAAATATTTCCAGATAATCACATCCTGGTTAGGTTTTGCTAGCATCTAAAATAGAGCTTCAGCTGAGTTACTTTGAAGTTGTAAGCATAAACCAGGGTTTGCTTGCGCTTTCAACATTCGGCTAAGCACGTGCTCTTGAGGCCTGTGCATATTATGCTCAAGTATAAGACACAATTGAACTGGTCAGTTTAAAATATGAATAATTTCCAGGAACTTATTCATGTCTTAGCCTATGTGTGTTGGAAATATTGAAGTGGGTGTGGCTAAATTCAGCTATTAATGCAATACCAATCCGTAATAGTTATATGCTGACTGTAATGTACATAATCTCAAATACACTATGATGGTAATGATATAGTTCAGAAAGTGATAGAAATTTGAATGACAGAGAAATATTTCCCAGAAATCTCTAGCTTTTTTCCCTAGCTGGGAAACCAGACAATCTCAATGACTACTAGAACAAACCTGGGGAACGTACTTGCCCACGACCTCTCTGAAGCCTCATAAGTGCAGTAATTAACCATGCCTTTAGCATAGGCTTATATTTCTATTTATTTATGTTCTATGTTTATTTATGTCCTGTTTTTTGCTGGAAATGCTCAGACAAAAAAACACTGTTTGAAGACTTCTCCCGTACCTTCTTTGGAGGAAAGTCTGGCAATAAAGATGGTGGGCACGAAGCAGAATAAAAGGCTTTGACAACCAGTCCATCAGTCTTTTTCAAAATCGTATCTTAATATTTTTCTTTTTGCCCATTCTGGGGAGTTCTGCTGAAAACACCATGAGAATGGCAACCTCACCTTTGCTCTGTAAGAAAGCAGCATGCAAAATAACACAGAAATATACAAAGTACTTTCTGCCAGCTGGCTGTACTGTTAAGAATACTCCACTGAACTCATTTTGTTAAAGAGAATGTACAGAAAGAGAAAAGAAAGACAGCATTCCCTCTTTGTCATATCATAGAATGGCTTAGGTTGGAGGAGACCTTAAAGCCCATCCAGTTTCAACCCCTTCACCATCGGCAGGATTGCCAGGCCCATATTCCTTGGGATTACAAACTCGACCAGGGTGTCATTGCTACAGGCCAGGCTGCCTGCTGCAGTGTGGGTGATCCTACTTGCAAAACCCCAAAGGAACAGGGGAGCTTTCCACCATGGGAGGTATGCTCAGTGCCTGCTGCAGAGAAACAGTGGGAAAGCAGAAACTTTTCTAAAGGCTGTGGACTATGCATGTGTTGGAAAGCCCTCCAAGTTTGCTGGGTTTTAATAAGCAGTGAAAGAACAGCTCTGGCCACTACAGTCAGAAGTCTTCATGCGGTGGTCAGATAAGGAGTGGTTTTGAGGCTGGCTGTTTAGTTCACATCAGACATCAACCCAATGTAGAGAGCAGCCTTGCAATAATTTGTTCTGTGATCCTACCAAAACCATAGCTCTAAAGAGCAGAAAGCTCTGGGGGAGGGGCTCATCACAGCCCCAGTGCTCAATTGAGTTTGAATTTCTTTAGCGTGCACCACTGACAATTATAAATTATTTTGTAGGAACCGATCATTAAAAGAGAACACTTAAAAACCAGTTCATTTTAGAGGTTAAAATGTGACTGGTTGTTTTAATTTGATTGGTAGTCTTCAAAGAGGCACCATTTTAATTTAAGGGTCAACTTGTTCTGAGAGGCTAACCAATCATGCGATCTAGATAAGTCTCCATCTAAATAGGATAAAGATGGCCATGCATAATTAAAGTATTCAAAGGCACCTTTGTCAGCTCACTGCAAGCTTTTGGGATGCCTTGAACCATACTAAAGGAACACTCATTGAAGTAAATACTTTAAGAGATCTAACATATTAGTATGGGTAGTGAATTCTACTTTATACTAAGAACAAATTTTTATATAATCATTCCTACGTGATGAGAATTTGTAAAACAGATTAGCAAGGTTTGATTATCTCAACTTGAGAAAACTTGAAATGTTCCATGTTAAATTTGCAAGTTTAATTTTGTTAGTTTCTTACAACTCTCTTGCTTCCCACAGTTCATTCTCTATTAATGTCATTAAATAAAGCATAACAGTTCACACAGTTCCATCTTTAACTAAACACCAAGAACTCCAGTATGCTAGCAAAGAATGTTTTAAAAGTTATTTTTCATTTCATTGTCATTACAAAGTCTTCTTAGGTACTTTGCAACTAAGTACCCTACTGTAATGCAAATTTCTTTTTTTTTCTTGTTATTTCACAGTCAGAAAGCAAGAGTTTACTTGAAAGAAATAAGCACAGAACTTACCATCTTGAGCTTTAAAGGTCTAAAAAACAGAACTTTTTTCTTCACACCAGTGAATTATTGCTGACAAAATGCCTATCATATAAGTTCATCTACTATCATACGAGTTTATACACTGGCTGTCATATCATATATACTCTCTCCATCATTAAGTAGCTTTTGATTCTATTGACTTATTTTGTATGAATTACATAGTTTACCAGTCTCTCAAATAAAAAAGTTTTCACATTTTCAGAGAGGATTCACTAATACAACCCCAGGAAAGGCTCAAGAGTGAACTGGGCAAGAACATATGGGAACCTTATCAGGAGCCTGAGCTCCCGATACACACATGTGAAGGCAAGCAGGCATTAATGCTTTTTGTAGATCAGCAGATCTACTCAGATGCTCACTCCATGTTCTTCAACAACCCACCTCCAGGGTGCTTGGTATATGAATCGCTTACGTCACCTGAAAATGCAGATGTCAAGAAAGAGAGAATTCTCATAGTTATGTACAGACCTGTAAGGGTTGCCCTTCAATCATTTGCCCAGAAATGAAAGATGGACCTTTTGAGTGAATGGCTAACTGGTTCTTTACACGGTGGGTAAAGAGGTAGGAAGACATAGATTGGTATATAAAAGTTAACATTTCCAGATGCTGTGAACAAAACTTTTAGTTAAAAATAGTTTCCTTGGCATTCAATAATTGCACTAGAAATTATTTTATAATGACATGCTAAGGTAGGAAATATGATTTCATTATTTTTACAAAAATAGATCATTTGAGAAGTGAATGATCAAATAACGGGTGACAGAGCACTAGTTTGCCATGGAAAGCAGATGTACAGGGTTGTTTCTTCCAAAAACAGGGTAGTTTTGTGAGTAAGGAGGGAAGGGCAGCTTGCAGTCGGGCTAGATGCTTGATGTGACCACTTTGTGTCTAGGCAGCAGAAGGAGAAAAGTGACTCAGCTTAAATTCATCTTATCCCCTGGATGTGGCAGGGTTTCTTGGGAACAGAGCTGGCTCTCCTGGGCTGAAGTGGGAACACAATGCCCAAAGGGAAGTAGGTGTCTAGATGCAATGTGCATAATTTGAATAGGAAGTAGAGCAGCAACAGCTTCGTCCTATTTTCAGGAACTAAAAAAGAAATTTATCCCAAGATCCCTGGCCAAAAGTAGAAAAATGAGCGCTTGTTGCCTGCAGAATTACAGCAGTTTGAGTCAGACAAACTCATCTAAGTCCCACAGCCACAAAAACTACCCCTCAAATCCACCTCTCTCATGAACGCAGAGGCAAAGGGAAAGGAGTTTGCCAGTCCTGGGACAAATGACTGTGATACCCACAGCAGGACCCATCTGATGCTATGGATGGAAACTGATGGTCTAAGAGAGAAAGAAGGTTTATCTTTAACTACTAAAACACAAGATAATACCAGAATTAAATCACTGTCAGCAAGGCAGTAACTTTGAGATTACCTGATATCTTCCCCACAATCCCCTCCTTCTTGTTTCCATGCGAAGAAGAGGATAATCTTTATAGGAGACACACGGTATATTTTTGACTAGTTCTAGTGAGCTCATTTTTTGAGGTCTAGTCAGGTAAATTACCAGCAATTAGCCCCTGATCCCACAAAGTGAGTCTCAGTTTTCCTCCATGCAAATGGAGAACTTTCAGCTCTTCCACCAGGCAGCACAGCAACAAAGCAAGCTTTCCATACATCAGAATAACGTTCTATGTTTACACATGATGCTGACAAACAACCCATGATCAGACACGCTTAAATTCCAGCTAAACACTGCCCACCTCAGCTTGTCACTCCCCTCTTTCTGGTAGGTCTGCTCTGTGACTTCAGAAGAGGAACGGGCTGTGGCAGGCTTGAAAACTCAGAGAAAGGAGGCAGACTAAATACAGCCCACATGAAGTATTGACCAGAGAGCTGCTCAACCCTAATCTTATGTTTAACTCAGATTTAAGCTGTGTGAGCATGATCTGGAAGCCAGATTTGTAGGGAGAGATGGTAGCTCTCCCTAGGCCAACTGATACCATTTGAAAGCACAGAAAAAGCTCTGATACAGGAGTCCTTCAGATTTGAAAGCTCTTTTCCAAGTAAGTTGAGGCTGAAACCCACCTCTGAGTCTACTCTGGTTGTGTTACATTCAGTTCCCTACCAATGTTGTGATTCAAAGGTAAGTGTAATTATGACAGATTTGATTCGTTGTAGATTTAAGGTAGACAGTGCAAATCAAATATCATAACGGTACCTACTCCTTTCCCTAGCGTTCATCTGAGGGACTTCCATACTTTGGGCATACAGTTAATAGAGCAAAATCTGTTACACTGAAAGGTTCACATTAATAATTATGGTCATTGAGATAAAAATAACTACAGTTGTATAACCAAGCTCTTTATGTTAGTAAGATTTATAGTGAGAATTATTAACTCTAACAGCTATTTTATCTCAAAGCAATGTCCATGAAATAGGATGACCTTTTATCTATTACCTGTTGATTTTACAGCATCTATGAGTTCCAGATTGATGAGTTTCAGACTCAGACCAATTTCATTACATATTCTATTTATAACCTTTTTTTTTTTTTTTCCCCCCAGATGATTGTTTCCCCAGGAAGAAAAAAAACCCAGACATTTATGGCATGCAAACTTGAAGAACCTCAGAATGTTTTCAGCTAGCTACAGTGGTTATCAAAAACAGTTACACTGGGCCTTGTGGGAGCTGGAGGGGAGAAAGAAGCACTGGCCCCTAGCAACCTAGCACGTTGTCAGTGGTAAATATTGCATCGTTTGCAGTAATGGATTCATTTAACGCACATTAAGGCTCCTGTCATTGAAATTAAAGATATCACAGGAATGTTTGTGGGCTTTGAAAGGAAAGAAATTCATAGAACAACTTTAGTTTATTAAGATTACAGCCAGAGAAAATGGCCTAAACAAGCACCCAAAGCCTCCAAAGCACTTTGTGACTTTCAAGGAGCCTTCATCTCTGTGGTCGTTGCTGCCTAGGCTGCCACATGGCAGTCCCCATCAAAACAAAGACCATCTCCTGTTTCAGACCTTAAAGAAACAGCTGGAGTTTCCACTCCAGCTCAGCACCAGGCAGATCCAATTGGTACCACAGTCCGACGACAATCTGACTGAAGGATGCTGAGTCAGGTGAATGAAGATAAAAGGTTACGTAAAATACATGCTGAGGTGGCTGCTAGAGCATACAGAGAAATTGGAACCACCTTGCTATTTTCTCCCCTCAGAATATTGCTCTCACAACACCTATGAAAGTCTAAATGAATTATAAGAACAAATCAGTCATACTGTGGTTGAATGGTTTTAAATAAAATTGACTGTTAATGTGGTCCAGTCTCTCTCTTTCTCCTATAATATCTTTATCTCTCCTCTGAGATCCACAGATCACATCTCCCCCCAATTTACTTAGACTCTTTACTGAAGTACGAAATCGTTAACTGGAGTATTATCTGATCCTTTGTAGCCCTCGAGTAAAATTTTGCTGACTTTCCTCTTAAAGTGCTTCAAATGACAGAAATGTTGCTATATTTCTCCATGAAATAATTAATGGTGCTAAATTTTGCACCAGCATCATTAAACCTTGGGACTAAAACTCAGTTGAGATTACTGAGGCTTTTTGTATTTCTTGTAGATTAATGACTTAACACATTTTGTAGGAACAGATATACCAGCCTGAATCCCTCTGCAGGTGTGACAGCCTCACTATAAGTCCAGCTAGAATTTCTTTGCTGTTAAATAGTGAAAATTAGAAACAAACAAACAAACAAACAATACTAGAAAGCCAAATAAGTGAAAAACTTCTAGGGAATTTGAGCAGAATTCATGCAGTGGCATTCATTTCCCTACAAGGGTTGAAATGGTCCTTGCATCAGCTCTGCCTCAGGCAGCTCCAGTTCAACATATGTCAGTGGTGCCCCAAACCAATTATATTTCGTAGTTGTATCATATCTTCAACATGATAAATTAGTAAGCCCACCCTACCTGTATCAAGGAAATGTTCATGCTACAAATCCATAATAGGAAAGACTGAACTGAACAGTGGAAGATGTACCAATGTTTATCACTCGTAGCTGTGTGGTAAGTACGTGTGTTTATTAAAACTAAACAGGTTAAAAACAAAACAAAAACAACAAAACCCAGCCCAAACTCTAAAATTGCAACAAGGTGAGGCACAACACGGATGTTAATCGTACACACATGCCCAAGCACACGTCTCCAACAGATCTTCGGCAGGGGTAGGACAACTTCAGAGCCTGTGACCGCAGCTCCATACAGCATCTCACACTAGGAGAGGGGCCCTCACCGCCCTGAGAACTGGTTTCGTGGCGAGCCCTGCTGAAGGCAATGAGTGAGACTTACTTCATCAGGACCACAGCTTGCTATCCTCAGAAGAGGGTGAGACCTATGACAGGGCGAGGAGCATTTTCCCTTGTGTACTTGCTGTGGGTTATGACCCACTGCAACTGACTAATGGCATTAGAGAAAGAAGAAAATTGGGAATTTTTAGATCATCCCTGTTTGGCCACCTGCTCAGTATTCAGCTTGCACAGATTCTCTTTGTTGTCTTTTTTTTTTTTTTTTTTAAGACAATACTCCTGTCAAAACACCTGTGTATCACATTCTTTATAATAAAAGCATCTGGTAATTCTAACCTGGAAGATCAGCATTAAGATTATTTTCAGGTACAACACCCTGGTGTGGATACAGCCTAGTATTTTCACACACACCTGTATTTAATCCATTGTGACTTTAATAAAGTGCTTTAATAAATTACTTGATATTCTGAAGTTCTGATTACCTAGTGGTAGCTCCTGCTGGCTTCTGACTGACTTTTAACTTTTTGAGGGCCTTCATTTCCACAATATTTCTTTTCTTTCTAAGCAGCAAATAGTAATTTTTACCATCCACACTGGTGGTTATGATTTTATGCACTGATGATAGCCTGCTTTATTTTAAACCACACCGCTGCTCTGTTAAGTATAGAGTCACAGAGCATCTTGGGTTACTGATTACTTCTCCAAAAGGGCATTGCGGCCTCAAAGATTTCTCTCTTCCTAGGAGAGGAGTAAAATCTGCATAATTTGTATTTCCTGACAACACAACGGCTCACACTCTGAATTACTGGTGTCATACCACGGTGCGTGTCAGCAATGGCAGTGCAGTGCTGGCTGGTTATTTAACAAAGCTAAATTAATTTGCAGCTGTCAGTCACATTTGCCAGCTTTGCTTAGATTCTGAAATTTATTGACAAGCTATAATAACTGACATTTAAATTGTCTGTTCTTATAGAAGCAAACGTGAAGCATGCAGCTGAAATATGACATTTAGTTCTAAACCCTGCTGCAAATAGAGAAGAGGAGACGTAATTTGCTCCTTCTGTAATTCTTCCATTTAAAGGGATTTCCTCAAAAGGGCCAACAACTTTTTCAAGTATCACTTGAAGATCTTAAATTGCCTCCTCCTGAAGTATTTATACCTATTTCTCAGATTCCTTAAATGCATTTTTATTTTATTCTGGCAGACGAGTGCAGAAAGGTACATTCATCCCTCTCCATACCTACACTACTGGCTCATGCAAATCCTACTCAGTAGGCAGTGAGTGAGAAGGACAGGGGAGTCCTGTCTGCACTATGTTTGCTGCTGCCTCCCAGGATGGGAACTTTCAGCTTCTTATGTGCCATTTTCTCTCCCTGCACAACTGCCCTGCTGCTCACACATTCACAGTGCAGGGGAGGAAAGGGGTAGAGCTCTGAGATCCTCCACTCCTCCAGCAAGGTGTCGGAGGGCAGAGAGCACATGCCTCGAGACAGCTCTGTGCCACAGTGCAGGGTTGACCATAAGTTCTTCAGAGGCAGCGCTTCTGTGCTGTGGGTGATGGAGCACTGGCACAGGCTGCCCAGAGGCTGTGAAGTCTCCTTGGAGAGGTTCAGAAGCCGCCTGGATGTGGGCCTGGGTCCCTGCCCAGGGTGTCCCTGCTCCAGATGGACCCAGAGGGCCCTGCCAGCCTCAGCTCTGGCATGATTCTGTGAAAACATGGTCCTGAGATTACATCAAGGACACCTGCACTATCAAAAAGTGACTAATGCTATAAGCATATTACACAGCAAACGAAACACAATACCTAACCCTCTCCCTTCCCCTTGACGTCAAACGCTCCCCATCACAGAAAGAACACTCTGATGAACTGACCACTGCCTGGGGTGCAAACCTCAGACCCTTACCTGACTTAGGAAATGCCAAGACCAGATGGGAACAGTATGTTCCTTTCCCATTTTAAGATAAATGATTCATTGCAAGACAGAACAACAAGCCAGGCTAGAAGTCTGTCCTTCCATACTGAGTCCGTTATAAATATCCGAACGTGAACATACCTAATAGCACGTATTACCAGTCTGAAGGGTCTGGCATAGAGGTTTGACTCAGACACTGCCTCAGAAGCTCATTTGCTCAACTGAACTTGAACACCTGAACAACACAATCTCTCATGTCTGTGAAAGCCAGTGAACAAAATGACAAGAACAGAGTGTTCTTCCTGGATTTTGGACATTTCATCAGATCCTCAGACTGTGCACGCAGACCTAAAGGAAAGAGTCTGACTAAATTTTCCAGGAAAAAGTCTGAAATTAGAGTGGGAGATGGGCAAGGCTGATGTCTGACCTGCACAGTGCTGAGGCAGCTCTGTGAGGTGGCTCCTTCAATTCCCCTGATCACAGCTGCCACCACATAAAATCTTTTTTTGCCTTTTCAGACTGCTCTTAGCTAAGTCTCCACTCCAAATAAGGGGTTAAAAATCCTCCTCTGTGACAGGAGAATGTTTTTCTTCAAGCTGTGTGATTGGCCTGGTGCTGGTACATGCACTCTGTGGAGGACTGGGGCGGTGATTGCAGAAATCACACCCACCACAGCTCCCTTAAATCTGTTATTGTGACAGAACACAAAAAGCACAACTAGCTCCTGGGCGCCTTAAAACCTAGAAGTAATATTTTCTTTCTTTCTTTCTTTTTTTTTTTTTTTTTAAGAGCAGACACATTTTAGAAAAGCAACATCTGATGCTTTAAGTCCTTCGCTGGCCCCCTAATGATGACCGACTGGAACATTAGAGCATCCTTGGCTTCCCTTCAGGCCTTTTAACTGCTCCAGCTGGTCACTAACTGCTAGATAAAAAGGCCTTGGCGTGACACATTTGTACACAATATGGATCCTGCAGGTTCTCCGTCCCCACAGCACTGGTTAGGCAAGCGTACCCTTCACATAGTGGCTGTGCCCTGCCTTTCAGGCAATGTATAGATATATGTTTTCTCGTTTTGCCAGCTTCTCTGACTTCCATTTTTAATATTCAGTTAACTTTGTAGAAAGTAATTATATTCTGCTCATTCTACACCAGCTGGTATTTACTTCATCCTCCATCAGGCATCAACAGAGCATGGGGCTGCAAGACAGAAATATTACTCTGGCAAGCATAAATATTTCATTTTTCACACCACAAATGCGTTGATGATTTATTAATTAGCCTAAAGGCCTGCTGCTTCTGCATAGCTGAGTAGCAAAATAACTCAGCTACAACGACTGAGAAAGTCTATGGCTCACATCCCACTGGAGAGCTTTGACCAGCAGCATGTCTGAAGGCTAAAAAACATTTCCAATGGGCCAAGACCAAAATTACCAAGATAAATCTTGGCTGTTACCAGCTTTGGAGAAACGCCTCGTCAAATTTCAAGCATCAGCTCAACACCGGCCTGCTGCAGTGGGAACCTGTCTGGTGCTGTCAAACACATTTGCTGTCGAACAGATACTCTACAGCAGTGACGATGCTCGTGGAAGCCAATAAAAGCAGGAAACTGAGCAGCAGTGTATTACTTATTGGCATTCATCATTCCAGTTCCAGGCTGGCAACCATATCTGTTTTTTTTACTTTAAAAAACACCTGAAGCTCTCCTTTTAAAATTTCAAAGGAATATTCTTACAACTTGCTATTAACTTTTCGGAGCAGGCTGAGACATTGCCCGCTTCATTGTATTTAAAAATTCCAATGAGTTAGTAAGAATCTCCTACTTTTAAATGAGAATCCAAGAAAGGAAAGATAAATACATCAAAATAACGTATCATTTTTAAAGAACGACCAAACACCACTTAAATATTGGAAAACGTACCAGCATTCCTATAGCGATTCCATTTGCTTTGATTTTTAATTATGTTTAAGCACGATTAACTCTCTTTAGGCATGGATGAAAAACAGAACTGGGCTGCTGGGCTCACGTGGGCAGTGGTTCACAGCACAGTGATGAGCAGATGAGGGGAGCATTCTAGTGTAAGGTTCCCAAAACGTAACCTTTAGTCCAGTTTGATCTGAAAACATTTTAAAGTCTCAGAAGTTTCCTGGGAGGTAAATTCTGCCTGGCAGCCACAACGCACACATCCCACTTTAATTCTGGATGAAACAAAGCCTGTGCTTCTGGCTGTCTTCCCCTCTTACCAAGACTTTCCAGCAGGATGTTTTGGAGACATACAGACACTGGTGCCATCAGCAATCTCCCCTTAGTTTTATTATTTCCCTTTCGCATGGCACAGTTGGGACCTGGTGGGTGGCTGAAGTGAGCAGCAAGGAGCAGCTGCTGCCCGGGGTGGGGGCTGGACAGGGGCAGAGCAGTACCCAGGGACTGCAGGGCTGGGAGCACAGCCCGTGCCTCGTGGTCTCAGCACAGTGGTATCTGACAGATAAAAGAGCTGGTGCAGGGGGCAAAAATCATTAACAAGTCTCTTGCTGACAACAGCCTGAGGTTAAAAAGATAGAAAGAAGGTGCTGTTAAGACTCCTTCCCGAGACTCATTTCTGAGGCTACTCCTGAGTGTGTCATAAACACTGAGTTGATGAGTGAGGGGAAAAGAACAGGAGATGCTCCACGTACAGTGAGCAGCCCAAAATGGGCACAGGCAGGCAGCAGGACATGGCCTCACACCAGCCTGGCCCTGCAGCACCAGGGCCAGCCCAGCACAGCCACCCACAGGAAAAGCAGGGCTGGACATAGAGAAACATTGTGAGACAATCAGCAAAACATGAGTGAACAGAAGACACAGCGCTCCAAAAGGAGCGCTTCCTAAGTGGGTTTTGCTCTGCAGGGAACTTTCCCTGCCAGAAGAATCCAGGCCCACCATGGTTTCCCTGGACACTTGGCACTTTTTCTAAAACACGTGCGAGAAGGTTGGCTGGTGCTTGCTGCTTGGTACCAGTGGAGCAGTGTGAGCTGAACACGCAGTGCCTGCTTCCACCACAGCTCTTCTGCTCCCCTGGGGAGCTGCTCTTCAGCCTAGTTAATTTGTGACAAGCTCACCTTTACATCAAGAACTTGGTTATTTCTTACTTCCACACTCCACATTTTGAGGCTTGAAGAAAACCATTTTGGCCAGCTTTGCCCTTGGCAAAATTTGGCTTCGGCATGGCTTTGGCAGTAAGCCTCTCCTAAAAGGAGTCCTGACGGCTGTGTTAGCTTGGCAAGAACGGAGCTACCTCTGGATATACCTCACTTGACTCTTTCCAGCAGCTGCTGTCAAATGCTCCTTCATATATTTACATTACCACAGATGAATAATGCACGCATTATTATTATTATTATTAACATTAACATTCAGTGAGTAAATGTAGCTTTACTGTATTTTCAATTTGCATAACGATGGATGTACATGTTAATACACCTGTGACTGTAAATGCTTTTTAGACAGACAGATGCCCACTTGCTTCTGAAACAAGCAATAGCATCACCTCATTGACATACACGAGAAGATATTGAAGGTTCAATTCCCACGACAGAAGTCTTCATTTTCCTTTGCTTTGTCTGGCAGATCTGTGCACAATAAAGGCAAGTAATAGGAGCTCTTATTGCAAGGGAAGAGGCAATACAAAGTTTCCTGTTTTTTTTTTCTCTGAAAAATTCCAGACTTTTCACTTCAAGTTGCTGCAAAAATATGTCTAAGATCTCACACACTGATGAAGAGACCACAACATTTTTTGCCAATTTTATACATACAAGCCAGAAGTAAATCAGCATAAGATACAGGTTTGTTTGCTTACTTTTATCTGAAACTGTCAATAAAATATGATAACCTATATCTGAGAAATGTGTCTCTGCTGCACAGATGTAATATTTTGCTCGCTGCTTCTGGGTAACCCCCTGTCCCACGACACGCTCCCAAACAGCAGGTGTGGTGGGAATCACCTGACAAGCAGCTTTGCCACTCCTGCCATTCCTTTGTTGCCTTTTGCCCTCAAAGAACTTTGCTTAAGCCAAGAATTTGAAGTTATTAATTGTCACTGTGCTGACTTTTCTGGCTGCCTTGAGCTTTTGTCCCTTATTACAATATATAATGCATCGCAGCGGTGAAATGGGGCACCATAGCAACAAGGGCATGTGGGAGACAGCTATTAAACCAGAAAGGTAGGTGTGACAGAGGGCCTGGGGTTTGTCAATAATTCATTCTTTATAGCAAGAGAAAATTGATAAAAGGCATTTAAAAAGAGGTAAATCTATTCTTTCTCTGTGATCACGTAACACATCCTTCATAAAGATGTGAACTAACACCTCTAATAAGAGGTAAAGGACACACAATTCAGAGGCTGATCACTCGGATCTCCATTTCCTTACTCTTCCCCACAAATCAAAATGAAATATCGTCCTTGAAGGCAAGGCAGGATGAGAAGCTTCCCAGAAAATGAAGGACCAGAGACAGCACTACAGACACACCAGCACTTGGCATGCAGTGTGCCGCAGCCAGGCTGAGGCATGGGGATAGAGCTTCTGGGAACATGGAGCTCCTTCCTATCCCCTGGTCACTGAGCAGCCCACGTCCACCCTTCCAGGCTGTGAGACAGACACATCTATGTTTATGGTACAAATGGGTTCCTGTTGTTTCCTTTTATGTAAGTCAATCTGGTTCCTAAGACAAGTGATATTTCTCAGCAGTCAGAAAACCCTCAACCTGTACAGAACAGCTGCAGAATAGTGATTCAGGGATCATTGGCTTTGAGTGCAACTGAGCCAGCCTGCCTTTCTCCTCTCATTAACACGTGCTGCAAGGAGGTACAGCTAACGAGCAGAAAGACACAAGCTACAGGACAGGCATGCTGGTGCAGCAGCAGCACAACCTGGAGATGGCGAGCACCAGCGTTGAGCAGCTCCAACACAGCCCTTGTCTGCAGCCCCACAGCCACTGCTGGCTCCTGCTGAGCAGCCGGTGATTGTCCTAAAGCCCTATGAAACTGGTGGGGAAAATGGAGCACGCTTCTCTCAAGCAAACAGCACAACTGTCCTGAATGCAATCCTGAGGTGTATGCATACACCTTCTGATTCTTTCTTAAGTAATGGAGTATGTTTCCCTGTATTTCTTGAGATATACAATGAAACCTTTCCATTCTGGGTGGTTGTGTATCCTGTCACTGCGTGAAAAACGCAGTAGAAGCTATCAAGAATAACCAACAGCAGATGTGTTTGGTTAACTTCAGTAACAACATCAGAAATCTTTCACAGAGATCAGAATGTGCAGTGACAGAACCAAATCCAAACACCAGTTATGGGTGGGATGCATATCTAGGTCTTAGATGTAAAAGTGGCCAAAAAGCATTACGTCCTTGCTAAGTATGATCTATGAAGGACATGACTCTGATGCACTTGGTTTTTTATTGCAGCAATTCTGTTCCTAATATGTCATTAAGGCATCACTAGAAATACTGTGAATGAGTGCTTGCCTCTTCTGACCTGATCTGGAAAAGCACCTTCTAAAAACTATGCTTTCGGTCAGTTTGTTTTTGTACTCTTCACAGAGAGAAACATTGCCAAAGAGCACACAAAGGCAGACAGTCAGCAGGGTGATGGCATGCAGAAGGGTTCCTTTCTCATGTGCTGTCAAGGACACAACTGATCCTGGGGCCAGGAAATGGGGTGCTCCCACCATGGCACAACCAACACTGTGGAGGAATGGGGAAGGTAGGGGCCATTGTGTCCTGCCAAATGCAGCCAACAGCAACTGAAACCTTTGCCTCTGATGCAGTGTGACCTCAGCCACATTGCCTCAAATGCACATTTCCCTGTGTAGCACAGACTTGTTGAAGTCATAGGAAGTGTTGTTGATGCTTTTCTAACCAGGGAGAGAAAAAATCCTCTGTTCTTCTCTATCTTAAGAGGAAAAAACAAGCAGTTTCCAGGATACCGATGTCATCGGCGGTCAGCACAAACATACTTGTTCTCCTCATCAGCCTTTGAGGGTGCAAAAGAACGTAACAACTTGAAAACATACAGTACTCAAGTTTATTGTGGCTGTTTTGCAGAAGTGAGTTAACTATGAGTAGTTCTGCTGAAAATAATGAAAATATTTATTTAGATTGACAAATACTATCACAGAAGAAGATAATCTAGGTTAATAGCAAATAATGAAAAGTAGTGAAAGAAGTGGATATACTGAAAGAACTGAAAAACTGTTGGTTAAGTGCCAGAAGAATTCTGTAGACACAATATTGTAATAAAAGTTCCTGTTGTGGACAGCAGATAGCAGATTCATAGCTCTTCATTAGAACATTAAAAGGGAAGTTGCGGCAAGAAAAATAAGAAAAAAAAAAAAAAGGACAGCTTCCATCGAAAACTTGGGAATAGATACCTTAGCTACAGTGCATTTCCTTTCCTGTTTAGAGGAATGCGTATTACCCAGCAAAATCTAGAAATTTTTCTGAAGTAGTGCTGCCACTGGTGGCCTTTAGAAGATTTTGAAATATGCTTTATGTAAAGAAGAAAGGGAAAGGAAAAGTCAACTTAAAATTAGATTGTTTGCTCAAGTGTATCCAAGTGAGATTATAGCATGAAAAATCTATGTATGTCTATCTTTCAATGCACCACTAAAACTTGCAATGTAAAACTATAAAGGTGAACAACTGGTGTAGAACAAAGGCATCTTCCTCAAGAACATCTATTATCAGGAAAGTCCTTTTACTTTGATATTTGTTCTACTTTAAAATCTGTGGTGCACTCTCTGTTACAATTTTATCAATGGTAAAGAATGATATCTTTATTATAGCATACTACAAAAAACTCTGATCTACTGTTCTAATGTGGAATATAAATATTTATTATAATCAGCATGGTCAAACAGCTCAGATCTCTCTAATCTCAACACTGACTCCAGCAGACATTGGAATGGAACAGCTATGGTCTTGTGCCAGGAGAAGGACTGAACCTCACCCTGAAATGCAATCAGATGGGATAAATGCTTCTTTATCTGCAGTTCAGACACAGCATCTTGTGAGTACTCTGACCCTCCAGAACTGATGGTGCTCCATAGACAAACCTCAGAATCAGTAATGTTTTATCCCCTCACACACAGGGGGTTAAACATGGAGATGGAAGTCCAAGTACCACAAAAGCCTCAGGGAAGCATTGGAGCGTTCTATGATTTCAAGTCATTAATAATTTCAAGCAATATTTCTAGTCTAGAAATGGTCATTTAGAAGTCTCCAAATGACAAAGCCATATGCCTGTTGCAAAGTGCCAGCCCGGCTACCCGCCATCGTGGTGCAGCGAGGAGCTCGGCACAGATTCACAAGCATTACCCCATAGACACAACTCAACCAGCACACAGAAGACCCAAGGATGCACCCAACTGCAAGTCCTCATATCGCTACTGGACTTGCTTCCATGTGGGAGCTGGAACATCACAGGTGGTTTGATGACACAGGAACCACACAATTTCAATACTTCTAAAACTGACGTCTCTATGACTCCGCCTAGCTCTCAGACACCAAGAATTTCCTGTGAAGATTATAGGTAATATTATAGGGAGTTAGAGAAAGAAAGACATCAGCTTACAAAGCCCTGAGGACGTTCAATGCAGGTGTCCATTTTCTACAGTTGAATGCTGCCAAATAGCGTGGAGAAAAACTCCATCTATAACCAAGTCAAAAAATGAATTGACCCAAGTGACACAGGTCCAGGCCACTTTCATTAGTTGTGCTTGCTCTGTAGCTCCCTTTGGGATCAAGGGAGACCTGTTTTTCTGCCAGCATGAAGGCAAATAGATAGCGCTTCAGCCTGCAGCACCAGTCAGCCTAAGTGCACCGAAAGATGCAACTTGAACATAGATAGCCTTTGTAGGCTTGCTTCTAAAGAGCTGCATGAAAATACATGGAGATCAGTGCTCCTTTTGCATTTGCTGAGTCTGAGCAACGAACAACTTCCTTTACCCTGGGCCCCATTCTTTTTTTCCAGCAGCCGTAAAGTCTATCTGGAAGTATACTCATAAATGATTTCTTCAAAATCAGACAAATGCATTTGCACAGAAAGCTCCCACCAGCTTTTTACATAATCCTACCATGTCATCCTTATGGTATTAACATCTGTAGACAGAAGAGATTGATAGTAATGAAACAGAGATGATCACAGATACCGTTGTATTAGGAAGCAAGTTCATGACCAGCTCTCAGGAATCATGCACTGAAGTGCTGGGTATTGCAGAAAAGCCAGCAGTTGTCTCACGTGTCGTATTGCCTTGCTTTAATCTTCTGAAGACCTTCTTACTGCGAATACATTACACCTTTCTATAATGCAGTGGCCAAGAATTTCTACTTAAATGGGTATTTGAGAATGCATAACATGGCAGGCATCCCTTCCATGGGAGTAACCCTTGTTTCTTTCATGTTTTAAAAGCTACAGAGAAATGTATTGAATTACTTCCCTTAAGAGTCACAAGCACTTACTATATTATGTTCTGATAGAGGGAAGTCTGGAGTACAACTGTTATCTTCGCAGTCTTTGTTTCAGAATAGATGGATTTTCTTTCATTTCTCCTTCTGTATGTATTCATCATGCTTTTAGTTTTTTTCCTCCACAGCACTTAAGTGTTCAGTAATGACTGCTAACTTATCAGCAATTTGTAGCGGTCCCTTTTTATTAGCCATGTACATGTTTATATTTAGATTATACATTTCTACTTTTTTATTGGAACAAAAGTAAAAGCACATTAGAAATAATGTTTTCATCCATATCTGAGTAAACATGAACTTCACAAGCCCTACATCGAGAAGAAAACAAAATGCTGCATTTTGTGACCCGGCAAGGCCTGCTGTGTGAAGTACAGGGAGCCAGAAGTCCCCCGCGTGTGCTGGGGCTGCAGCAGGCTGAAGAGCAGGGCATCAGGATCCTCCCTTCTTCCCACGGTTCTGCCCTGCCCTTGGAGAAGCCAACCATTCCTGAGCAATCTTACTTTCTCCTAATAAGGCAAATGTCACCAGTTTCACCGCAGACATAACCCTTTCTTGTCATAGGCACTGGGATCCTTGAGCTACAACACAGGCCATGAAGGAGAGCCGCAGACACATTTGGCTCAGACCTTAACCTACTGAGTGACTCTGCAAAAATTCAAATGCCTGTTACCCAGCAAGCCAGGAGAAATAACTGTCTGCACTAGCTAATGAACAGCTCTGGAAAAAGAATCCTAATCTCCTGCTTGTTTTCTGACTCTTAATAACCTTTGATCTCAACCTATATTCGTGCCACCTAATGACTATGAATAGAGCATAATAATTTCCAGACATAACACAGCAATAATCCAAGCTCTGCTCCATCTTTGTGTTAGCCACAGAATTATTGAAACAGTTTCCCTCTTCACCATCCCAATGCTGGTGCTGAAGAAAGCTGAATTCTGTTATAAGTCCTTCACAGCAGCAAACACTCAGTTTTCCAATATCTTCAAGCCACCTCTTCCCCCCACCTCCTTCCCACTGCAGAATTCCAGAGCAGAGTTTACATAGTTTTAAAAAAAAAAAAATTAAAGTTTTTGCTGAATGTAATAGAACTAGCGATGACTTTTTCTGTCATTTCTTTTTTTCACCTTTGGCAAGCTCACTCTTGAAAAGGACAACTAAAACACAGCAACTTTCCAAAGCTGAGAACTTTCTTCAGAGTTTCTTTTTTTCTGCAGAAATGGAGAAGGTTTAGAAAAGCTGCAGAGCAGCAAGAAAGGAGAAGGGTAAATGGATAAAAATAACCAATGAGGAAGAATAGATATCACTTACCGCACAGAATGTCAAAATAGAAAATTGTGTTTCTCTGTCTATGCCTTCCCAAGCTTTGCTGGGAGGGAAACATTAAATATTGAAGCATTTAAAAATAAAATTATTTCAAATATGATGTTTAGAAAGCCACACAAAGAAACTAAGAGAACACCCAAAAAACAACACAAGGATGGTTTAATTTGAATACATCAAAATGTTAACAGCCTCAAGAATTAGAGGGGAGCAGGTTAGAGGTGCACCATCCCATTGGGAATGAGCTCTGGCAGGCCAGTTTCTTCCATCTGCCCCGATGGATGCGGCTCAGCCCTCTCGTCTCCTGAAGGAAGGACAAGTGATGAGCACAGATCTGCTGGTCTGTGAACCACGTGCAGAACTAGTGCCACAACTACATCACTTCAGATGTTGCTGGCCAGATAACCTAACTGCTCATCCCACAGACGGGCTCTGTGGTGTGCAGCCAGGGCTGTGAAAACACGGGCTCTGTGTCTGGGGCTGGCAGCCTGAGGCAGCTATGAGCCAGATCTGAGCCGCAGGGCCTGGCTGAGCGCAGCTACCACTGCTCCTCAACGCATGCAGGGAAGCAACTGAGCTGTAAGTGATGCTAAATGCCCCCCAGACACAGATTTCAGGAGCAGTGGAGGTAAAAGAATCCCTGAGGATGCCCAGAGGGAAAAAGCAGAAAACAAACTATCCATACAGCTGGGTTTATGAAAGCTGCTCATTCTGAGATTGAGCTTTTGCTGTTGTGCTGGGAGCTACAAGCAAAGGAGGTACTAAAGAGCAGATGACACCATCTCAGCTCTTGTACATGTCTCGTGGAGGCTCTGAGGGCTGGTGAGAGGCATGGCTCACCTCCACCAGCCTGCAGCATGGGGAGGTGAGCAAACTGCTTCTGACAGCCCTGGGGGATCCAAGCTCCATCGTCTCCCCAGCCCTCACTGCTCTGGGAGGAACGGCTCAAACTGATGCATCCCAAAGAGGAAAGAACATTTTCTAACAGTAGCAGAAGGGCAATGAAATCGTATCTTCACTGCAGTCGATCCTGCACAGGTCTATTAACTTCATTGAAGAGAAGACCCAGCTGTTTAGAATAAAAGCACAACAGCTTTTGCCTGTTCTGCTCCAACAGCAGCACAAATCCTCCCAGCCACCTCCTCTTGCAGAGCTCTGGCTCTGAGATGCTCCTAGGGTAACAATCTGTGGCCTGGTAATTTGGGAATACTGTGCCACTCTTTGGGGGAGGAGGGGGGAAAAAAAGGGATATCAACAGGACAGAGAAAAATAATGGTAGGTTGACGTAAGGGAAGGTGCAACTTTCACAAAGTTTATCTGCAGCAGATCGCAATTTTCAAGTGTAAAACCTATTCAATCATAGAAGAAATCAAATAGAAAGGAGCAGGAGAGTATATTAGAGCTGCCTGAACAATTTGTGATGAATAATGTAGCTGAGATGTTCTGCCTTTGCTCTGTTTCTGTACTGTCAGTGAACATTGGTTTTCTCAGCTGTTTATTCATCACTCAGAAAACATTCGCCAAAAAAACTCTGGTGCAAAACAACTTTGTCCTCAAATATGAAACAGGATCTCAGCATGAGTATTTATATTAGGAAAAATATTGGGGCAATGCAGGTGTGCATATATGATTTGTCCCAAACTCTAATTCAGTGAATAAGATGACCACAGATTACATGCTGAGGGCAAACCAAGAAATCCCTCTTGGAGGAAGCGTGGCACCTGCCAGCACGGAGCTCCCAGTCCCCAGGCCACTGCTGCCAAACACAAGGACGCTTCTCATGGCTTTGCAGTTAAGCTCAGTTAAAAAAAAAAAAAAAAAACAAAAACTACTGGCTTGAACTCCACATACCCAGAGCTTTGCTGGGCTTTTCTGTAAGAATAGAAGATAAAGTATCTCCTATAGCCACTATTCCACTATTTTTCATGCTTTGCTCCCCCTTTCTGACCCTCAGTGAGTAAATTAGAGTTATTTCTCTCCTCACTATTGCATTTTAAGTCCAAGCACGTTACAGGGCTAACGCATTTACAGTCACCTTCTGAGCTGGAACCTCTTCATTCATTTATTGGCTGCAGTTAGTCTCCAAGTAACTCACAGCCTTCAACATACTGGTGCTCAGACCCCACTGAACTAGGCAGTCCCCCAGTCCTCACAGCCAAGGCAGACAGGACCAAGGCACTGGGTGCAGTCCTATCTTTAAGGGCACTGCTGTGGCTGGAGCATAGTGAAAAGACGTAAGATCCAAGCAGGCTAGATTTCCTACATGGTTAATCCTGCCAGCTTGTCCAAGAAACTGATCTGTGGTCTCCCACCACCAGCTACCATATATCTTTTAGTTTGTTCAGTGATTGGGGCCAATCTACCCAAAGTTTACTATTGTTTTATGTCACCTCTGAAACTTGGCCTAGGGCTCTGTTTGTGATGCGGTTTAGGAGAGATGAACAAGAGAAAAAAAAATGACGGAAGCAAAGACCCATTTTCACGTTTCAGTGTCTACTATTAAAGCTGAAGGAAGGACAGATTGGCCAGTAAAAGCAGTGCATCAATTATTTTCTTTTGCTTTTATTATAGAAAATAGTTAGAGGGAAAGCAGGCATGGCATCACCCTCTATCAGCAGATTTAGCACTTGCTGGAATAGATGAGAGCACCATAAACTCTGATCCTGTTAGAATGAGAGGATGATAGAGGAAAAAAGACAGATCTCCCTGGATGTGGCTCTTTTAAAAGACATCACAGGCTTCTGAGATAAATCCACCACGCTGAATAGCAGCATCACACTGAGCCCCAAGGGTCAGGAAAGTCAAGAACAGCAAATAAAAACATAGTATTCTCCCCTTTTTATTATTAACATTTGAGGACACAAATCTTTGAACCTATTGCTGAGCCCATCAGGCGAGGAGTCAAGGGGCAGAACAAAGGTACTGCAGTGGTAGAGAAGTCATTCCCAGTCCCTATCGGAGTCAGAATGTGCAAGTGTTCTCACGCTAGACCAACTTGATTTGCTAGAGAAAATCATCAATTTGGGTGATTTAATCCAGTTTCAAAAAAACTATTATTTTTTTTAATCTAGAAGACAAAGCTTTGTGAGATGAAAGTTGAGGCTGGTGCCAATACCAGACTGTTTTTAGTAAAGCTGCTGTGATGCGTGGGGAAGTTGGCTGAAATGCACATTTCATTCAGTCCCTGATTTATTGCCATTAGTCTTCATTCCTTCAGCAACTCAGAATACACTGAAGTAGAAATAGCATTTAAACTAATCTGAGAGGAGTTCCACTCTTTAGCACAGCAGGCTCACGCAGATATGGGCGTTCCCCTAACTCAATTATTTTTTGCTTCTTGTCTTTGGCTATGCTGGCCTTCTCTGCTCAGTCAATGAAAGCTGTTACACAGTTGACAGGAAATTTCCCAACTGAAAAATATGCCAAGTGCCAACTGAAACTTGCTGAGTGGGATTCCACTGCCTCTTTGCAGCATGATAGACCAAGGCACGAGGCCTCTGAAGCCCACAGCTGCCTTGGCCTTGAACTTTGTTTGCTTGCTCTTAGAGCATCTCATCCTAAATACCAACTATTACTCAACACTCCTTTTGAAATTAAGCTCTCTCTCTTCTGTGTTGTAGAAGTGTGCTTTTTTTGTGGAATGATACCACCCTCCCTATTTAATGCAGTAAGGAAATAGAGGTCATTTGGCAATCTCCTCTCTCCTGTAAACTCTCAGATTTTAAACGAAGCACACAGAGGCCCATTCAAAGGGCAGTGTAATGGTAAAGTTGCATAGGCATTTAATACAACTTAGGTTCTCAAAACTCACTTCAGGGAAATTAAATACCTCACAGCTCTTTGCTTTTTGATATAACTAGTCAAGCAACATCATTTGAAGAGAAGAACCGCCCCTATGCCTTTGCCATTCAGAAGCTATTTAAATTAAGTATATGCAGCTTAACGTTGAAGGCTGAGAGTGGCCCAACAAATGGGCACTGGATATGAAATGAGGTTGTTTTCCACTGTTACATTCTTTTTTTTTTTTTTTTTTTTTAATATTTTTTATTTTTTACCAGGTCACCTCCTCTACAACCTCACTCCCTCACTTGTAATTACCAGCTGTGCCCAGCTGACAGCAATTAACACTGTATGTCCAAATACACCTTCCAGCTTTCTGACTGAAATGTATATTTTACTTAACACTGCACATGTTTTTTTGTCTACACTTACAGGAACTGTAGCCACATCTCCCCCCCTCCCCCATCTCCATTTCTCTGAATTTGGCTTAGAGAACAATCTCAACAGGTGACATTACCTGAGCTCCTATGCCCTCAGGTAACAATGTTTATCAGAGTTTACATAACTTTCTAAGGCTATAAAGCATTTCACAGACTGACGATTCCAAACTGCACGTGTTAGGAAAACAGCTCACAGAAACATTCTAAAGGTTGTTTTTAGGCATGTAGTTTATATTCTAAACTTGATTTACTCCTGAATGGTCAGATGTAAGCCTTTTAAGTTTCTCATTTAAAATAGAGGATCTACAAATTCTTCTGTTATCTAAAGATGTTAGAAATGAAAGTTAGATTGTTTCTTGCATTTCTTTTTATCATACTAGTTCAACTGCACACCACACATGAAAGTACGGTCCCTGCTTTCTTCTAGCCAGAAGCATTTAATCCTCTTAATGGGTGACTCACCCGTCTTACTTAGTCCGGTCAGATACAAAATCATCTGTGCAGCCAAAGAATTACAAATATGGAACAACACTGCATGAAATTACCTCAAGGATTTCCATTTGGCTCTTGATATCTGCAAGACTATCTTACCCAATAAGCCCAGGGGATTCAGATAACATATTTACAAACCCCACTCTCATTGATTTTTGCCTCTTTTGCTCTCCTCATTAAGCAAGACAGATTCCCAATTTAAAGTCACTAGTTAACAGCTAAAAGGAACTTTTATAGGCTCTGTAGCAAGTAGGAGTGACAAAAACACCTCCTCTATCACTTCCTGTAGGTCAATAAAATATAACATGACTAACCATCTGCTGCTCATATAAGGGATAAAGGCTGGAACAACACATCAGAACTAATCTAGTCTTTTCAGGGCTGTCTTTAAATGAGTTTTAAATGTAACCCTCCCACTGTCTATATGGAAGAGCTTCTGACTTAGCTCTAGGATAGATGAAGGCACTTCATACATTAACCACCTTCTGTGCTTCCATTCTCACTACAACCAGCTCATGAGGTAGCAAAAATACAAATTAAATTACCAAAAGAGCTTTTTATATATATTTTAATTCCCTCCAAAATACTAGTTGTTAAACACTGCCAACAAAGCAAGAGCCAGAAAGGTATAATATTAACAGTCAGATCACACATTTGAGATGTTCACATCTGAAAAAATCACTGCGAACGAGTCATGGTACTGGCATGCTAGATGTAGTGCCAGATGGGAGCTGGACACCCCCACACCAAGTTATACAATTCAGAGGTACTTTTGGGGAGCTGCATGCCATGGGGCTGGAAGGGACATCCCAGCCTCCTACATGAGTTGCTCCAAAAGTAATGTCTCATTTATTTCCATGGAAACTACAAATAACAACAGCAACACTATTTGATAGAGCAAATTCTCAGCTACAAAACACTCTTTTTCAGCATAGTCACCACCACTAGCCACGCATTTTCACCAGCAATGAACAGGAGCCTGCATGCTGCGCTTGTAAACATCTACACCAGCGGAGGTGACCCACTGTCACCACTGCTGAAACACACACCACCCCCCCCTCACTGTGCTCACAGCCACTCTTTAGTCTCCATCAACGTTCAGCAAGCATCAATGAATGTCAGTGGGTGCCATTTTTTCCTGCCATGGAGGAATTCAATTCCACACCTTTGCTCCATCCGCACTTCCATGTCAGAAATCATTGTCAGACTGCCCTCTACCTGCCATCTGTCACACAGCAACACCATGGAACGGGATATTGGTGGGAAGGTTCGGCCTTTAATGCTACCCCCACTAACATCCACCTCTGACATTGTGAGCCAACAAAATAAAAAATAGGATGCATTACTTTCGGAGCAGCCCCCTTATTTGGCTCCCACTGTTCGGAAGAAAAGCGGTGCAGGAGGGCAGTGGAGCACCAGAGTTAGAGTTAAGAGACTAACATCCATCCCAGACATGCACTAATTCTAGTAAATGTGGAGACAGCCCAGCATTAAAATAGAATCAACTTTAAACAACCAAATCCATGTAATATCTATAGTTAAATTTCTGGATACTATTAAGTAATTACTACTACTCTTCTGATATCAATTTAAGCAGAAAATTAATCTCCTGAGGCACAATGGACAAAGGCACAAACGTTAGCATTAAAGTATGTTATTTCCACAATCATTTTTGGAAATAGTAGTCACTAACAAACAGTTTAGATATGGTACTTTAAGTCTTACCTTACTTTGAGTTTCTGGCTTCACCTGAAATTCAAAGAGAAAAGGAGCATTAATCCAACAAAATAACACACTCCCTCCCATCAACAACTGACAAATTAAAAAAAAAAACTCATTCGACAAGAAAGGGAAAAGCCCTGCAAGCATAAATGTTGCAAGTCACAGCAGCTTTGATTTTTTGCTATTTCAGCCTGTGCACAGCAATGGCATGTTTTTGCTGGAGGTAGTCTGGTAAAGTGTCCACTCAAACCACGGCTCTCTGGAAGGAGAGACACTCAGACTCCTCTCTAAGACATTTCTCAGAGTAATTATTTCCTCATTGATATAGAAAGCTAAAATAAAAAATACTTTAAATATTCTAAGTGTTTGAGGGTTTGAACATAAAACAGAGGGACTGTTACGTTTCTCAGTGTTTCCATTCAAAGCTACTGTGTGCGGTCTTGTAGCACTGCTTTAAGCTGGAACTGAGGAGAACTTTTGGATGTATCAGAACTTTATGAACTGTCAAATGTGAAGTGATTAATGTGGCTTTTTAACTCTTCATCTCTCAGAACTAAGGTCTCCCAGGAAACAGATTAATGCACAGGAAGGTTTCCAAAATAAATTACTGCCCAGATTGAAACTGATAAATAGTAAATCCTTTAAAATCCATTTGAATGATCTTCAAACCACTTATGCATACACAACACAGTTCAGTTTCTGAATCAAATTTGCCTTGGCTCAGACAGGGTGAGATTATGCTCATGTAAATTAATGAAACTACGGCAGCAAGTTGCCTTTCTGAAGCAGAGTCCTATGGCAGCTGTGAAGTTCTTTACACCTCAAAGTGTAAAGTGCCACACATACCTGGCAGCAATCCTATTTTCAGGAAACAAAGCTTTCACATTAACACAAGACTGTGGCCCTTAAAATAAAGCAGACCTGATCTATCAAGGTGATAAATTAAAAGCACTGGCAACCTGGTGCCACTGTATCACCTTTTTTTATAGCAAGGTGGCTGCTGTCACCAGAACTGACATTATCCTTGAGCTCAGAGCATGCTCTAATAAGACATCCAGGCGGGTCTTGAATATCTCCAGGGAAGGAGACTCCACAACAAGACCATGACTTAAGACTATTTTCTGTACACTAGGGCTAGGAGGGCTTTTTCCCTGCTCTTTTTCCAGAGGCCACTTTGGTGTTAGACCCGGTCGTGAAGCTATTTAATCCAGTCAGCCAAGAGACATTACCTTATGTTTCATATTGACCTCCACAGTTTGGAGCAAAGTGCCTCCCAGTGCCATCTCTGCTCACTCACATTACACACTCCCCATCCCAGGGCTTAGGTGGGCTCATGGGGCTTTGCCCTCAGCAGTGCCTTGCTTTCCAGAGTCACAGGGACAAGAGCTGCTGCTCCTCTGTTTACACTGCTGTAAACAGGAACAAACCAGGCCCTGTAGGTCGTGGACTTGTTTCTTTGCAGCACGCCAGCTTTCCCCCAGCCAGCTGGCAGGTTTGTCCCTGTCAGGAGCCACTCGAACCTGGGCCTGCCATCACTCTGACTGGACACAGGATACATCTTGAGGGAGCCATTTCACTGTTTACAAGGTCTCATAACATGCTGTAGGAATAACAAAAGTTGACTTATTTTGAACAATTAACTCACTTTTTTTTAAATTTTTTTTAATTTTTTATTTTTGTTTTGCATTAGGAAGCTCTTTAAAAAAGACTTCTTCCTTTGAACAGAAGGACTGTGGGGACACCCCTTTCTCCAGCAGCCCGGCCTCCCGGTGCAGGCCTCCAGCAGGTGCTGGGATCCCAGGGTGCTGCACTGCAGCTGTGCTGGCACACAGTGCTCCTGGGACCAAAGGGCTTTGTAGGTGCAACATTGCCTGTGCTTTTACAGGGCAAAACTCCACTCTGGTTCCACCTTTGTCATCGGTGCTGTTCTGTCTGAGCTGGCTGCGCCATTCCTTCGCTGCATATCCTGCTGCTTCTAATCTGTATTTTAGGCTGTTGCCTTTGTCCACCCCCTCCCTCATGGCTGAAATATTGACCATGTACATCCATGCCTAAGCCATATAATTTGGGATTAATTGTTCCATTCTGCTAAATGCCATTGACTTTTGCTCATTTCTTTAACGTTTTTTATTTAAGGGCTAAGTAAATGGTAATGGCCAAATAAAGCCTTATCCTATTCATAAAGGGCACCTTCCATTCTGAACCCTGAGGACAGCCTTATATCAAAGTATTTAAGTGCAATTGCAGAATTGCAGCAAATGAATCAATTAACATATTTTATTTCTGAGCTCAATAGTTACTTTCCATCCACCATTACCTATTTTGTATTTCT